>CAMQGK010000028.1:11235000-11697500 GCA_947000775.1 Pterois miles
TCATATCAAATAAAAAGCAGGACTGCTAGCTTTAGCCACCAACTCTGATACAGTCCAGGTTTAGCTAACTATGAACTTGTGACTGAGATTATGACCCTGTCTGATTGTTGCGTTAAGATTTGTAAGATATTGCTAAATATCAGTAATTTGCTCCCTTTTTAAAGTTTAAGATTATGTAGCTCTACATGGATCATCATCTTGCACTGTCACTGTAAACAATGCCACACTTGTTTGAACAAAAGGCTGTTTATGGTAATTTGCAGACTGGCAGCAGTGGGGTAGAGGGCTGGGTGCCTTGGGGGGGGGCTGAGGGTAGTGGGGGGGACCTGCGGTGTCCACAGCTGGATAGCATGGCAGAGGTTTTAAATGTCAACGTTGAAGGGGGATGTGGTTGCCATTTGGCCTGACAAGCTGCATGCCAAGGGACTGGCAGCAGGATGCAGGGGCAGGGTGCTCCCGGTCCCGGCCACAGAGCTCTCACCTTCTGCCATTTATCATGCGGCTACTTGCCTAGCGCATCTGGCACCTTCACACTGGCAGCAGCAGGGAAAGCAGTCGCTGCAGGCTAACCGGTGGCCCATGGTAATCTTTTTAACATCACAACAAAATTAGGGCAGAAGTGCTTGTTTGAGTAAATTCACGCCAGAGTATCTGCAGGGTTTAGTTGTTGGAAATGCAGTAATGTTTGGAGGAAGTTTTGAGGTGAGAGGAGTGTTGGGCAGATTTTGCAGCTAAAACTGACAATATATATCATAAAATGACAGTTTTATAGGAAGTTTGTGAAGTAGTATACAATGGCAGGACACATTTAAGAATATACTGTAGTCAGATGTTCATCTTGATGTATAATTGTAAATGCATTTCTTTTAAATAGTGCTTTTCTAGTCTTCCGACCACTCACCCGTTCAAACACACATTTGTCCACTGATGGCGGAGGCTGCAATGCAAGGTGACTAACTTTCAGGAGCTAATCTAAATACTCACTCTCACACCAATGGCTAGGCCTTCAGGAGCTTGTGTCTTGCTCAAGGACACATCGACATGTGACCAGAGCAGCCAGGGGTCGACCTTCCGATTGGTGGACGACCTTCTCTACAGTCTGTATGAATCAGTCATAGCTGTTTTTTTTTTTTTTTTTTTTTTTAACCAAACACTACATTTTGGCTCTGTGGTTGATGTGCAGCAGATTAATGATTGCTCAGTGAGCGCACAATACGGAAACCACTTTGCTTTCAGCAAATTAAATGTAATCAGCTGTCATATCATGTTTTATTGACTTTAATTGACCATAATTGTGAACTCTGCTATAACTGCTAGTTACTTTCTGCATGGCAAGGTCAACTAAATGGCTTGATGAGCTGTTACGGTCTTTTATATGATGACCTTGACTTTGGAGAGCGTATGAATATCTTCCATCTGTGGTGATAAAGCATGAAATGGAACTAGACCACTCTGCGTCTAAGTGGCTTTATAGCATCTACTGGTTGGTGTCCACTGCTGGAAAAGCCTCACTGTAATGGCCGGGCAATATTTAGACATGGCAATAATAAGTCTGTTCATTATATCTGTTAAAACAACACGCAGCTATAAGATTTCAGTTGAAACAGCTACTCACATGTTATAACCCCTCATGGGGTATTTTTCTCAAAACAAGTGTTCAAACTCAAGAAAGAGAAGGCGTGGAATTTTAGGGCTGTCAGTCAATTCAAATATTTAATCACGATTAAGTATTTAACACTCTTATCAACATGGGAGTGCAAATATATGTATATATTTATCACTGGAAATCAATTAACAACACAAAACAATGACAAATATTGTCCAGGAACCCTTACAGGTACTGCATTTAGCATAAAAAAGATATGAAAACATAATAACATGGCAACATAACAGACAACAACAGCTGTCAGTGTGTCAGTGTGCTGACTTGACTATGACTTGATCCAAACTGCATGTGATTATCATAAAGTGGGCATGTCTGTAAAGCGCAGACTGGTGGGTATCCATAAAACCCATTTACATTCACATATCTAGAGGTCAGAGGTCAAGGGACCCCTTTGAAAATGGCCATGACAGTTTTTTCTTGCCAAAATTTAGCCTAAGTTTGAAGTGTTGTTTGTCCTCCTTCGCAACGTGGTTGGTACCAGTGGATTCCTTTTAGTTTCATATGATGCCAGTATCTTCATTGAGCAGCTACAACCTAAAAGTTGCATTAATGCGTTAAAGAAATTTGTGGCGTTAAAACAAATTTTTGTTACCGCATAATTATCACATTACCTTAAGTCACGTTAAAATTGTATATAATTAAGTATATATTTTATGCATTATATACAAATATATAAGTATTACTAATTTCAGTAATGTGAAAACAATGTATCTGCAAAATGCTTAGAAAAACAGCCTTGAATTTAAATCAAACCAATGGCAGAAACTTGAAACTCTGATATTTTTTTTCCTTTACCTGGATCTGTACTGTGCTTTTTAATTTTGTCTAATATCCATCAATAACTGAGACTAATAATTAAGCCCTTTGGCCATGAACTGAAGACATTTCATTAATGTGTTTTCTGCAGTATATGTTGTCTTTCATCCTGATATATGATGCAATCATTGCAAATGTGGTGCACACATGTGAAGGTAGAAAAGATCAAACATCTGATAGTGTGCTGTACACTGGAGAAGCGGCCTGCTGTGATGGGATTTTTGCTTTACATATCACAGTCATGTCCATGTGTACGTGGTTGCCAACATGCCTATTTACATTCACGAACATGCTCGTCACGTCGTGTGTTGGCGGCAAATGCACAGATGCAGCTAACACCAGATGGGATGCAGGTGGATCTCTGTATAAAAATAGGATTACCTGCTCATAAACAGAAGCTGCTACAAGTGCACCGAGCCTGAGTCGTACTTTAAACCAGAGCACAGCTACGTGTCTGCAGCGAACATATACAACAACAGTATGTCAGTCAACAGTAATGACTAAATCTCTGCACATTTTATCCAGAACATGGACTCAACAAATTAAACGTCTCCCACTTTGGGAATCAATCTGTATAATTTTGAAAAAAAAAGAAAACATAAAATATGTCATTTTTCAGCAACATCAAGAACTAATAGAAGGAATTACATGTCATTGTTGGGAACAACAAAAGGCAAAAGGATCTTGGCAATCCAGGTCCATAAACACATGCAATCACATGTCACCATTCATTACATTATTCACTTTGAAGAAGGAGAGGAGAAAAGACATCACAGCTCCACAAAAAGCCATACAGTGTAATTATGTTTGTGGGTGAAAATAGGCTAGATTGATTATATGCATTTACAATAATGAGCCGTCAATGTATTATTACGTTACAGAGCAATCAAAATCTTGACATAAATCATAATTAATTCTGCCTTCAGAATTTCTGATCAGCCGCACTTTGTATTGTTGTCAGAGGTTGTGGGAGATGTGAGCGGCGAACAGGCGGATGATACCGTACTACAGCTGTGGCAGCAGCCTCATTAGGGATTCACAGAGGTTTCTTTCGACAAGCAGCGCTGCTCGGTTTGATTCGGGGGCAGACTACTCTTATAAATCTGCTGGAGCTGCGAGACAGACAGGCAGACAGCGAGACTCGTGGGGAGGCTGCGGCGCCGGCCAGGCAGAGTGTCAGCTCTGTTCGTGCAGAGGATTGTTTCACGGCGCGAGGCCCCTGACTCTCCCCCAGCTGATTGGTGTGGCTTCATTAGCATGGGCTGTGGCTCCTCTGATTTGCAGTAATTAAAGAGAGAAATCAGAGCGCTCGCCTCCAGTTCAGACACAGCCAGTGCCTGTCAAGTGAGATCGCCGTGGAACAGATCGAGCCTCCTTGGCCGCGTGCCACTCCATGATCCCCCCCCCTCGTCCCTGAAGTAGGAGCCAGAGGTATGGGGTGTTGGCGTCTGTGCCAAGTTACCCTCTAAGTAACCCCCGGGGTTACGCAGGCACACACGCCTGCCTCTCCCCACGGGCGCACGCTGGGCCGGCGTTGTCATGGTGATAACAGGGGAAAATGTTTAATGGAGACGCTGATGAGAATTTATGAGGCTGTGTCTGTGTGCGTTTACAGGGATACGACCCTTAGCCTATCGCGCGCTGCCTCCTGTGGTTCTACATGTATATCTTCACTTACACAAGCTGTAGCTGATCATCGGGACGTATGCTCAGGCAGGCGGCCTCAATATGCTGCAAGTCCAGCAACACACAGGTACAGGAGGCGGCACGTGGCGTCGGTTGTCCAATTATCTAGTGTGATCAGAAAAGTATATTGTTTTCATTTAGACTAAAGTAGAAGAATCAGTATCTACTAATCTCTTGAGAGGCATTCTCATGGCGGCAAATTAAATACAAATTGTGTTAAGGTGGCTGTGTACTCCAGTCAAATTGAATTTGGTGTTTTCATAAAGGTAAAATGCCATAAATGTGACCATAAAAGAGCGCTGATTGCCAAATGTGGATAGCGAGCCATCAACACACCCCCCCACTGTATCTGACTATTGGTTGTGTTTTGCCACAGAATTTCTTCAGGCTTTTTATTTTCCAGTTTTTTTGAGTCAGTTGTGTCTGCTCCCATCATGACTTGCAAGCTCCGGTATCTGTCATGGACACCATTAAACAAACAAGCCAGGGGTTTGATGGAGTGTGCTGACATTTGCTGGGGACGCCATCTTCAACTAACAGTTCAACAGCCCTTGAGAATACGCCGAAGTTGATTCATTTAAAGTACACTTCTGACCTTAATGTGGACACAAATGGAGGGCCGTCTGGACTGTGAGGCCCTGTTCAGTATATTTTTTCACCAGTATACCTTAGCAGGCCTAGCAGGCCAGATGCATACCTGTTAATCTAGTATGAGGGAAACAAGTAGTCCTGTCAGTATAAGGTAAAGATTTATTCCTGCAATTCAACCTGAACTAAATTAAGTTACCCAGAGCGTTAATATAGCAGCAAACTACTATTTGCTATATATAGATATAGAGGAGTAATGTCTACTTGAGCAGAGAATAAAGTCACTCTGTCTCTCTATGTTGTAATCAGAGCTTCTCATTGCTCTGTTGGCATTACCGGGCCGGCTGCACATGATTTTGGTGCATGTTTGTGTGCCGCAGTGGCTAACTCACATCCGCCACTCTGCACTGCTCTCCTATGGCGGTTCTAGCTGATAACGCCGTCCTGACCGGCGACATTGTTGCAGACGCGTAGCACCCTGTTAGGTTTTCACTGTTAGCGTTGTTAGCATTGTGAGCTACTATGTCGAGAGCCACGCAGAAGCATTAGAAATGCTCCCAGTCTCGCATTTAGCACCTTTAAAGTCCTGTTATGACTTGACCTGACCTGCCAGATGGTTTGTTACACAGCACCGTGTGAGAAACCGTCACTGGAAACTGTTTAGAAAAGGGCAGGTGCTTTCAAAAAAATAGTTGGCAGGTGATTGGATGAACCGTCTGCCAATCAAACTCTTGCTGAAGCTAGTCAAGAGAAGAGCAAAAACATCTTTTCCTTCATGAAAAACCTTCAGTGTTGTTCTTTGCTCTTCTTTCAGTGAAAGACTACTCTCTGGTCCTGATATAACTGAACTAACCTCTTCAGGAGCCGCTACTGTTGTTTAGAACAAATTGATGCCTACACCTAAACCACGTAGCTGCCAGTAGCTCCTCACAGGATGTTGATTGTTCCCGTGCTCCAGCTTCCCGGCCACAAAAGCATTACTTGAAGCCTGCCAAGATGGCTTTTTGTGTGATACATGATCCTGTGATTCTCTCATGGTCTGGTAGCCATGATTTGGCCCAGACACGTGTTAGACTACACATAACTTGAAGTATTTTTCAACCTGAACAGCACGGTGTCCAAATCATCATGAAGCATGTCGCAGATGTTGAAGAACTCGGTGAGAGAAGGCAAAAAACCTTGGACACACTAGTGTTTCCTTAAAAGCTGGAATTGGTTCTCTTCCACCATTGACACTTGAGATAAAATGACAAATTGTCTCGTCCTTTTGTCACTTTTGCGCCGCATGTGTCTTGAATGGAGCCATTATCAAGCTGATATACTATAATGTGATAGTCAAGTTACTAGCTCGCTGATTCTGCTGCCTGGAGGGTGCACTGGAAAAATCGCTCATCCAACACGACGACGAGTTCGATCCCCCAACAGCAGCGCTTCCCATATTGTTCTGAGATTGTTGGTAGAACTCTTTGGACAATCAAATTCAGCACCACTGTGGTATCTACAGTATGTTCAAACGGCCGCAGAGAAACACTGTTTCAGAGGCTTTCAGATGTTCTGTGGACCCAGGTGTGAAGAGGACCCATCATATTGAACCCATGAAGTCACTCTGCGCTCTCCTCTGAACACTTCTCTTTGTCCCTTTACTGTCAGTCTCAGTATCAGAGTCTCCCAGCCCACCAAGTCTCTTGTGACTGGGGTTTCAATTATGAATGCTACCTTTGACTACCTCTGTTATTCCGCAGCAGCCCACATATCCCTGCCTGCCACCACTCATGTGTGACTTGATGTATTGTCTCACTGTTTTCCCCCCTTTCAAAATTAATTGCAGTTTTATCTCTCCCAAAGATAAAAAAAAAAACCCCAGCCAGAAACATAATAGTCTAAAAGTAGTGTGGATTCTATTCAAACAAAACAATTAAAACCTTGGTGTTTTCCTCGCTGTTTTTGGCTGCGGACGTGTCGGATGAGATTTTTAGTGGTGGTTCTCCTTTTATCTTTTAACACAACAGGATGAAGTATTACCTCCAGGTACCCGTCGTGATTGGGTTGCGTTTTAGCAAACTCATCCAAACTCATCACATCCTGGAGCTGAACATTTGGTCTAATGACTTTTCACCTACAGTATCGTCATATCCCTCATCAAAAACTAATTACATCTTGAAAAGTATCCTCGTCTTTGTGATTAATGCAAATCTGAGCAATAATTTGTTCCGTCTCAGTCCACAGTGCAAACATCTTCACTGATACAGAGTTGATTTTACTTTAATTTTTAGGTATGAGCACCATTTGCTAATTTAGGTTAATTAATTTTGTCTGTCACTTTAGCAAACATGAACATTATCCCTGTTAGACATACTGCTATTGTCAACACAGCTGCAGGTAGAAAGAATCATTACTGTCAGCTAAAACCAGTTGGGAATTAAGGCTGCACCTTAAACAAATTAAGAAAAACAAGTTGAAGTACAAGCAGTCAACTTCACTTTCCCAGACATATTTGACAGCCTGGTCATGTCTGGAATGAACTAACCCAGTATAGGCCCTTTTTACAGCAGTCATTTTGCCATGTTGCAAGGTAAACACCAGTGTAATTGATAAAATGAATTATGGTCCCGTTGTATTTAGTCGCAGCCATTTCACTCAGCCAGCATGCACAATACCAGAGTCCTAAATGGAACAAGGCCATAATCAATGTTATTAATTACACCTGCGTTTACCCTGCAGTAGCATTTCAAAATGGCTGCTGTGAAAAGGGCCTTTTGAAAGGGAAGATCAGAGCTTACATTTAAAGGTGCTTTTCATCTTAAATAACCACTCAGATTAGCTTTTCTGTGTGTGCTCGCTAAGCCTGTTCGCCATCTCCCTTAGTTTAGGAGCTGTAACTATTCATGGCAGATCAAGCTTTGGTTTTCTCCAAATGCTGAAGCAGTGCACACTGGGGCGTACTAAGAGCAATACTGCATTTAAATTTAAATAAGAAATTCAAATTTCTGCACAAAAATTCAAAATTGAATTGAATTTTAATGACCACATATCACCAAGCCGTCACGACACATCATCAGGTAGAGACAAACATATTTTGCCCGTTAATTAGTCGGCATCCCCTCAGATGCAGTGACACAAAGTGGATTGTTTTTTTAAACGAAAAAGCGAGTAAGAGCTCCAAAGGGTGTGGTGAGGAAGTATGACCCTGAATACATTAAATTTGGATTCATAATGGCAGGCAATGATGGGTTAGGGCAAGCAGTAAATTTATTTTGGTCATTACTCCTGTCAGTTTATTTTTCTTATCTTTTTGTCATGTTTTTTTCTCATTTATTCGGCAAGATGGTCCTCGGACGTTGTTTAACAATCATAAGTGGGCCTAAAGTTACAAAAGGTTGAGAACCCTTGATCAATAGTTGGCCAAAAAACACATCATTAAATAGTATTTTATTATTTTGTGGGGTTACAGGTTACGTTAAAAAAGCCCTGAGCAGACAGAGTAAAGGGGCAGAGGGGTTGTTTGGTTGATTATGTTAGTCTAGTCTGTCTGACTCATTGATCCTTTATCTGACTGAGGTTGAAGCTATGGTTCCAACCCAGCCATGAAATATCAGCAGTCCAGCAGACGTAGCAGACAGATGTGTAATTGCGACTTACGTAGTTGTGAGTCCCGCCCTTCTGTCAGTTTCATCTTAGATCAATCAGATGGGAGGGTGATATTAAAAATTATGTTATGAATTTACAAATCGCCTAAACTGAACTACAATGCAACGCAAGAACATTGTTGTCTGTTTATTTTCAAGTCTTCCACGTAGATCGTCAGCTGGTGAAGATGCTAACTTTTTGCCTGGGACGTGTTAACTTTAGCCATAGACTGTATATAAGGAGTGGACGTAGTCATGGTGATGTCTCCCACTGATTTTTTGACTGCCATTTTGAAGCCCAGAGTTTGACATTTTGGCCTTCACCATCTTAGTGTTTGGCTGTCGCCATGTTGTCACAAGGTACCTAAAGCATCTCCTGCTTTATGGTCTATCTGACTATAACTGGGACCATAATTTACTAAATGAACATCACGCTCTTTTGAAGAAGACTTGAAACTAGTGATTGAGACCATAAACTCATGTTTACAATGTTTACTGAGGTAATAAATCAAGTGAGAAGTAGGCTCATTTTCTCATAGACTTCTATACAATCAGACCTCTTTTTGCAGCCAGAGGAGTCGCCCCCTGCTGGCTGTTAGAAAGAATGCAAGTTTGAGGCACCTCAGCATTGGCTTCGCCTCTCAGACCCAGCAGTAGCCCACTGGCTTTAGCCTCTGTCTTTTAGCACAACATCATGTACAAGCAACTATCAAGTGAATGTTTTTAAGTCTTCTTTTCAAGGCTTTTTTGTTTTAGCCAAATACAGTGTTTTTAGCTAATGTTAGTTTATAGCTACAGCTACAAACTGTCATTTCAACTACTAAATTAGCAAACCTTAAACCTGCATTTTTTCTAACAGCAATCAGGGGCAAAAATAAGTCAGATTGTATAGAAGTCTATGAGAAAATGAGCCTACGTCTCACTTGATTTATTACCTCAGTAATCACTGTAAACATGAGTTTATGGTCTCAATCACTAGTTTCAAATCTTCTTCAATACAGCACGATGTTCGTTCAGTAAATTATGGTCCCAGTTATAGTCAAATAGACCATAAAGCAGGTATGATTTAGGATGTGACTACCTTGTGATTGACAGGTCAATACCACAACAATGTCCGGTCTGGGAGTTGTCAGTGTTTTCATCATACGATGTTAACCCTTTCACAGTGTGTTTTCAGTTCCATCCATCCATCGTCAACCGCTTATCCCGTTAGGGGTCGCGGGGGGCTGGAGCCGATCCCAGCTGGCATTGGGCGAAGGCAGGGTTCACCCTGGACACAGTCCATTGCAGGGCACATAGAGACAGACAACCATTCACGCTCATATCCACATCCATGGGCAAGTTAGAGTCATCAATTAACCTAAATTGCATGTCTTTGGACTGTGGCAGTGGTGACTACGTCCACTTCCTATATACAGTCTATGTCAAGGACCCATTGTTTAAAAAAATACTATGAATTTTGAGCAGTAAACTGCATATGTCATTTGTGAACGGAACAAAGTCATGCATTTTAATGTAGGAAGACGGACTGAGCTGACGGTAAATTGAACTGAAATTGAACAAAAAAAAAAGACTTTGGTTGACCTCGTAACACCATCGGCTACAGATTAGTCCGTACAATTTTACTCTTCTTTGCTGAACGTTATAAATCATCAGTTAAACTCAGTACACTCTGAACATGTAAAGCGATTAAAAATGTATGACTTTGTTGTCACCCTCATAGATTACAACAACATTTTGCATCATTTTACAGATATGCTGTGATTTTCTACTCCGGGCTATGACGCCACAACACTGTCTTTTTGAAGTGCACATTGTTGTGTGCGCGTGAGTGTGTGTGTGTGTGTGTGTGTGTGTGTGTGGGTTTGCCTCTGCTTTAAATATAGTCAAGATGACAGGCGTAGCATTTACCTTGATGTTTACTGCTTTGAACTACTTGGCATGGGCAATGCCTGGGCTGGGATTCACATAAGAAAGAGGCCTATTTGAACAAGCCCATCTGGGGAAAATAGCAGAATGACATGGCTGACACACACACAGGCTTTGAATGGTTCCTCTCTGAGCAAGTGATGAGCATGAGACACAGCAATTCAGATGTTTCAAGTGAAACCCAGAAATGGGACCTTTTTGTGTCTTTGAACATCATCCATTAGGATACATGGTGTTTCTCGCACACACACACACACACACACACACACACACACACACACACACACTCGCTGAGACATTAAGTTTCTGCACCTTTAGTGATGTTTAAAAGGGAGTTAAACGGGAGAGCACGGTGTCACCTGTTATATTCTATCGCAGTATAAGTGCTATCTTATGACATGGCAGGCAAAATCAAATAGCACGGTAGCGACAAAAAAAAATAGCAAAATTGCATCACTGTGCTGTGAATTCAAATACACACTTTCAAACCAAACATATATGAGAGCTTTGTTTCATTACGCATGTTAACAATAAGCATGGAAATAGAACATTTAAAGAGTAAAACCCCAGATTAGGCTAAATCTTTTCCTCACACACATCTTCTAACATCACTTCAGCAATAACAATAACAGCTGGTGGATCTGATTAAAAAAAAAAAAAAAGCAGAACACCCCAAACGTGTTTTGTTTTGCATACATTTCTCTCTGCATTACAGTTGGAAGCTAATCCTCCAACACCTTCCCAAATGGAGCTGCAGCAACAGTCTTGCTCAGATATTATTATGAATAATTTATTGCACCCCATTTCAAAGAGCCGAGCAGAAATCCCAACTATTTTTGGTGTAACAGCATTGTGCGTTGGTTTAGTCTGCAGGTACACATTGCAGCTGTTGTGCAGCAGCAGTGCAAACGGCATTAGCCTCTCGCTGATGTCGTTATAGTGTGATTGGTATGTGGTCCGCCGGCTCTGTGTGCTGCCGGGCTTGTGTTTGCTCAAATATATTACAACCTTAAGACTTTTCTGTGTCCAAGCTAAGCTGTCCTTGCAGGTATACACACCCAGATACATGTATGTGCATTTGCAAGACAAACCTATGCATGTACAGTATATTCAGATTGCACACAGGGACATGCATGTTCATATGTTCTCTGGATGCAAACAAATATTTAAGTTGTTGTCTCTTTATTCCCATCCTCAACTCACACATGCCCAAACATCAGTTGGATGTATCTGCTCTGCCATCTCAGGTAGTGCACTTAATCGTGACATTTGTTTAACATCCCCCCCATGCCTTCTCTCTCAGTGACACAGTGAAGTGCCGCATACCTCTTTCTCCCGTTGTTTAAACACGCTTTCCATCTTTTTTATTAGAAATGTGAAATGTGTCATGGAGGCAAACACCGGAGCGGCGCAGGAGAGGAGGACAGATAAGCCTGGCAGGACTCATGCCGACTGTTGGAACATGTGTTACCCCGAGGAAGTACTTACTGGAGGAACACACAGGCGTGACAGCGTCTACGAATATCGCCAGTGACCATAAGAGTGACTTCAGTATTTGACTGCTTGTAGTTTTTATTTTTTTTTATGTGAGAACGAATCGATGCATGTCAAACCTCCCTGGTGTGATAACCATTAGCACTGGTCTCGCTGGAGGATGTGACACGGGTTGTGAAATCGTACCGTGTGGTGCATTATAGTGGCTGAAACGTGTGAAAATATGTCCATTTACGCAGAGTTCAAGTGAAGGAAAACAACAGGTGCCAAAGTCAAGGTTTTCCTTCGAAGAGCAGGTGAAGATGGTGTCTGATTCTTGGTAGATATTTTCTTTTCTTCTTCCTTTATATTTCTGGTGTCAGGGGAATACCCTTGTTTGGATGAGTGTGGATTTAGATATGGCTGACAGGTGGATGACCTGGGTATCTCCTGAAAAAGAGTGAACAGGGCTCTCCTCCGGTTCACCAGAGAACACGACAGATATGATCGTATGGTTGACTTAATGTAGGGACTGATATTCTGGGGATTAACTTCTGGGGCCACTCTTTATTTCTCTCCAAGAGTAAAACCACTCACCGACAGTCATGATTAAAGTCTCCCACCGTGTGTTACTCTTGCATCCATCTTGCATTCGTGCAGCAGCGAGCACTGCAGCTTGATTCTTTCTTGCATTCAAACGGCAAGATAAAAATGCCTCTCAGACGACCGGCGGTCGCACCATTTTTGTGCCCTCTGGCAGGCGAAAAACTGAACGGGGATCTGAATAATTCCTGCTAAATGAGGATGGAAGTGTGCAGAGAGCATGACGTGAAAAGTGTCACTCCATGACATACAAGGAAGGAACACATTTAGTCTTTTTTGAGGAACAGAAGCAGCAAAAATGACAAAACGCACTGATTTCAGTTTTGCAGCGTTATCACACACAATGTGTGGTATTTAAGAGTTTTGGGGATGCTAAGAAAGAAAATTGTTGAGTCAGTTGGAGTGTGTTCTGCTTGGGATTTAGTCCCTGCGGGGCTGGCTCTGCTTTTTGAAGGTGGGGTGGCGTCCGATGCGGCCGCGGACCCAGGCTGGACAGCGAGCTCGTTTTTGTTCTCCCCTTCACATTGCCAACTCCAGCTGTCACACAGAGGGACAATGGCGAAGAGGAGGGGGTGCTGTCTGAATGGAAAAAATAAACTGGAGAGCCCCCCGTCACACAGCCCCCCTCCCCAAGACTCGTCATCTGCATTTGACAGGACCCCCGTTCTCCTCTCTTCACCGCCCCTTTTCTTTTTCTTTCTCCTTTTCTCTCCCTGTGCTCTCCATAATCCCCCTTTCTCTCTCTCTCTCTCCCTGCTAAGTGCAGCTGTTGCTCTCCATTGGATCTTTTTTTTCAGACTGATTGCTAATTAGGATAGCTTTTTGGTGAGTTTTATCTTTAAAACTTGTTAAACTTGCAATTTTCCTCTCCTTTTTTTTCTTTATTCTGGCAGATCTTAGAGGGAAGCAGAGAATAGACTTAGCCAATTATACACAATTTACTTGAGCATTTCTCAGACTGCACTCAGTGTCCCATGCAGCATTCATATAGCTTACAACTACTGTACTGTGTGGTAGCCTCTTATTATTAGCGCTCACTTCAGCTTTGAATGCAAAAGCCTACTTTGAAGAATAGACTGCCCCATCTCCCTTATTCTGCTCACATAACTGAATCCCTGGGAGAGGGAGCGGAGGAAAAGGAGAGCCTGAGAAAACAGCAATTCACACACCAAACACAGAGACCCCTAGTAGCTCAACAAATGAGTGTCTAGCCCTATGTCCATTCATATCGTCCCTCGGCCCGCAAGCCTATTAGCCAGGCATCGCTCCTTGAACATTCACTGTCGACAACATGTGGAGGCATCGCTATAGCAACCAGTGGATATGACATGTGCAATGGACGGGGACTCCTGAGCTGCTGAATATAAGGAGGGGCTCAGCCTTAACTAAATGATCGCAAAAAACCCAACCCCGCCACCTCCCCGTCTCTTTTCATTGGCACAGAGGCGCTGAAAGGACTCACTAGTGGGGCTTCTGCACATTCTTCCGAGGCTCGGAAAATCAGGCGGGCATATCCCACATTCTTCTCCCTTTTCTTATTCTCTCCGACTCTCCCTTTTTCTCCCCCCTCCTTTTTTTTCTTCATCTTCGTGTTGAAGCCGCGGTCTTTTGTTGGCGCTGGGGGGACGCATGGGACCCTCGCAGGGGAACTTTTGGAGAAGCGGAGTGAGTGGGCGGCCGGGACGCACAGACGCTTCTTGGAGCTGCGGCGGGCGTCGGTGGTTAACCATGCTCTCTGGAATACAGGACACAGCAGCAACAGCATCCGTTCACTGCGAAATGTGCGCTCTGCCCCGCGACATGGATTTAGGTAATTATCTCCTGGCTTGTGTCTTTTTTTGTGGTTTTCGGTGTGCAAGTTTTAATGCGTCAAATGCGTAAAAGGCGCATTAATGGACCGGCTTTGAAAACGTGTCATCCATTGTAACATCATACTGTAAGCTGGTGTCCGGTGTGATTGAAAATCATTTTTTTAGTGTTTTGCAGAATATTTCAGGAGCTCTAGTTTAGTCTTTGTTTCGTCCTTTCTGCTGCTGGAGATCGCATCTCCAAAAGCTTTATGGGATAAAATATAATCGAGCATCGGAAAAATAGGCTGTGCACGCAAATGTAGTTAATATAAACGTAAAGGCATCGAAAATATCCTGGTAGAAGTGGCTCTTTAGTCCGGTGGGTTGCTGTGAGCACATCTGGCTGCAGGGGACAAAGTTTGTGCAGGTTCATCCTGCCTGGTGCTGCCGGCAGCAGCCCCAACTCATACAGCCTATTACAGTGAGACTGAAACATGGTGTGGATTATTCTATTTTTATTGTGTTTAATCCAAAATATACGCCATTACCTTTATCCCATTTACATCCTATTTTTTTATTCTATTCTTCGATTTATTGCCTAATATTGACTGACTAGAAATACACATTTTATTTTGCAGCTTTTTTATGGTAATATGAGTTTGCCTATATCAAATTGCTTTATTTTTTTATTCATCAAATGATGATGATTTTTTTTTTTTTTTTTTAGAGAAGAAGGTTTTTAGAGTTCACAGATTTGTCTGAAAAGGTGGCCTAAAGATCTGTACTGTATTTACAAAATTTCCACAATTTAGAGTACTTGGTGTTCGCAGTGTTCTCCTAGATTTCTGAGAAATAGCATGCTAATTAAACGTTGCAAAATTTAGCATTTCATATGTGATCTTTTGTGTTGATCGCAGGGCTATCGGTCATGTTTTATTTAACTACTTTAAATCTATAGCCGATTTGAAACCTTTTCGATCTTCAATTGTTGATGCAACTTTAAAAAAAAGAAAACAGCCTTAGTTTGAGGTTGGTCAGTTGTGTGTTTGGGAGGATTTTCTTGTACTTCTTAAAGGTATTGTGATGTTTGTGAATGGGCAGCCAGCCGCCCCAACAGCACCTCTCTGCCTGACCTCTCCTCTATCATTTGAATAATCCAGAGCACCGAAATCCATCTGCCCCTTGTCTCCTCTCAGACTGGCTAATTCACCACACAGGGCCAACATGAATAGAAGAGGAAAGTCTGTTAGAGGCCGAGTGTGGATCCTACGCAAATACACATGATTTTAAAGGAATCAGTTGAAAAAAATGAATTCACTGAGGTTTAAAGGGTGAATTTGAAAAAAATAGAAATCTGATTATTTATTTCATGGCAGTGTTTCATGTTGATCTTAAATTTCAGTGTTAATTATGCTCTAACATTCAGATGTAAATATTTTTGCAAATTTTAATTATAGTAATAATTCGTCTGATTTACTGAAAAATACATTTTCATATATTTATATTTAAGCATTAAAATTCTGAGATTTTTTTCTAGATTTCTGTGTTTTTGAATAGTGGTCAAAGAAATCTGTTTTTATACTCTAATTATAGTAAAATAATTGATTAAAAACAAAATCAAAAATCAATTTAAAAAAATAATAAAGGGACAGAAGTCTAAAGGCCCATGAAGGTAATTCTTCGCCTCACATCTCCTCCCTTCTCCTCCTCCTCTGGTTTCTTTCTAACACGATTACTGCCTTCAAACACTCTTTTATGCTTGCAGTGCGTTTCAAGCCTGTTTGCTTCCACAGTGGAAATGTTTTGTTTTATTCGTTTCAAGGTGTTTACCTAAATAGTAAGAGTAGCCACAGATAGTAGAAGGCCACGTCTTTGATTACCTCAATAAGAGTTTTGTCTTGTTTTTCAGAATAAAGAAAATAATTTCGTTAAGGGAATAGCTCAGCGTTGTCAGGCAGGATTGAACCAATAGGTCTATAGGGGGCACTTTGGTTTCAGAGGCAGCAGCCCTTAACGACTGCACCGATGTGACATGCTGTGTCTACAGAGCAAACAGTGTTGAATATTAAATACGTCTAATTAAGGTTTTTAATGTGCTATATATTCAGTCTTTTATAGTGTGATTATGTGAGAGAGGATGCTGGCTGCATTCTCAACAAGTACTCCAGCAAATGGAAATTGTCTATATGTTCACTTGATCACTGGATGGAGGCCATCCCTCCCCTCTCCACCCGGACATGAGCCTCTTCAAACCTCTCAGTTGTTGTCTAACCTCTTAATGCTTGATTAAAACTACATGCTCCAACCGCAGCAGTCGCAATCAACGGCAACCGTCATCAGGCCCAACGCGGTAATCGAAAAGACCTTGGCATCCGCACAGCCGCTAAAACACTGGCAATTACGAACCACAAGGTCAAACCGTATTGTTGCTGGTGTGAGGTGAAGTGTCTTGTTTTGAAAATGGTTATAACAAGATGTAGGCATCCTTCAGCCTGACCATTAGACCCCTCGGGCTAAATGTCAGAGCTTTTTTTTTTTTTTTTTCCACGTCACCCATCAATCTTTCCATCTCGCATGTGGACAATTAGGAGCCTGCTGATGTGTTCGCACACTGTTATTGATATCGCCCTTTTGCAGATGTACAACTATTGGCATGTATGCAGCTGATCACAGTAGATCAAAAATGTGGCTTTTACAGAAACCCCATGTTTTTGTGTCACTAAAATGTGCTGGAAAATACGGCATCTTTCTGTTTTCGAGTGTTAAGTGCAAAACTAATTCGGCACGATGCTTTTATTTTATGCAATCAGCAAACAGTTGCTACATTTTAGGTATCATTAATTATCTTTCCCAATTAATGCTCCTAATTACCGCTGTTATGCTCTCAAAATATTTTGCATCAGTGGGGCCCACAGGGAATTTATCACCGCAGTAAATGGCCATGAGTGGACCAATTATCAGCACATAGGACGATTCTTTAACCTGTGCTGATAAAAATCTCTCAGATGATATTACAGTACATTAAAAACAAGTGAGACAAAGCCTATACCTTCCTGTGTGAATTAACATGCAGCCTGGGTGTGGATACGTGAAAAGGCTTATCTATTCAACTGGTGGTGGATGTGTGGAGGTCCAGTCTGGGCGTCTCTCCGGTCCTAGTAGCCATTAGCTGTGCGGCTTGGGCCAGGGCCTAATCCAGCCAAACTCAGGACCAGAGGAGCTAATTAAGCCCAAGCTTTTAGTATCCCAACCTCCTGTAGCTGCACAGTGCCAGCCCACCCCATGCCAGCACTAAATGGGGTTGTAAATATCTATAGTGGGGCACGGTGTGGAGACAGCACTGGACAGGGGGCTGCTAACAGGGGTTGACTGAGTCTGAATGCCCCTTATAAGGCCAGTATTAGAGCTGGCTAATGAGTGGGGCCGGTCAGACAGTGGTGGGTGGAAGGAAAGAGCGGGAGAGGAAGTGGCGGTAGGAAAGGAAGCGCCACATTTTTTTCAAAGTCAAGCCTTCAGCTGGAAAGTGATGCACTGCAGATTTGATATGGCGGTTGCTGTAAATCAAAAAAGACTACATCAGTCAGGGAAAAAAGACAGAGTGGCATCCTCTACTGCTCTGACAGTGTGTTCTCTCTCATTTTGTCCTCCTCCAGAGGGGCAGCCTGACCCAGATCCCGGTGGTGAAGGAGACCAGGGTGGAGTCGGGCCAGTTCCTGCTGCTCTCCGTCCTCTGCATGCTCTTCATCCTGGTGGCGCTGGCCGTGTCCACCACCTTCTTCTGCGTGCGCCAGCGCTCCCACCTCCGCATGAAGGAGAAGCTGGCCAGCCTCGGGACTGACACCAGTACTGATGCCACCGCAACCTATCAGGTTAGACCAGCCCTCGCTATGAGCCAATCAGGGGCCAGGACACTTAGCCTGTGTTCTGCCATTGGAAGAACACACACACTGTTCCAGTACGGTGGATTTTCTGATTGGTTTGTGAGAGTGTGTGTTTGTTAATGTGTGTGTGATTCTTTTGGCTGTTGTGACGATCGTGATTTGCTTTCTTTAGTAAATTAAATGTGTTTTTTTTACACTACAGCGCAATAATTGTTTATTTTTTATCTTTATTTACATACATTTTGTGCTCTTTATTTGTTGTATTTTTGACTTATTGCTCCATTCGATATTCACTCCCGCCAATCATTCAATGCTCACCCTTGCCTGAGAAGTGTGTGTGTGAGGTGTGTGTGTGTGTGTGTGTGTGTGTGTGTGTGTGTGTGTGTGTGTGTGTGAGAGAGAGACAGAGGAACAGGCCGCCACTGTGACCTATTCCCTCTGTTCCTCCAGGGCCATGGACAGCCTGGGCTGTATTGATTTTCAGCGTTGGGGCTCAGCTGTGCCCAGCATGGCACTCAGAACATATTTATCTGCATGTCGCGTTAGCATTTTCAATATTTAATCAGATTTTCACGGGGCTGCTCCATCTATCCATAGGTGCTGCAGCGTTATAAAGATGGACACAGATAAGCAAAAAGAATGTGAATGCATTTGATGTGAATGCAACAATAATTTTGTTTGTTTAATCAAGTTTGGCTTCTGTGCAGATTTTAGGCTCTTTCTCAGTATACCTTTAGTGGGTTTATGTTTTCAGTGTTTGACAGATAGTTGTGTGTTTGTATGGGAGAGAGATATCGTTACATGGCAGCACATACTGGAGACGGTGTTTCCTCTTGGCCTGTTTTCATTCTTGTTAGTCATCTGAAAGAGGAAGGGAAACAGGGGATGCTGTAATCCCACTACCAGTGCTCCTCTCTGGGCTCCACGCGTCTGTCCTCTGGCCCTCTCCGGTGCTAACTGCATCTCTCCGCCTGCTCCTGGGACGATTCCTGGGCTCGGGTACAGCACGGCGCTTTGCAGAGATGTTAAGAAGTAGGATGAATTATGAGGTGGACCTGGATATTGCCCCGAGGCCAAGGCCCAGGGCACCGCTTCACGGCTCTAATCATTAAAGTCTGACGGCGAGAAAAGCTGATCCAAGACCAGGGCTTAGAGGAGCCTGTGTGTTCCAGAGGGAAATATCACTATGATAGATTATGAGATAGCAAAAGGCATTTTCTCTGCTCTGCCCTGCCCTTGCTGTTATTAATTGAGTATGCACATTAATTCTGTGGAGATGACAGGCTTTGACTCACAAAACCAAACAAGATGGGGTTTACAGATTATGAATTTAATATAGAAAAAGTGTGACCACACCTTTTGGAGGGAATTAGGCAAAGTGTGTGACTGTGTTTATTTACACATGTATAAGATTACACAATAGCGTCATTTTTTCATTTTGTATATGCTAGAGTAGATAATGCTCAGTCTGAATGTTTGATACCCTGTCTCTGCACAGAGGCATTATGGGAGAAAAGCTGAGTCATAGGAAGAAGAGTAATCTTTATAGCAGTGGGGCCTTTTAGTGAGAAACCTGGAGATATCAATCAAAATAGAAAATTATACTTTACAATTGTGCCAATGCATTTTTATCTGCTTTGGTTCTCTGTGGTTATATACATTCACTGTGGAACTCCTATTTGATTGATGGATGGATTCTCCTATCT
This sequence comes from Pterois miles, assembly GCA_947000775.1. NCBI lineage: Eukaryota > Metazoa > Chordata > Actinopteri > Perciformes > Scorpaenidae > Pterois > Pterois miles. The sequence continues at coordinate 11,254,765 of CAMQGK010000028.1, forward strand.
TTGCAAAAAAAAGGATCTTCTTTTTAAAGAAAGTAGTTTTTGCTCTATAGGGCTTGACTGTGCAGTATGGAGATTTTGTGCAGGATTTGACTTAAAAAGCTCACTTTTTTAACAACTAAAAGATCCATTCTTAAACAACGGCTGTATGGCAGCCAGGTGTGACACACTGAATTTATTCTGTAAATCGTGTAGGGTTCCTCAACCATGTATTTTTGACATAATTAGTATAAGCTCCATAATCCACGAGGATAAGCCATTAATCTACAGGCAAGTGAGGACAGATCAAGTCAGCCGAGATACAGGATTTCACAATGTGCATTTACAGAACTCAGCCCCTCACAGCAAGGATAAGCACATAACCTACATAAAACTATTGTTATGTGCATGAAAAGAAGACATGAGACCTTGCAAGGAGTCTGGGAAAAAAATGCATTTTTGATGATCAGTGTTTCACTATTATCTCCTTTAATCCCTAGGAGCTGTGTCGCCAGCGTATGGCTATACGAACGTCAGAGCGTGTCGAGCGGCCTGAGACGCTGCGCCACTCACGGCTCAACAGCGTGTCGTCCCAGTTCAGCGATGGCCCCGCGGCCAGTCCGTCGACCCGCAGCAGCACCTCCTCCTGGTGCGAAGAGCCAGTACCATCCAACATGGACATCTCCACCGGTCACATGATACTGGTAAGGAACTTGCTTTGACTGCAGAGACAATGTAATGATTCATGTGGTGAGGGAGGAAGTCGGTTTGTGTGGTTTGTTGTCAGGCCCTCAGAGATTTTTTTGTGGTTCGTAGCATCAGATTGTAACAACTAAACAACCACAACGTCATGTCTCACTGACTAAGCACTTAACCTGCCAGAGTGGGTCTAGTGTAGTTTGAAAAATGTCAGTGCTTTTGGTGAGGATGCATTATGTCTGGCTTGTGTACAAGATCATATGTTCACATAAGTGGTTCCCAACCAGGGGTACGTTCACCCCAAGAGATACTTGTGATGATTGTGGATTTGATAAATTCATTTGAAGAACTTGAAATTAAGATTTTATTTAACTAAAAAATGTGCATATACAGTGTGTGCATAATTCAGCAAGCTGTAACGTCTGTACACCATGTGTTGCAATTGAGTGTGTGTGAAAACAAATTAAACGGAGAAGCCCAACGAGAAAACTAATGGATAGGAAAGGTTCAGTAGTCAGACAGAAGTAATGGATAAACAGTTGAAAGAATTAGCTAAACGTAATGGATAACAGTTGAAAGAATTAGCTAAACGTAATGGATAAATAGTTTAAACAGCTAAGTGTAATGGATATAAACAGTTGAAACCATTAGCTAAACATAATGGATAAATAACTGAAACAGTTAGCTAAACATAATGGATAAACAACTGAAACAGTTAGCTAAACATAATGGATAAACAACTGAAACAGTTAGCTAAACATAATGGATAAACAGCTGAAACAGTTAGCTAAACATAATGGATAAACAGCTGAAACAGTTAGCTAAACATAATGGATAAATAACTGAAACAGTTAGGTAAACACAATGGATAAACAACTGAAACAGTTAGCTAAACATAATGGATAAATAACTGAAACAGTTAGCTAAACATAATGGATAAACAACTGAAACAGTTAGCTAAACATAATGGATAAACAGCTGAAACAGTTAGCTAAACATAATGGATAAATAACTGAAACAGTTAGGTAAACACAATGGATAAACAACTGAAACAGTTAGCTAAACATAATGGATAAACAACTGAAACAGTTAGCTAAACATAATGGATAAATAACTGAAACAGTTAGCTAAACATAATGGATAAACAACTGAAACAGTTAGCTAAACATAATGGATAAATAACTGAAACAGTTAGGTAAACACAATGGATAAACAACTGAAACAGTTAGCTAAACATAATGGATAAATAACTGAAACAGTTAGCTAAACATAATGGATAAACAACTGAAACAGTTAGCTAAACATAATGGATAAACAGCTGAAACAGTTAGCTAAACATAATGAATAAACAGCTGAAACAGTTAGCTAAACATAATGAATAAACAGCTGAAACAGTTAGCTAAACATAATGGATAAACAACTGAAACAGTTAGGTAAACATAATGGATAAACAACTGAAACAGTTAGCTAAACATAATGGATAAACAACTGAAACAGTTAGGTAAACACAATGGATAAACAACTGAAACAGTTAGCTAAACATAATGGATAAACAGCTGAAACAGTTAGCTAAACATAATGGATAAACAGCTGAAACAGTTAGCTAAACATAATGGATAAACAGCTGAAACAGTTAGCTAAACATGGATAAATAGTTGAAACAGTTAGCTAAACATAATGGGTAAACAGCTGAAACAGTTAGCTTAACATAATGGATAAACAGATAGCTAAACATAATGGATAAACAACTGAAACAGTTAGCTAAACATAATGGATAAACAGCTGAAACAGTTAGCTAAACATACTGGATAAACAACTGAAACAGTTAGCTAAACATAATGGATAAACAGCTGAAACAGTTGGCTAAACATAATGGATAAACAGCTGAAACAGTTAGCTAAACATAATGGATAAACAGCTGAAAAAACAGTTAGCTAAACATAATGAGATAGTAACAACTGAAACAGTTAGCTAAACATAATGGATAAACAGCTGAAACAGTTGGCTAAACATAATGGATAAACAGCTGAAACAGTTAGCTAAACACAATGGATAAACAACTGAAACAGTTAGCTAAACATAATGGATAAACAGGTGAAACAGTTAGCTAAACACAATGGATAAACAACTGAAACAGTTAGCTAAACATAATGGATAAACAGCTGAAACAGTTAGCTAAACACAATGGATAAACAGCTGAAACAGTTAGCTAAACATAATGAATAAACAGCTGAAACAGCTAAAACATAATAGATAAGTTGAAAACAACAGTTAGGTAAACATAATGATAGTTATATGATAGTTGAAAACAACAGTTAGCTAAACATAACGGATAAACTGCTGAAGTAGCTAAAAGTAATGTTTAAATGGTTGAAACTGTAAAGTAATGGACAAATAGTTGAAATAGCTAAAAGAAGTGGATAAATGATTGAAATGTCCTCTGTTACTCCATGTGGGGTATTATAAATGCAAATAACTTGACTGGCTAAACACTGACTGTTCAATGTTTTGAAAATATTGTAATGATACATATAATAATTATAATTAACAGTTTTAAATAACCTCCATTTTAAAATCCAGCGAACATATGTGGAACGTGACGACTTGTGCCGATTTAGGGGTGCTTGAGGTTATCAGTACGGCAGATCTACAGGAGGCTATTCAGATGTTTCATGTGAGCATAGTGTTTGCTTTTAAGACTCCCTGAGCCTATGAATATGCTAGACGCTGTGCTGAAAACCAACAGCTTGCTTTCGCACTGTCTATCGCGGTATTTACCTTTGGATATGTCTCTTTTTCATCCCTCTCTCACCTCATTCCCTTCACAACCCTGTTATCTTTGTTTTTCCCCCCATCACTCTTCCCGCTGTTTTCTCCCCCTCGCTTTATCTCGGCTCTGTTGTCTTCATTTTTTTCTCCTCTAACTTTTTCCTCCCTTTACTGTGTCATTTTCTCTCTTTATCATTCCGCCCTGCGTCTCTCCCCGTCTGTCATTTACATCCTTTACGCCCTCCGTCTCTCTTACTTGCTGCACCGACATTGTGTTGCGTGATGAGAGCAGCGCAAAACTGAAATATCATTATCCGTCTGATTGTCATTTGGATGTTTTTGGAATTTAGTTTTCTTTATTTTGGTTGCAAAAGCTTTTGGTTGCTTCCACAAACGCACAATGACTTGTTTTAACATTGCACAACTTTCCCTTCATTCATTTGAGACAAGCTTGATAAAAGAGATGGATAGATGCCTTGCAGTGTTTCCATTAATGGAGAGAACATTCATCACACTGCATGTCTAGCTTTTATATTGGGAGGCTGTAATGAATGAGAGTGAATCTGAGTAATGCCTTGTATTGGTGGTAATAGATGGGTTTTGTTGCACTCGTCAAGGCTTGTTTGTGAAGCCCCTTTTGAAAACATTGACAATAGAAAAGCATTTAGCCCTGCAATAACAAAAGAGACACTGTGAATCATTTCTAGGAGCTGTTATTATTAGCACCAGTTTCTTCTATGCAGGCGTTGCAACGTAGAAAGGTAAAACACTCGGGGACCTTTACTTCTCTTCCATGCCATGATTGACATGGAGATGTCCTATAAAGGCTCTTCTTTAAAATTCCACCGCCATCTCACATGAAACCATGTGTGAGATTGCCTTGTTATCACTGATCTCAGACCTATATTCCCCATCTCGGCGCTCCTCTCCTCTCATCTCCCCTCTCTCGCTCTTTGGAGCTCACACCGTGTGGAGAGGGATGATGAATGCCCGGCTTTCCGAAGCACATACGCTGGGGGTCCCATTTTTTGAGGCCCGATCACCTCGCACACATACACAAAAGCTATGAACTGCGATGTTGCGCCCCACCGTTCGACCCCCCTCCAGACTTAAAAAGTCTTGCATAACGACTTCCAACTTCAAAAGTGAAATTGGATGCCTATGTGTGCTGAGTCATCCGCTGTGCTTTTTTTTTTTTTTTTTTTCAGGGCTTTGACACACCTCTGCTATCTTACATTTTCTATCTGTTACCTTGTTCAGCAGCAGTATGGTGCTACAACCACGCAAACACTGACTTAATGGTATTTAATAATTGAAATCTATGGCTGTGTATTGCCAAGAACAGGGTTCCAGCGAGGTCTTAAAAAGTTTAAAATCCAATAACCCCAATTTAAGGCCTCTAAATGTGTTAAATTATCATGAAATGTCTAAAAAAAACAGCTTAAAATTCATTAACGTAAAATATAGAATTAAAACTACTAATTCTAAGATTTTTTTATCAATAAAAAGAAAATAATTTATTTCCTAATCATGTGAATTTTGTGTTTTTATGCAAATATTCACTATAAATGACAATAACAAATTAAAGGATAACATTTAGTTTTTGACAGTTGGAATTTAATACATTGAAGTGAAAACAGTGCTCTGTTTACTTAAATATGAATTTGCAATAAAAATATTTTGTCCCTAAATTCTAGGAGTAATCGTGAAAATAATCGTGATGTCAATATTGATCAAAATAATTGTGCAACCCTAATGCAAGTTCAATCACGTGTAGTTGGAGAACAGTGAATTTAGCACGTTATTGAAGCCCACTGCACCCTCTGCAAGAAAACTTTGAAACTTAGAACAGTGGGCATCATGTCTCTGGAGTCAGAAAAACATAAAGTGGTGTTAAAAAACCAGCAGCAAACGCCTGCAATCAGCTGGTATTGTTCCACGTCGGGATCTAGAGCATCAACTCCAGTCGACCTCCAGACAGCATTTGGAGCTACGCCTACACTGAAAGCTGAGGTGCTCTGGACTTAGGTTCAGTCATATATCAGCAATGATTATATCGATGTTCCCATTTTCTTTCATATCCTTAGTACTTTCTTACCAGTATGGACGTGAAATGGGTCTTAAATTACATTCATAGTGGTCTTAAATGGACATGAAATGGCTCTTAAATTGCATTCATAATGGTCTTTAAAAGGTCTCAAAAAATCTTAAATTGGACTTGCAGATACCCTGCAGAATGTGGCGATATGATTGATATCGTGATATAGGGGTTACGATTCAATATATCACGATATATTGCGATACTGTAAGAAAGGTGATATATTGCGATTTTTTTAAGAAAGGAAAGGGAAAGGAAAGTTAGGAAAACTGTCGAAGTGTGAAGAACACACCATCACATGCATACATTTTTAGAAAAAAGGTTGACAGGGCACATACACTGAGATGAAATAAACTGACATTTCTGCATCTGAACTATTGATTAAAGAGAATCAAGACAGCATCACAAAGCATAATATCGCGATTTTCGTTATTTTCTTCAACCTCAAAAATGGTTACCAGATGTAACCTGGAAGCATGAGTTGCTTGTGAGGCTGTGTTTCTGTGGTTACTGCTTCAGCACCATGGACAGCACTGTACACTCAGTAAACTTGTTTTCCTCACATAAAAACTGTTTCAGCTCTGCTGCTGTCCAGAAACAGGGTCAAAATGTTGCTGAGGCTGATTCGTTCCCCTTGGCTTAATCACCTCTCTACTGAAAAAAAGAATAAAAAAAAATCAATAATTATGTCGTTTGAGGCTCTTTCTTATTATGTTGAGTAGTTATTGTTTACTTTTTTTTAATGATTAATTGTTTGCTTGAAAATAAAATAGACTGAGGCAAAGGAAAATAACCACTGACTCATGCAACAGATTGTGCCCATAGTGGCGTTTACTCACAATTTTAAATGTAGTTTACAAACAAAAGAACAATTTGTTCTACTTAAGGCAAAATAATGTGTTCTTCTCATTTAGCTATTATTAGCAAGCACACAAAGACATATTAATACCTTTTTTCACCTCTCACCGCTGTTAATCATATCATAAAGCTCCCCATACAAACTGTTACCGGTATTGTTCGTTTTAATTTGACAGTGGAGCTCGACAGTAATGTGTTACCTGTTGTGTCTGGCTCTCCCTGGTCGTCCCTTCATCCTGATTTCACCCAACACCCGGTGCTGCCGAGGAGACTGCTTAGGAAGGATTAGACATTGTTTCCCTGACATCCAGGCCTTCCATCCCAACCCTCTGATTGGCAGACATAATCCCCCCATTCACTAAACCTTCGTTACCCTGTCTCTGGAATACGCCATGGTCCACTGCCTCCCCCTAGGAGCGGGAGGGCTTGATAAGGACCTGCTGGCTGCATTGCATTAAGCTTGCAAAAATATGAATTTGGAATGCAATCGATTCAGGGCATCGTTTGAATAGAATGGGAGGCAATTCAGAGTGGATTTATCAAGTACATGGAGATGTAATATTGGTAGGGGAGGTGGGATGCTGTCAGGCTGGCAAGCAGAGAGTACTTGTACGGGGTGACAAGAGCATCGTGGTGACAGGCTCTGTCAAGTGGCCATAATGGCATGCTGTCATTTTCCTAGGGAGACAGCACTGTGTGTTTGCGTAGGCGATGCACAGCAACACGCACGCAGATATATATATGTGTGTTGGCTGCTATTAGAATTGACATTTTTTTATAATTGTTTTTTTTTTTTGCATGCATAAAATTAAAAGTTCAAACACTGATGGTTCAAAGTAGAACAGTGGAAATCTACAATAATATTTCAGAAATGTCACTTAATGGGTTCAGATAGAAAGCGTTGTGCTGTTGTGTTCTCTCATTATGCAGCTGCATTAATCACAAGAGTTGCTTTCACTCTTCTCAGCGTGGCCTTTAAGACCCGAGTGGCACCTTTGGCACCGCATCGAACAATAAACTTTGATTTCCATTGTCTGTAGGAATTGTAACGCTCTTATACGTCGCCTAATATCCTTTGCGTGCATGCAGGAGATGTCTGAATTCGCCAGCCATCAAAGGGTAATTGCCTATTATGTGCTGGACAAGCTTATTTGTGATTATCATCTATGTAGGAATTGTATATATTCTGCAAAGAGTTGGATTTCCCTTTTGACAGACGGAAGTGAATAAGTCGGTTGTAACAATGAAGTGTCACCTCTTTGCTCAGCCTACCTATGCTGCCTTTAATATGGGATAAAAACGCGACACATCTGGGTATCACTTTCATTGTATTAGCCAGCTGATCCCTGACATCAGTTTATGAGTCTGTAATCTTCTGCCTCACACAATAGCGGACTAAAGCATTTAACCCCATTGGGAGGGGAAGCCATGATACAGGAGAGAAAGCGAAACACGGCGCTAGACGCTACAAAAGATTGTGTTGCCAGCTACAGCCTCTAAGCTCCCTACTCGCCCTGGTTTGGGAAAATACACACATACATACACACACGTAGGCCTCTACCCCTCCCCCTTCTCTTTTTCCATCTTTGTCTCTCTTGCGAATTCAATTTTGTCTTCTCCAAGCGACGGCTTAAATGCAGACAATCTTATCAGTGGCTGTGCAAGCAGTGAGGGACGTGATTGAAACACCCCTGAAGTATTTCCAATGCAGACAAACCTTTCAGGAGTCTTAATTGTGCGTGATGTTTTCTCTCTCTCTCTTTCTCGGTCAAACACGCATGGACAAAGACACAAACATTAGCACACCTTCCCCACCTAGATCTTCAGCAGCCCCCCTCCTCCTCCTCCTCCTCCTCCTCCTCACCCAGTTGTTACACTATACAGCAGCGTAGGACAATAATGCTCCATGACACCTGATCATAGCTTTAATGGAGAAATGCTGTTGTCAAGGATTTAGCGTTTTTGCTCCAGTTTATTTATTGGTTAACTCATGGTGAAGAATATACAATGAAAAAAAAACAACAATGTATCTCAAACCAGCTATGATATGGTGAAGATGAATCGTGTCTCATTTAATTAAACCAAATGTGCTCACAAAATGTCTATTTACAGCCACATTTTGAGATGAATTCAGTTGCATCCGGCTTGTTATGTGAAACGGTCGCTAAGGTGGTGTCTGTTTTCCTCTAGTCATACATGGAGGACCACTTGAAGAACAAGAACCGTCTGGAGCGGGAGTGGGAGGCCCTGTGCTCCTACCAGGCAGAGCCTGGCGCCTGCAGCGTGGGGCAGGGCGAGCAGAACGCCAAGAAGAACCGCTCAGACGCCGTGGTCGTATGTGAGTCCATTCAGATGTCCATTCAGTATTTTGCTGTTTTTGTTTGCTTTAAAACAGCTGGGTGAACAAGCCAAAACTACTGTAAAACATATTTCCTTCCAAACAAATCAGTATTGTTTCTCTTAAAAGTGCTATTGATAATATTGATAACATTCAGCTACTAGATGTTGCATTGTCCCTCCCCCATTCACTTCCATTCACTTCACAAGTCGTTGCCAGACACATACCGTCAATCTCAGCCATTTATCTGTTTTTTCCACACTGACGACCCAGAGACACCACGTGATACCAACAGCACTTTACCATTTGCTCACAAGCCTTGTTAGACGTGGGAACCAAATGTCAGATATCTTCCACTGAAATAAACAAACTTTCATTTTGGACCTGCCAACATTTTTAAAATCATTAATTTACAATCTTAATAATTGTTACAAAAAAATTTCAGAAATTGCCATACTTATTTATTTCACACCTTTCTAAAGGTTCTGTGGAGGAATTAGTTGAAAAAAAAAATGTCTGCCCACATAACAATTTTATCAATAAGACCTTTAAACACATTTTACCTGAAAACCAGCACAGGTATTATAGCTATAGGTATTATATCCACACTGGATGCTGTTTCTGTTTAATAATCTCCACGTTAGTCCTACCCAAAGTAAAAGTTAGCTAGCATTAATATTGCTGAGTTTACAGCCCGCTCAGACATGCCATCAGCTTTATTGTTTGAGACATTAGACTTGTGAATTTATCGTACATTTTATATTTTAAACACAATATTATGTTACGCATAACATAATATCTATAGGCATTAACATTAAACACATAAACATTAGCTTAACAATAACGAACGCAAGATAGCTCTTATCTCATTAGCCAAGTTACATATGCAAACCTTTTGATAATGTGAACAACTCTTCAATGATGATGTAATATGACAGTACGACTGTTTAATAATTACGTATTTATTGATTGTATCCCAACATATGGAAGGACAGACTGATGATCTGTGAACCAAAAGCAGTGACATTAACGCATTTAACAGTTTTTCATCAAAATCTTTGGGAAAAGAAAAATCCTCGTAGATCATAAATGTTTGAATGTAAAACGACTCATTGAAATCAGCTGATAAATGCAGATGTTATAGTGCTTTTTAATCCAGAAAAACGGCAGCTCCCCTGTTCACGTGAATGTGTTTTCAGGCCAGTCTTGCCAGGTCCAATATGGCGCCCACAATGATGTATGGCATCTACATATAGTATATGTCTACGTCTATGTCACTGTGGTGAGAAAATTGTACAAATTTATTTACTTCTTGTAGAAGTATCAGTGCACCAATCAGGATTTAGCAACATTTGAATCAGATGCTGTTTCTCAAAGTCAAAGATGCTTCCTTGGTTGGACGGGTCCTTCGTTAGATGTGAAAGAAACCTGTTATGTTCCCCCTCAAAGCTACCAGACTCCTTTGAAAAAAAACAATTTTTCATTCAAACTCGATAGAAGCAAAATAAAACGACCATTGTTAGTCTTTCCACTCTTCCAATAATCAGCATCTCTTTTTGTTCAAAATAAACCCTTAATTCACAGTGTTAGATATGAAAAGAAACAGCCTTTATACTCTCCTCAAAGCCACCAGACTCCATTGAAAAACACAGTAATTTTACCTTGCGGGTTGTAAAACACATTTCAAACTCGAAAGAAACAAAGTAAAACTTATCAAAACCGTCTTGGTTGGTCTGTCCACTGTTCCAACAATCATTAACTGTGGTTTGATCGAAACAAATCCTTAATTCACAGAAGTCGATGTGAAAATATGCCGGGTCTACACACTGGGTTTCCTCGCTGTCTTTCTCTGACGTTGCTGGCCTCGGTGCTAACGATACTGAGTTAGTTTGCTGAACAAATCTGTCGCTGAGTAACTAAAGTCAGAACTAATTTTTAAATTAGGCCTTCTGCATCTAATATGAGTGAATATTCAGTGACTGGATTGCCAATTTCTTGCCTCCTGTTTCTCCAGAAGCAGATTTTGGCACATTTAAAGGAAGTTTAGCAGCATATTTTCCTTGCTTCCAAATCGGGGGACAGGAAATTCATTGTGTGCATTGGATTGTGGGTGTTTTAGGAGCGCAGAGGAAACACACATGCACGCTTGAAAATCCTCTGAGCAAAGAAATCAGTCCTTGGAAGAACTCGAAGGATCCTTGACATTGGAACGGTCCTTTTCAGTGACGAAGCATCCTTGAAATTCAGCCTTTGAAGGATCCTTCTTTGACTTTGAGAAACACCTCATGACTTTTGGTGGGCTGCTTCGTTACTGTCAAATCTGATCTGCCACACAGTTGCCTGTTAAACTCATATTTATTACCATAAATAATACCTAAGACCTTAAGTCTTGAATTTAAGAAAAAACATTTGAGGCCAAGTTTTCAGGGGCCTTTATCCCGACTACCGAGATGGGTTTAAGTTGACTGGAAACAGATTATCTGAATCTTTCAACAGTTTCACTTGTTAAAGAAAAAGAGGATTTTAAGGCTCCCAGCATACAGACTTCTCAAGATAAGATATTTTAATATTACCTCACTCTGAACATTCCTCATTGAAGGTGAAGCAATCCAGGACTTGAGAACAGTGTGTGTGAGTGTATGATGAAAGTCTGGTGAAATTGCAGACCCTGCAGCCTTTTTACTTACATATTCGTCTGTTGCTGCTCAAAATTCTGTTGTTATTGTGTGGAGATGAAACACAGTAGAAAAGTATGTTGATGAATTATGCATCTCCATTACAGATGATCATTCCAGGATCACCTTGAAAGCGGAGAATAACCACTACAACTCCGATTACATCAACGCCAGTCCAATAGTGAGTATTGTTTATTCATCATTACTCTACATTGTCTGTGTATCTGTTGTCTACGAAGCCTTTTTTGTACCAGGAGCACCTGTTGTGTTGGGATTTTACTTTAACATAAAAGAAGTTTTCAAAGGGCTTGTCATCGATCCCAGCGCATTGATTTTTTTTTTTTTTTACTTTGGTCTCCATGCCGGGATATTCACTGTGTCTTGTTGAATCACAGTGCTACTTTCGCTGCTTTCAAAATGGCCGCTCCCTGGAGACGCCCTGCTTTTTTTTTTTTTTCATCTGCACTATAAAGAATTATACATTATTTTTGACTAAACAAATGTAACCTACCAGAAATCCAGAAAGACCTCAGTAATGGAGAGGGCTAAGTTTTTTTTTTTTTTTTTTCCTGCCCTAAAACATTGCCAGTCATGATTTCCCCCGAGGCTGCTGAAAAGGGATTCCATCAAAGGGAACAGGAAACTATGCATTTCAAATACAGTGCCAAAATTTCTGAGGATAGATGAGGGGGGCGCACACAGCTGCACTAAAAGCCTATTAGTCTTTAGAAACAAACATTTATCTTTACCTTTTCTTTAATAGCATTTTCATAGAGGTGCGACATTTGCCCTTTATAGAATAATATTATAATACATTTAATCAATCAAGGGGGAACAATTTGGCAAAAAAATCAGACTTGTGGATTAGAAAAACGGTATAAAGTAGTATAATAACGTGTTGACGCGTTGTAAGGCCACTAATTTCTTTAACACATTAATGCAATTAATATTCTGGAGGTTGTATTGGGCTCAGTTTTAAAACTAAAGTGAAGAAACTTGCATCATATGAAACTAGAAAACCCAAGAACTAGAATCCACTGGTACCAACCAGGTTATACTAGCTTGTCATGAAATGACGCTCCAAACGTACGCTAAATTTAGGCGAGGAAAAAAAAACAAGTCTTTACAGACATGCCCACTTTATGATAATCTCATGCAGTTTGAGGCAAGTCATAGTCAAGTCAGCACACTGTTGTTGCCTGTTGAGTTTCAGTTTGCAATGTTATGATTTGAGCATAATTTTTTATACTAAATGCAGAACCTGTGAGGGTTTTTGAACAATATTTATGAACAATATTTATCATTAATTGATTTTCCAGTCATGAATATATACATGCATTTGCATAAAGTAAGCATAAGTAATAAGTAAAAACTTGAATCTTCCTTTAAGGTACATTTTGAAGATAACAGATAAAAACGTTATCATGACTGTTTTGGTGCAGTTGAAAAAAAAAAATGTCTGGAAAGACATTTTGAAGATGGGTGAAGTAATGGCGGATGCAGTGGTGTGTGGATGAAAGGACAGTAATTACACCACAAAAGGGACCCCTGGCTGAGCCCAGCAAAACTGTGATAATTATGTCTGTCAATGCAGCTTCTTCCTCCTCATTAGCTCCAGGGCCAGTGGCCTACAAGTAAATAATCTGTCGCTTCTTTCTGGGAATCAGGGGTCAGGGAGGCAAAGGGAAGGAACGATCTGAGCTCCCTGCAAAGCAGAGGGTGACATACACACAGGGACAAGCGTGGATAATGGTTAATGCTTGACCACAAATGATGCAAGCGCTCGCAGATGTGCGGCATCATTAGCAGGAATGGGTCGAAGGAATGTGCAGCGGCACAAAATGTGGTCAAAGCCCTGCTGTCTTTGTCTGGCTTTTTGAGAAAGTCAAAAGCTGTGTGTCTTTTCCGTTACCCACCTGTTCTCCCAAGCTTTTGTTTTCAAACTTTCTCAAGCTTGCATTTAGCGCTCCGTGCCCTCTATCTTACGTAAACACAGGATCAAGGCGCTACAGCAAGGCGTTGAAAGTTGAGACGCTTCTCCGGGAACAGATATTTGTGCAAGCTATTTCAGTACAAGCTATTTTACTTCAAACCAAAGAGCACTTCTTTGCCTTTTTTGTTGTAGTCTATCTTCTTCCCACAATGGCAAGGGGAGGACAGCTGAAACGCAGGACTACTCTTTCATGTTTGCGCTTTAGTATTCATGCAGGGATGTCAACACACAGCTACAGCATGTCTGTGTCCTTGAGATTGGCTAAACGGAGTGGCAGCACTAGCATTCGGCACCACCCTTTCTTTTCTGTGGGGGAGTTGTTGTTTTTTTAACAAATCCACAAGAGGAAATTCAACCAGGAAATGTGAAGAGAAAATTGAACATCGCGGTTATAGCTAATTGAAGTAGAACAGTTGGTATTGAACATTATATTTCCTGGATTTATGTGTCCTATTGTGAAATTTTGTCATTAGAAAGGCAGTCAAAATTTCAGCCCTTGTATAGGAAAAAACCTTTTTAGTCACTCATGCTTCACATTCCCCCTGAAATGATCATTTAGTCACAAAAACAATACCCACAATGAACACTGACATCCTGCCTGACATCTCACAGACACCTGATTCACAATATGTCTGTAAATCATAAAAAATATCGATGATGAAATCTGTACCTGCATCATTTTTAGTATTTCACTGCTAAACGTTCAAAAATAAAACAATTTGCAGCACCGAGGATGATAGTCTGCCGTTAAAATGAACACTAACAATAGTCTGTTTCTGCTGAGCCTGACTTGTAATTAAATCACATCTTGGAAGTTGATTTAAAAAGAGAAAACAATTTGACATTTTAATTTAACCATAATGAAACAAAATTACTAACAGACATGAAGACATGAACAGGCAAGAAATTGATTTAAAAATTTTGGACCAAAGTTGTATGTTTGGTTTTATCAGAGTGTTAAGAATTAATCCTGTTGTTGAGGTTATTAAGCACGAGGAGAGAAAACCATTATGGTAATTTTAAAGCCATGGAGAAATGCTCCTTTATTACTTTCCTTTTAAGGGTGAGTGTCAAGGTCTATGAGCTTGACAAATGAGTGAAAGAAAAACATCAAGAAATGAAATGAAAAGCTAAATGTTACACTTCTAAGCTCATGTTCAGTGTCCTTCACAAGTTCAGTGTAAAAAAAAAAAAAAACAAGAGAAAATGGCTTTCTTGCTGCATTTTACTCATATAAGATTTTTACAAGGTCTACCGAAAACGTATCCCTATACTTACAAACACCTGAGTGTCGTCTATCATTATGATGCCAACTATACATCAGCGATGCATTGATATGTATCCGCTCGTTTCCTTTCCTGCGAAATATGTCAACATCTTTCCACTGATGCATCTCGCACTCGAGGGTATGCATAAAAATTCCATTCAATGAAATGTGATCATTGATTTTTTGGGGGGCACAACACCTACTCAATCAAGTCTCAATCACATCCCTCAAATCAAGTCCCCCCCCCCCCCCATGTCATTATGTCCCACCTGAACACTCAGCCCTCTCGCATGAAGAGCCTGTGGGCTTGAAAGTCCCACCACTATATCTTGTTTCATACAGAAAGTGTCAAAACACGACAGAAATCAAGATCCGAAAGCCATTTTGTGAGGTCATAGGTATTGCAGAGAAGACTGGAATTGAAAGTAAAACCATCCCTGAATCATGAGATAATGAAGTCACTGAAGGTAAAATGATTTTGAATATTCAAACAGTTGGAAAGGCCGAGGTCTTCAGTCTTTTTATGCAATCCTGATGTTTAAAGAGACTGCTCTTTAATATTTTCTCACAAAAACAAGAACAATTGACATGGCATACAAACCCTGACCTTCCTACATGTGTTTAAGTCTTCTCCAATTTAATCTAATCAAGCCCATTGAAAAATAGTCAGATCTTGAGCTCAGAAGGGAAGCGACAAGGAGGAAAGGAACAAGAATGACAAGTTCACATGAAAGAGAAAGAAGGCAGCAGAAGCAAATGTTTTCTGCTCTCATCCCTCCGCCCAGATGGAGGCTTTGATGGAAGTCTTTTACCCAGACTGTATGTTTTCATCCGCCCAAACACCGTCTCACACTCTGCTCCCCTCTCTCCCAGATGGACCACGACCCTCGCAACCCTACTTACATCGCCTCGCAGGGCCCACTTCTTTCCACCGTGGCAGACTTCTGGCAGGTAAAACTCATCTCCATTCACAGTGCTTTTTCATCCTTTACTTTTTTTCTGTTTCTACAGAGATGAGGGTTTGGATGAACCCCAAAAGAGCTTTTTGTGTGGTTTACCAATTCCTGTGTGATTGTGATGTCTTCTTCTTGGTCCAAGAGTGTCTTAGATTTTGTTGGTGTTTAAGCAATGGTGGAGTTTCTCACAGTGGATCAATGAATGGAGCCCCAGTTTGTGCCTAAAATGACATTCAAGCCCTACTTAATCTTCCAATTGTCCTGAAAATATCTATCTCGAAAAACCCAGAAGATTGTTTAACAACGCTTACCGCTGTTCTAAAGGTATTTCCAGGATCCTCAGACTCTTCTAATCTTCTGGATGAAAAATATACTCCTTCTCTCAAGTTGCGACTGTGTTTTCAAATCCACGTATGTCACAAGCAAAAATGTCTTGATTGCTGCAATTTGCGTCAAAAATGGCACTCCTTCTTCTCTGAGTCATAACTCAGTAACGCCTGAACACACAGACATGAGACACATTTTTAGATTCATTGTGACTCACATTCTCCAAGGATATCATTATCTCCAATGTCCACGGCAAATAAACTTCCATAAATCCGGTTGGAAATGATAAAAAAAGAAAAACGAAGCTCCTTTGAACTGCAGATCCTGCCTGAGAATAATCCCATTTTTACGTTTTCATCAGTATCAAAGTAATGCAGCGGTAGTACTCTTTACATGCATGGCTACATTACAAAGAGGAACTGCTAATAGCTAATTCAGCATACTTTTAATGGTGGCAGTTTGACAAAATGTAAACAAAAACAGGCAAAAAAGAGAGAAAAAAGGGCTCAAGTTGCAGCTCACTGAACCTATTTACATCCCTCAAAGCATTATGGGAAATGTAGCTCCAAACTTGGAGCATAATTATCCCTCAAATAGAGGTACGACAGAGAATAACTGTATATTTTTAGGAAAAACATATGCTTGGCCCTGTCACTCAAAGGTAATACATGATGGACACAAACTGGTGCTTCTACTGTTCCTACTCATCAATAAAACAGTGTCACTAGCTGCATATGTACTAAAATCCTGCAGCCTTTCAGTTGTAAATACTAGTCTAGTTATACACACCCCCAGGAAGTGTAATATTATTTGTAGTAATGCTGATGTTTGCTCATATTTGCATTTTCCTCCATGCTATTTGCATTCCTTCCCTTGTCCATAAATGTCAGACAAGCCTGCCATTAATCACTGGATATAGGCTATTGTAAAACACGTCATCTTGTGTGGAGGTATGCCTTAAATGATGCATGGTTGCCAAATGGCGTTCTTATGCGTTAATAGGACAGCACTGTCGTAATTAGTGGGCCCATCACCTCCATATGGTGAAGCGACTCTGCTCGCCGTGACCAGGATGTAGAAATGTGGAGCATAAATCCTGGCAGACCAGCTGGCCCTGCACTCTGCACTCTGCATCTTGTACTGAATGGATATTTGAATCATTATGATAATGCTGACTTTGTGTTAGGACAGACGTTTGTGACACCAGTTTTAGCCTGATCTGGTTTTGGTTCCAGAAGGGACCAAAAGTCTTTGGTTTTTGTTTTTAAACCCCAAAACAAACCTGCTTACAAGCTCTATCCTCACAAACTGTTCAAATTAATTAAAAAAAGAAAGATCCTGCACTTGTTATCTAAAATGTGTACCGTATTTGACTATATCAGCTCAAACAGGAGCCCTGTTTCCTATATTTAATTTATAAATTTGAAAGTGCCTCAAATGAAACAGTTGATAATTATCTCTTAGTCAATTTGGTTATTTGTTTGTCTGCCAATTTATTCTCGTGCCAGGTGAATAAATGCATATCCATTATCTAATGAAATGCGCTATTTAGCTGCGAACTCAACTCTAAATCTTTCCCAATTAAGCAGAAAATGATGGGAAATTAGACACAAATTGACTGACACAATGAACATAAGTTCTGTGTCTGTGAATAAGTAGTAGCCATTCATTATTCAATATGGTAAACCTTGGGTTGTGGCAGGAGGAAGGAAAAAAAAAACACACACTTTCTCCCCATTAAAAGTAAACAAACAGGGGAAACACTGGCACTCTCATGCAAATGGACCGTGCAGGAGGCAAATCTTTTTGCTCTGTCCTATCTAATCCACACCAGCCCCAGGCAGCGCTCTGAAAGGCGGCTCTACTCTAATCCTCCACTCCTCATTCCTCCATCCCTTCATCCTTCACTCCTCCATCCACCTCCCCTTCCTCCCTCCATCCCCGGCTATTACCTTAACTCTGCTGGGCCTTTCCTGCTCAGTTCACGGAGCTGCAACTTTTATTTCTATCCCGCCTTCTTCCATACATATGATGTATATGTTGAGAAATTGTTAAGCACATTAAAAAACACACAATCGTTTCACCTTTACTTCACTACTTGCAAATATTTGCCAAATCTTACAAGACTAAATGGTTAATATTCCCCCACATTATCACCTTGCCTAATCTCATCACATCCCGGCACAGTTGGCACATTTGGCGTGTAATGTGTCCACTGGGCTGGATCACAGAAGCTTGTGATTAGTGTATTGTCAAGGCCATTGTGTTTTTATAGCAATCATAAAAGCCACGTTTTCTCCTCATTTTCCTAATGGCTGCTGTGGGCCTGTATTTTTTTTTTTTTTTTTATTTTCCCAAGGACACATTAGATCGTGATAAGATGAAATGGAGCAGCAGCTCAGTAGATGTTGTGATCTCACTCAGACGACTGAGAGAGGGCGACACATGACGTGCCCTCCCGCTGCTCGACCCAACATTTATCATTTGTCGCACGCGGAGAGGTGACATTTATTCATACTTCCTGGGCCAAGATTAAGAAATCAATTTCACTCTAATATAAGGGCGCTATGTAATTCTAATGTGCAATATGTTACTCCTAGTGGCACCTTTCACCCCCACATTAGTGCTACTATAGTGTCATACAGGTTAGTCTTTGTGATGTCTGGATGCGTTTGAGGGATGTCTGACATCTTTTTCTTCCAACATATAGATGGTGTGGGAGAGTGGCTGCGTCGTCGCCGTCATGTTGACCCCGCTTTCTGAAAATGGAGTGAAGCAGTGTCATCCCTACTGGCCTGACGAAGGGTCTGATGTCTACCACATCTACGAGGTATGTCAGTGAGAGGTTAAGCAGAAATTACAAAGACTGGATGCTGTAAAGTCAGTCAGTACCATAAATACATTCATATTGAACAAATTATTCTTATATTCTTTAGTATCTAACTTAATCACATCTCATTAGAGCTGCAATGATTAATCCATTATTTGTCAAGTATCTAATCGCCAACTATTTTGATCATTGATTTGAGTGAATTTAAGAAGAAAAAGTAAAGATTCTCTGATTCCAACTTCTTAAATGTGATTTTTTTTTTGGTTTCTTTCCTCCTCTATGACAGTAAACTGAATATGTTTGAATTGTGGACCAATCAAGACGTCTGAGGACGTCATCTTGAGCTTTGTGAAACACTGATTGACATTTTTCACCATTTTCTGACATTTTCTAAACAGAACAACTAACTGAAGTCACCCCTCATACACATTCTGAAATGAACAGATTATTGGTGCCTTCAAATGGGGTTTTGTTTACTGTGTTTCCGAGATGGGAAGTGTTGTACATGATTTACTTGGTGTTCAGGTGGGTGAAGTCGTGAGGAACACTGCTGCTAAACACAGGCAATATTAAGTTACTGTCTGAGTCTAGAAGCAACAGAGGCTAACAGTTTAGCAAGCTAGCCTGTGGGTAACATGATGCGGGAAATGCAAAGGCGTAATGACAGAGGAGAAAGATGAGATCATTGAGAATATGAACATTTTCCTCAGACATTATAAAATTACCAAGAAAAACAATGTATGACTAACATAACAATACACTGTACAATATTAACTTATTATGCACAGAGAAATGAACTTCCACGTCTACAAACACGTCACTAGTCGTGAACTCTGAGCTTTCAAATACTTTCCATTTACCAGGTTGTGAATACGACATGAGGGGGGCGTTCAGGGCCCAACTTGTAAACAGGGTAAACACAACCCCATTTGAAGGCACCATATATCTTTGATTACCATGTAGCATTTCTTTAAACTAGGGCTGTCAGCCGATTAATATATGTAATCACCATCAATCACATGATTGCTTATAGTTAATCATGATTAATTGCAAATTAATCACACTTTTTTATCTATTCAAAATGTACCCTTAAGTAAGTAGTACTGTCAAGTATTTCACACACTTATCAACATGGAAGAGGTCAAATATGCTTTATGCAGTGCATATATTTATATATATATATATAAACTAAAATATATGTTTAGTTAGGGAAAACAATATAATTTGCAGGGCCATAAGGACTAAGTCAGGGAAGGTTTTTTTTTTTTTATAGATATAATTTGGGTGAACCAACCCTTTAAAACATTTGGGTTATGAATGCATTCCTTGTTGAGATTGCTGTGTGAAGCTGTAATTAATGAACCGAGTGCCGTCTATTTCTGTATGTAGGTCAACTTGGTGTCAGAGCACATCTGGTGTGAGGACTTCCTGGTGCGGAGCTTCTACCTGAAGAACCTGCAGACCAATGAGACCCGCACAGTCACCCAGTTCCACTTCCTGTCCTGGATGGACCGCGGGATCCCCAACTCGGCCAGGACCCTTTTAGACTTCCGCAGGTACAGTCGAGTGCAGACCCTTCTGGTTGGCGTCACAGACGCTGGAGCTCAGCAGATTTCAGACAGACTTCCACCTTTGTTCCACAACTGGCCTTTATCCTGAGCTTGTTCTTAATCATCTTCCCTTGTATTCTGTATTCTGTCAGCGCCTCTCTGGTCCGTCTCCCCTTTTGCCCCTCTGCCTTTTTGGTGTCCTAGAGAATGGTTGTTCTAATAAGGACTGTTTCTGTACTATCCTTTTCATCCTGGGCCTATTTCCCTCACCTCCCTCCAGCACATGTGATGCAGCAAATTAACAGCCCCGCACTGCCTGGCTTGGCTTGGGAAGAAACGAAAAGAAAAAACACCTAATTCAAACACCCAATTAAATGAGAGCTGTCTCACTAAAAACATGGGTGAGGGGGAAAGCTAGTGACTGAATAACCTCGCTCTGTTCTCCATATAATGTGTTCTGGCAGAAGAGCAGCAATAGCTCCTCTGGGAGAACCCAGAGGGATAGGAAAAGCCCTCCAAATGAGAAAAGATGCATCTGATTTGTGGATGGAAGTCTGTCCCTTTGGTTTGTAATGCAGATGAGAGCAAAAAAAAAAAAAGAGGATGTGCAGCGGTATCATGTCATCCTTTCCTGACAGAGTCGCTGCTGTTTTTTGTTTTTTTTTTTCAAATTAAACCTGGTGCAGTCAGTTATATTTATTTATGATATCGGTGTGCAGGTTTGAGCTGTGTTTTGATTACATCCATAAGTTTTTCTTTGCTGCTGAGGTTTCCCTAATGACTAGATTGCCTTGATGTAACTCCATTCACGCCACTGTAGGTTATTGGGAATCTAAAGCTCTCTGATTATGTGATTCAGAGGTCCACACGATGTACGGTACACTCACGGTTTTGGCCAACTTGGTATTTTGCGGTTGCCAGTGTCATTTTTGTGATGTTGCAGCTAGTAATATGAGCCCAGTTGCATAGTCACAAAAGTGATCATTGGAAACTGTGTCTCCTCAGCCAGGCCTGTGCACAAACTGTCTTTCTCTCACTCCTGACTCTGTCTCCCTTTTTCTCCTCTCACTGCTCCTTCCTCTGGCTTGCATGGGAACTCCAACCATCTCTGTATGCTCGCTAACTAAGGACACATTCAGATATTTCTTGATACATATACTGTACATACATGTAAAAAGACACATTTGTTGTAATGCAATTTGATGTAAAACCAAAAAAAAATGCAAAATACACAAAAAATAAATCCTTACTCCTGCAGCATAAGCAGCGAATTACTTAAAATATAAGCATTTTTATCACATTTGAACATTTAGCTCTGTTCAGTGCATGTATTTAAATGATGAAGCCAAGCTCAAAGCTCATAGTGACATCAAATAGAGCACACATTTCAAATGCAAGTACACATGGGTAATGCAGTTCACAGTTGTAGTTATTAATGCCCAAATACACAGAAAACTCCACGAATACAAAAACTGAGGTTAAATCAACATATAAAGCAATGAAAAATGGAATATATCAGAATATAATATAATATATTTCTATAATTTTAATATAGCTTAGTATATTTAGCAGTATAAAATATAATGATGAGCTATAAGACAGTATTATTACTATATGTAGTAGTAAAATTACTATAGTAGAAGTACCGTAGTAACTGCAAATTGAAACATTCATGTATATTATAGTATATTCATATATGTACTGTGTGATATATTTATTTGCATGTTTCTAATAATAATAAATAATAAGTAGCATAAAACACCAGACAGACTAGAGATATGATGAGACATTCAGACATTTATTTGTCATTTTGTTGCTGAAAGGTGAAAAACGAGGGAACTGGAACGACACGGAAGCTCTCAGTGTAGTCAGTTTCCATGGCAACAGCGGGGTGTGAAAAGGCTTGTTGGCCTTCACCGTGCCTGTGGTGTATAACATTCATAATTGGCTGGGGTTAATGCGTCGGCGGTCGGCAATCACAACATCACACCACCACATCCATCATCACCCACATGTCACAATAACGCTGTTTGAAATGATGCTCAATTTATCTGCGTGGTGCGACACTGATTCGTTTCTCCGTCCTCAAATTAAAGTGATTGACAGGAGGGTGCATCTCTCAGGGTCCTGTTTGCTCTTCTGGTTGCTGCTGTCATTAACTTTAATCCAGACCACAGAAGAGTAGATGTCCCTCATGAGTCACACTTGCTTCACTTATCACTGTTGTTATTATTCAGCAAAAATAATGTTTCCAGAGTATGATCGAGCAGCATTCAAGACAACTTGCCGCCAAGCTTGCAATAACATCCAATTTTCTCTTTTTTTTTTATTTCAGAAAGGTTAACAAGTGCTACCGGGGTCGATCTTGCCCGATAATTGTTCACTGCAGGCAAGTATAACTATTTGAACCTTGTGACAGTGGCTGACCCTGCTGAATTGGGATAGCGATTGTGTGTTGGAGGGGAGAGGCTGTTTATTTTAAACCCGCTCAGTCCATTTACTCTCTCTGGCTCCACTGGAGCTGCTGTTTATTCCACTGGCTGTGTCTGTATGGAAATGGTGTGGCACAAAGAGCCAGAGCCGCTTCCATTTCCCATTTGGTTGAGTTAGTTAACTGGCCTTGATTGGTTTGTATTAAACACCAGGTATCTGTCTGACCACTTTTAATAGTCACATCCTGTTAAGTCATGCGTGGGGGCGAGGCAGCCCGCGCTCCCTCTAAGGGAGCGCTACGCACTGAGTGTCTAGCAGTGGATTAATGAAGCAGTGGTGCTCAGGCCGCTCTCCTGTTTTATTGGCCTTGCCTTTATTAGAGAGATGTGCACGCCTTGTTTGCAATTAACATGCAGAGCCGTTGAATGGCCGGCGGGCACAAAGGGAGGCTTTTCATAAGGCTATCTCTGGAGTAATGGAAAAGCAAGGCTCTCCAAAAGCTGTTCTCGAACCGCCCCTGGCCTCTCAACCTCTCCTCTGCTCCTGAGGTGCATTCATTTAAAAGCCTTTGTCCCCAGCGTGCCTCAGAAACCATTCCCCTCTCCCCAATAGCCGAGCAAGTCTCAAGACCACACATGCACTCGTGTGCAAAGGTTTAACATAATCACATTTATTGGAACATCAAATATTCAGATCTGTTCAGGTATTTTCACAAGATTATCATTGATTTTTGCGATTTAAATATTCTATTTCAGCTGTAATATCAGGTTTAGAGCAGATGGAGCAGTGTGTGTCTGTGTGCATAGACTAATTTGTGTTTAAATATACTCCACAGTCTCTCAGCAGATGCAGATGTAAATGAGCAATTTGTTTCCTCATAAGAAAAACACTCTGAGATTAAAGCTTCACTCTGCCACCTTAATGATCTCCATCTCTCTCTCTCTGACTCTCTGCAGCGATGGAGCTGGCAGGAGTGGGACTTACATTCTGATTGACATGGTCCTCAATAGGATGGCTAAAGGTAACGATCAATGGCTTCCTTTTCACTCTTTCTGCTCGTGTTGAAGTGTTGCCCTGGCAACGCCAAAGCCTCTCATTTTCCACAGAGGGTCTTGGGGATGCATTAGAGGGTGACTTTCCTGAGGCCTGGAGAGGCAGCGAAGACAGACATGGAGGGAGCTGGAGAGAGTGGAACAAAGAGAAAAGGAAAAAGAGCCCACATTAGTAATTATCTATTTAAGCTACCGTCACGCTATATCGACCTGCACACAACTGCAACATGAATTTATATAGCGCATGCATGGAAATGAAATGTTTAAAGGGGAAATCAGAATTTGCAAATGCTCCTCCAATGGTTTGAATCAATATTTAATATTTAATGGGAACAATGGATTTATTTTATTATTAGTAGTAGAAGTAGCATTAATCAGTGCAGTTTGCACCCCACTCTCAGCCTTTATGTATGATTTTTCCTATTTAAAAAAAAAGGAAATTAAACTGAACTCCAGGATGTTAAAAAAAAAAACAAACCTGGATATCCAGGTGCTTTTTGATTTTCTGCAATTTCGAGTTGAAAATTGCTAGTTCGCATTGTATAATCCAAAAAAACAAACAAAAAAAAAAAAAAAAAAAAAAAAACAATCAAGGGAGGTAGTCTTCAATTGGTCACAAATCACAGTAACCTGGTGCCATCATGCCCGCCTACTGCAGAAACCATTATTCACAAGTGTAAATAAATATTAAACTGGGCAAGACACTACATGTCAATCAGGAATGGTGTGATTTGAAAGCTGAACCAGAGTAAGCTCAGTTTGTATGAATAAGATTTGTATTCATATTCACTGAGATATCCAAGTTTTACATCCAAACACATTTGGATGTGGATATCTATTGTTGCACAGGAGCTGTGTTCTTCCAAAAGCTGCCTTACGTCACCTCAAAGCCCTCCATAGCTTAGCCTGCCCCTCTGCCCTTTGCCCTTTGACCTCTGCCCTTTCCCCTCACCCTCCTCCTGCGATCCCAGCGCGTCAGAGCAGGTTAAGAGGACGGCCGCCTCTGATGCGGACCTTCCCTTCACTTTCTGTAAAACAGTAATAAGACTGACCCATCGTGATGGAGTTCATCTGGTTCGTTGGTCGTCCGCGGTGATGAAAGGTGCCACCTGGTCTCTTTTTAACCTTTTGTTTCCTGCTCCAGAATCAAACGTATAAAATGAGCATAATCTCACTCTCCAAGGCTTTTTTCTTTGGTCGAAGAGCCTTTCTTCAGCTTAACTTTGGAATCCAGCCCTTCTGAGACATGAAAGTCTTGTCGGAGCTCTGGAGTACTTTGAGTACTAAGTCCAGCTGCATTAAAGCCCTCTTTTTTTTACTCTCTCACACATTTTCACCCGTACTCTATCTCTTTTGCTTCCTTTCTCTGTCTCACTTTTAAAAAAAAGCATCTTGAGAGTTCAGGGTCTCTGTGGTTTTCTCCCTCCTTCTCTGTCGGTTTTCTCAAATGAGCGCTGGCGTGAAATCCATAAATCTGAAAGTAGAATAAGATTTCCAGATTAACATCACACACTCTGGAAGCCGAAACAGACATTTCAACAACAGCAGCTGATCACTGTTGAAGGCTAGCAACTGTTGCATAGGTTAATGGCTGCTGCAAAGGCAATAAATCATTTTAATTAGAGTTTGTTGGTTCACACATACTGTTCATGCACACACACACACACACACACACACACACACACACACACAGATGCAGCTGTATCAAAAAGCTCTTTGCAGACTTTATAGTATATACTTTATATATAAATATATATGTAGCACATAATCTAAACCAATTTTTGAACAAGATTGTCACAGAGAAGCCTGCGCTTAGTGTTTCTGAATGCATTATTGCACATTTCCCAGACCCCAAAAATATCCTCTTGCATATTTTATCGTGAAACAGTGTGTGGCTCTCTTCCAAGTCTTTCGAGGGATGAATGTAATAATTTTCAATCGCTGCGCTGTTCCAAAGGGAGCCCAGTATAAAGAGAGATTGACAGATGTGAGCTGGATTACTCCGCTGCTTTGAACTCAGTCCAATTTTCGGTCTGTTGCAGGTGCTAAAGAGATTGATATTGCCGCTACCCTGGAGCACTTGAGAGACCAGAGAGCTGGCATGGTCCAGACAAAGGTAAGGTCCCCGGCTTTGGGTTGGAGAGGTGGGGGAGCAGGGGGGAGGGAGGGAGGGAGGAGGGGTTGCAGTCATTCAAACAGGCGATTGTCTACTTCATGTGCACATGGATCAGGGGAAATGATGTGGTAATTGATAACTGCTGCAGGATTAGATAAACATTGTCTTGGAAGATAATAACTCACTGTTCCACATTTATCACAAGACACAGAGACCAGGATCTTCTGTTGCAGAAATATTTTGTCTATGAAACCGCAGCATTTTAAGACTTTCTCTTCATTTCTATCACTTAAACAAATATTATAAACATACATTATTCATCCGAAACTGTATAATATGATGTTAATTCTTAATCAAATCAAAGGCAGAATTAACAAGTTTGCAACTGGATTCTTTTCATTATCAATAAATCTATAAAATGGTCGATCACAGTTCCTCAGAGTCCAGTGTGATGTCTTCAGATGTCTTATTTTACCTGCCCAGCAGTCGAAAACCTAAAAATATTTTGTTTATAATGACATACAACAGAGAAAAGCTTCAAATCCTCACATTTGACAAGTTAGAAGAAGCTAATGTTCGGTAGATTTGCTTGAAAAATGCCAAAACAAGGAACCAAATAACAAACATACTGTTTACCGCGGTCTTTGTCTTTTATTTCCACTTCATCTTTATACATTTTACCCATCCAGTTGTGTAGATTTCATACTTCTATTAAAATGTTTTAGTCTGAACAGTTTAAATCGCAGCGGGCGCTCCACCTCACAACATTTTGGGAAATAGTTGTGTGTACAAAGCATTTCCTCTCACCCACTAATACACATAATAGGTAGGAAGTCTCTTTTGTTTCTCTCTTGTAATTGGAAGGAATAATAATAATAATAAAGGCAAAGCTCATGCAGCAGCGGTGGGTGATAATAATATTTATGGAAGCTGCTTGCTAACAGACTCCAGTGTTCCTCGATGGTTCATTAATGCTGCTTTTACTGCCCTGCTGCTGTATTCAGCGCTCTCTCTCTCTCTCTCTTTCTCTCTTTTCTGACAACTAAGTGAAATTATATTGGAATATTGTTGATTCCACTTTGTGGCTTCATGCTGGTTCTACACAGAAATTAGATTGTAATGAGGTATGAAATTTAGAGTTGGGTTTCAAGGATTGGACAACCAATTATCTTTTTTTTTCCTCTCCTCCTTCATGATGTCGCCACTTTATTTTTGGCTAGACCTCTGCAAAAATAAAAGAGAGAGCATTTATTTCCCTTCTTTTTCTGGTTACTGCTTTTGACAGACATCAACATGCAGTAATTACAGCATTCGTGACCGTTTTTTCCCTCCGTACTAACCGTCCCTCTCTGATTTGTCGAGCAGAGATTGATCTCCCCCCAGTGGTGTAAGAGTGAACAGCACAAACCTGGTTTTTAAAAGTGTCTTATTTTAACACAGAACTTTAAAGTCAACTTGGGATTAGATGGGTGCATGGTGTAGCTATAGATGGATGTAGTTACATATTTTCTGGCCCTATCACAACATCAGAAGACACGTAAAAATAGAAAAACCTAATCACTCCAGATAATCTCCACAGCAAAGCGAGAAGGCGCGGGGCCACCAGTGACTCCTCTGTATTGATTTAGCCTATCCTCAGGCCAGACTACGGCAGGCTATGTGTTGACACATCTAAAGACTGCTCCCTCCAAACTCCTACGTACGTTTTCTCTGTGAGAGGACCCCGTGGCCTGCAGCCTGGGGAGAGGAGAGGAATATAAAAACACCAGGTCCATGGGGCAAACATCAATCAGCCCCCTTTTGCACTCCTTGGGGAAAACTATGAGTGGGATTCACAAACACACACACACGGAGCTGAGAGACAGCTTGACTCAAAAGCTGTATTTTAAGACACACCTGGCTGGATCGATGCTGGGTACGCGTGCACTCCGAGTTGAAAGCTCAGAGAGCAGTTCACCTTCACCTCAAGTCTGTGGCCAAACCAGGGTCGGGTCGGGAGAGAGGGAGGAACATGACAATCATTCTGAGATGGCATTCCTGAGCTGTTACACACTTGTACGCACACTAAAACTTTCTTCCCTTTCCTCCTTTCCCTGCATCCTTCCCACCTCCTCCTCCTCAGGAGCAGTTTGAATTTGCGCTGACAGCCGTGGCAGAGGAGGTGAACGCCATCCTGAAAGCGCTTCCTCAGTGAAGGCATCGCATCCCCCACCTTCTTCTTCTTCTTCTCGCTCGCTGAGCACCGGTTTCCTCTGCCCACTCAAGACTGACATCTCTCTCTGCCCTTCCTTCTCCTCGCTCTGTTTCTCCTCTTCTGTCTCTGCCTCCTCTTCACCTCTATATATACTGTATACTTATGAATGTCGTGCCAGATATCTCACCTGGATCCATATTCGCAAAATCTCGCCTCAGAGTAGGACTGTCGATCTGCCTGATCTGGTCTGATGTGGGAACTTAGATCCGCTCCCCCTACTGTGAGACCTTTTTGTCAATATGAACCCCGGTCCTCTATAACTGTGATGTTGTTCCTGAACATACCGTTCTAGTGCCACTGACGAGCTGTTTACGTGATGTCAAGTGAAGATTTTTGTTCCAAAATCAGCTACCTGCCGTTGGAAAAACCGATCCAGACGCTTATACAGACTATTGACACGTTTAAAACAAACTATAGTAGGGCTGCAACTAACCGTTATTTTATTTATTGATAAATATGCAGATTATTTTCTTGATTAATTGTTAAAATTGTAAATTTTATGTTTATTTTATTATGTCTTCAAATTGCTTATTTAGTCTGACGAAGTCTGAAATCTTAAGATATTATATTTATTGTCATATATGACAAAGAAAAACAGTAAACTGTCACATTTAAGAAGCTGCCACCAGAGAAGGTTTAGCATTTTTGCTGAAAAAAAATGACAATTGATTGCTAATCAAAACTGTTGCATATAAAAAAACTCATTGCACCTCCCCACTATAGTACTTTTAGAATAATAATATTTAAAGTAAATTGAGTTCCTGCCTGTAAAATTCCTAATATTGTACAGATTATATCCCCCAAATGAAGTGATGTATTGGACACATACGTAAACAGCATTTTGGAAGCAAACTCCTCCCACGTTTCCTCTCCTCTGTGATCTGAATCAACCCACTATATACTCAGCATCACATGTACAGATGTTGAAGTGTGTGTATTGTTGTATTTTGGGTCCAGACATCAGCTCTGATTCTTAAAAAAAAGCCTCACTCATCATGATTCTTGATATATTCTCGACATATCAGGTGTTTTTTATTCCTCATTGCGTACATTTTACATCTCTGTTAATATTAAATGTAATACAAATATACCAACTGAGATACTTCCTATAGCGATAGTTAAAATAGGATATATTTAAGCAGAACTTATATTGGGATTGTTGCTAAATTTGTTTGTCTCTCCATCACTGGTAGATTGTGATATGTTGTGCAACATGACAGATTATTCTCTGTATGTATAGACAATGAATGAATCCCTCTATAGTGCTATCTGAAATGTATACTGAGAGCCTCAATGAGACTATATATTTTGTGTGAAAAGTAACATTCAGGTTGATAATAAATCAGAAGAGATTATACTGCTTTGCTGTTGGTGTTTCATGTTATTTCTGATGCACACACACACACACACACAGGAGGGAGCTGGCTGCTCTCTCAGTGAATGGCATTTGATCGAATGGTGGCCTTAGTTAAGTCACAAAGAAAAGATGTATCGCGCTCCCCGAGGGTTTGTATCTGGGAGAGACTCGCAGGTTTGTACAGATGAAATGTTTGGTTCACCAGCTCTGTCAGAGGAGAAAGTGGCTGGGATTTGAAATGAAATCAGTCATGTATTTCAGCCACTGAGGTCCTCTCGCTGTGTTACAGAGAGGAGGCTCAGCCGCTCAAAAAGTCCTATTTCATCAATATTTACTGAATGATTTGACTTTGGTGGCACTTTCCATGATGCCCATGTCTGTATGCATTACAAACAGCATTATAATCTGCTTATAGCACTGTAATATTCTAGTTACAAATATTTATTAATGCTTTATAACAGTAAACACAACAGTATAAAGCATTTGCAATGATTTATAAGGTCAAGTATCATAGTATTTCAAACTGCTGGTCACTAATATCATCACAGTATCAATATAGAGGTATTTGCTAAAAAAATACTGTGATATTTGATTTTCTCCATATCTCCCAGTACAGTATACAGTATATGTCTATACAGTATAATCATATAAGACATTATAAGTATGTTTATAATGCATTATTGACATGGGCTTGCAAAAAAATGTCAGTGAGTGATCAGAAATTATGAAGTATTATAATACTTAACCTAATAAGTCATACAATGTTTTATAATGTGTTATGATTATTGTTTTAAAGCATTATGACTATTTATGAGTGATTACAACAATAAATATACATTATACACACTAAAAGCAGATTATAAGGCATTTTAAGCATTTTTACAATGCATTATAGACCTGGGCATCAAAGAAAATGTCACTGTAACTTCTAACTTATTAGGAATCAGACAATAATTGTTTAGTTTAGTTTTGTCTTCAGCAGATCTCCCTTTCAACAGCAAACAGCAGGTTTTCCCCGTTCTGTTAACATCATGACAGTCAGCATCATTGTGAATTTCTCCACTGTGAGACTAATAAAGGAGAAGAAAGAAGAATATAAAGAATATCTTATCTTATCTTATCTTATCTATAAGAGATCCTCTCAGCTACGTAAATGTTCATGCTAAAACTAACACACTCACTCACATCTCATGATCTTCCTCAGCGGATGGAGTCGCTCATTTGTCTAATCAATAAAATTTACTTAATGTCACTGGGATAATCCAGTCAGTATTAACACTGCTGTCCATCATGAGCTTTTTTTATTTTGGTAATTTGTGTTTAACGTCTTCATGATCAGAAATAGAGGCATTTAGAGGCGTCATAGTTATGATATAATAACATAAACACAAAAGTTTGGTAGTTTTTAATACTATGTGTTACATTTTTGCCTCTAATGTATGTAAAAACTAAAGGTACCACTTTCTAATTAGACAGCTTTTATAAATCAAATAGTTCTATTAGTAGTTAATATATAAGTTATTGATGCCTCATAGATCAGAGGTAAACCATGAAAATCTGAGCACAAGTTGTAAAAAAAAATACCTTTGTTTGAGACCCCATCACAAACCTGCAGTTGCAAATATTAGCAAGTCATCAATAAAGAGTAATGGGTCTCGCTTTCTAATGAGGCGTCAAATAATAAATGTTACAATGCTATAAATAAATGTTTCTTACAATAAATCTATCAAGAGATGATCCAAACTTAGCGTGATGCTAAGGCAGTAATCCAAATGTTTTTATCAGTGGTTTATAACTGATCTATAAAGCAGTATTACATTATTTATTAACCATTAATGAAGCCATTATCATAACTTATAAACTGTTTATAAAGGGTGCCTTTATTAGAAAGTGGTAAAATATTGGAATTAGAGGAGCATCTGTAACCAAGATAAAACTAAAATTGGATGAATTTGACACAAAGTCTAATCCAAAAAAAGGATTAGAGATCTGCAAAGTGAAGTATGTATAGAGAATATATCATTTCCTGCGTTTCAACAATGTGTGAATGCATATTCATGTGTGTGTGCTGCCCGTTGACATGTCCCTCCCTCCCCTGACAGTCCTAATAGCTGTGAATGAGGCTTCATGCACTTCCTGAGGCCTCATTTGCATGTGATCTGCTGATGAGCTGCCACCGCTAACCAGCAACGCCAAACCAAAGCCCTATTAATATTCTCCCATTCAGGTTGTAAAGCACACAAACCTAATCAGCTTAGAAATTACTGTATGGAAACCATAATTACGCATGTTTAATTGCTTATCATCTGATGGGTACAAGTTTATTAGAAAATGTATTCATGGTAATTGCTTCCTGAGGTATCTGGTGAGCTACAGTGCCATGTGATATCCTGTCAGCTCCCATTTGGGAGGATTAATGCGTTCTGAAAAAGTCACAAAATTAGATACTGTGTATTGCCTCTTTGGATGCTTGGTTTAACTCAAAGTGATTTTTAATTTAGGGATTTCTAAATTACTGCTTAAGCTTGGATAAGTCTTTGGAGTGAGATCCGTCAAAATCAGCATATCTCGCTGTTGTTAAGGAGTGCTGGCATGTCACAGGGATATAAATGACTGTAAAGCAGGCTGTGTAACCTTGATGCCACCAGAAAATACTGCCTGGCATCACTATAGGTGAATTTCTACCACCAAACAGCAAAGCTGTAAAATCAGGGGAAACACAAAAGTGAAAAGTCAGAGGCATGAAATGAGGAAACACATCTTAAAAGAGAGAGTTTTGAAGTAAAGCCATCTCAAAGCCGATGAATCATTCAGTCCTGAAACAAGCAGATTAAAAGGCACAGCGCAGGTCCCTCAGAGGGGGCCTCCACGCCGCCAAGAACGTGGAGTGGGCCTTTTCAGCCGTGGACCTCAGTGAGTCTTACAGCTCCTGCCCACTCTTTGATGATCTCTCTGTGGTTTATTGTAATCACTGTTGGCTCTCGGTCCTTCTGACACACTTATAAATTCATGCAGTCTTGTAAGGAAATATGGGAGATAACTCTGTGTTTCATTATAGAGCGGTGATTCTCAGCCATGAGGGTGCTCGTTCCCCAGGGCACGAAGCAGCTCCGCTCAGCAGCAGAGATGAGCTGATACGAAAAAACATTCACGTATTTGGAGGTGACACATATTTGTGTTGAGGAGGAAAGTCAATATACAGCACAGCGTAATGCAGTCAGATGCTGGTCTAGCTCTAGTCTAACTTGATTTTTATGCCTCCATTACAACATAGTCGGGGGTATATAGTGCTCCATGTGTCTCCCGTCTGCTGTCCTTCCTACTTGACTTAGGAACTTCACGGTTATCACGGTGGACACTGAGCCAGGTAAAAAGTCCCTGCTGGCCGGCTGGGGGGTCAGAAGAGAGTTGGTGACACATGTATTGCTGACTCGATTTTCCTTTAATTCAAGACATAAAATGAACCTCCAGTGTGAATCGTTGGGGGTCTCTGGTCCACTTCTTCGGTAACCAAATAATTGCTCTAAATATAATCCTTCACAGTGTTTAGTTGTGCCTTTTGGGGGTTAGAAGTCCGGGGTGCCCAAAATTTTTGAAATTTTGGCCAAATACTGTGATTTTTTTTCTTTGTCTTCAGTTTCATTTCTGGGGCTTCACAGTGTGGTCTAGTTGTGCCTTTCTTCCAGGCTGGTGCTATAAAGTTTTTAAAATTTTCTCTCAAAAAAAGTGATTATTTTCAGCGTCTATTCCGTATCCAGAGCAGAACTCGAACGCCGTTAAACTCAGGAACTTCAAAGTTGGTTTGATGGTTGACGGTGTTGCAGCATGGTGAGTGGAGGTATGTGAGCCATGCTCACTTCTGCCTTGTCTGCTAGTGGAAGAACAAACATCAGCATTTTTGGCTTCACGTTAAATGCATTGCTCACTTTTCCACCTGCAGAAAATGTTTAAAATAGTTATAATCATGGTTGTAATAGTAACAAAGTTCACATAACTAATTGTACAGGGGCAGTTCAGGGCAGAGGGGTCCAGTGCTGTCCTACTATTAAGCCTGGACCCCTAACTGGCAAATATTTTGTACATTTTTCACCCCATTTTCACTCTACCCACCTATAATAGTTGTGCTTATATATTTTTTAAAATTGTTGGTACCCCTTGTGGTGGTACTGATTCCCCAGACTTCAGCTGCTCTATCCACATAATAATACAAAAAATGCCTCCTTAATAATAATAATGAACAAATGCCATTTTAAGAATAAGCAAACTGAAATAGTGTTTTTCCACTTTTTCCTTTTACCCTCCTTTAAAGTTTCTCTAAATAAAATAGGCTGAAAGAAATGTATAAAGGGGTTTCAGTGAAAATCAAATGAACAGAATAACGAAACAAAGCCTGGAGGTGCTGGACTGTCGTGAGGGAAGCAAAATCCTTGCAAGAATATCGCCTAATCTGCCTTAATGCAGGTAACCAGGTTGCAAGTTATTTTGTGTTTCCTCAGCTGGGATGTCAACAAAACAAAACAAGCAAAACACAAAAGAGCACAAGTATCTCAGGGGCCTAAAACAGACCAGAGGTTCTGGCTTGGATGATAATATTTGTTGTAGTTAATCATGGAGGGATCAGAATGACACTGGATGTGCAATTTCCCACCTCTCTTAAGCTGTAAGGAAACGGCGTTATCACGCCCTGATTGGCCAAGAGGGGGATGCACCAAGCTGCTATCAGTTAGGAGCCGGTCCCCACATCCTGCACAACAGGTGATCTGAACAACCCTCCAATCACCCAGTAAATCAACCAAAAGACAGCATTTTGGAAAACCTACCAACCACCTACTTAGATAAACTTCAGTTGGTTTCTGCAAAAGCTTGGACTTGGAATTAGTATTTGGTCTTATAGCCTCATGGGTGAAATATCCCCTCAAGGTATTGAGGATAAAAATAATAATTTTCTTATTAAACCACGTCCTGTTTAATTATAGCGGAGAACTTGACTGTAGCTTTAATCAGATCTACTTGGTTGCTTAAAAAATAATTGCTGAGTGCATTGAAAAAAAAACCGCAGCTGTTCAACTTTGCTAGTCACGTTTTGGTTTTGGAGCCAAGTCCGAGAGGTGCTTTAAGCTTTTTGGACTGAGTAAAAAATAAACCACCTGCGGATCATTGAACCTTTGAATGATAACACACAACATGCTGACAAACATGTCATTTCCCCGTGGAGAGGGCTGGGAGATCCCAGAGTGTTTGCTTGTTGGAAAAACTGTCTGGGATGCTTTCCAGGATTTCCCAAAGAGAAAAGCCTTGTTTTTCTTTGCTGGTGTTGTTGGGAGTGAATGGAGAGCAGATTGCAGAGGCTGTTCCTCTCATGTCTGTCCAAGGCCTTGATACGTTTGATCTTCTTAAGAAACAAACAAGCTTTTAAACTTGGCACTCCGGGCTGGTGTCTCTCTTCCTCTTCTGTCTCTGTTCGTCAAAACGCTGATCCTGAGAAAATTGATCTTGCCTGAATAGTTATACTTGTGCGTATGCAGTGATTTGAGGTTTAAAATGTGGACCGCCACCATGTTGTCAAAAGTAAGCCTAATAAGTAAGCACAGCTAAGATCTTATTTTACCACCAACAGTGTGTAGTTTGGGGATAAATCTTTGCAAAACGTGTTTTTTTCTTATCTTTGAACAAACAACTAAAACTGTTTTAATCAGCTACCAACAATGTTCAACAGATTCAGTCTCTCTTCTAACATTTGTTTTGCTTCTCATGACGTTTTAATCTATTTAAGAATAAAAATGCACTGAAGATAATTTAAGAAAAGAGAGATTCCATTCAAGTGTCAGATGCTTGAATATTATAATTTATCCTCAGACGCTGGCTGCACCGTGTGTTAATTTCACAATCATAAGTTTACTAAATTCAGATTACTAAATTAAAATTGGTTGCATCTTGTTGGCGTTTGTTTAAGTTGAGCTTGACACCCTCATTTTCATCTATTTTTATGCGGCAATTCATTTACTGCTATTATATGCACATTATAGTTATTGTTTTTATTGCTGTTTGCATTGTATTCATCTGTATTACAAATACAAAACAAATAAAGCTTCACTTAACTAATTTAAACTCGCATCAAACTAGCTAAACTGACGTGTTAGCCTAGCCTGTTTATAGGTAGGTTAATATATGAAAAAGGCTATATAACCTGTTATGTTATCAAAAATAATTAATAATCTGGGACAACTTTAAATTCCATATACACATATATACCTGAAATTTCATAACATTATTCTCATTACAATTTAAAAAGGTTGGTTAAAGGAACAGTGTGTAACATTTAGGGGGCTCAATTGACAGAAATAGAATATAATAGTCATAACTATGTTTTCTTTAGTGTATAATCACCTGAAAATAAGAATCGTTGCATTTTGGTTTGCTTAGAATGAACCATTTATAGCTACATATGGAGCCGGCCGCCATGTTTTTACAGTGGCCCAGAATGGACAATCCTGTTTTTCTTTTCTGGCCTGGGCCGGAGTCATTAACGTCACTCGTTCCAGAGTTGATCCTCATCACTCCAAGACATGGGAAACCTCTGTTGGTCTTGAGGAGCTGCAGCCGCTGGCTCATTTGTTCACACCTCTCTCTCTCTTGCTTCACCACTCACTTCTCACGTACACTCGACACACCGACTCTGCTCCAACGGTCAACTTTGACAGGGTCCAAACTGTGATAGCTAGACGACCGGGTCAGAGCATCTCCGAAACTGCAGCTCTTGCGGGATGTGTTGGTCCAACCAAAAAGTGGTCCAAGGAAGGAAAACCGGTGAACCGGCGACAAGGTCAGGGGTGGTCAAGGCTCATTGATGCATGTGAGGAGCAAAAGCTGGCCTGTGTTGTCTGATCCACTGGAAGAGCTACTGTATCTGAAATTGCTGAAAAAGTTAATGCTGGTTCTGATAGAAAGGTGTCAGAACACACAGTGCATCACAGTTTGTTGTCCGTAGCTGCAGACCGCTCAGGGTGCCCATGTTGTCCTAATGCTATAACTGATCGATGTATAATCTGGCCTCTTAAAAATCTAATTTTTGGAAGTTATAGTAATATTGCAGTTTGTGATGCTACAATAGCTTTATTCGGCAGTGCTACAGTTTCCAGCAACCAGTGTACACAAGTGTTTACTAGCTAAGACATTTCTAAGTTTAAGCTTATTTAATTAGATGCTTTTTAAAACTAGCCAGTAATGCTTAAAACTTGCTGCTAAGACCACGCAAACTTAGTGAAGGATTTACAAATAGCCGGTGCAGAGCTACAGGGTCAGATATAATATTAAGTGTTGGATCCTTAATGGGATTTATGGTCCAGTCATGATAGTTGATGAGGTTTGGTAAAAGGTTTTGGGATATTAACAGCTGAAGGTGACAAGTCACAGCGAGGTCCAACATCTGGCTGAGCAGAAAAGGCAAAGCCTTCAATCTGGAAGCAAATCTCCTCTCATTACCCCCGTTTGCTTCCTCCTCTCTGCTTATTAATGGGCTCACAGCAGCCACAGTGACATTTTACACCATTTCATCCCTGTCCCATCATACATCTGGGGATACCCTGGCATTTGGCGGCGGTGTTTTCATCAGTGTCGGCGGTGGTTGCTGACCAGCGCAACTTCAATCCTGCTCACTGTCACTCATCATAAGTGAGTTTATCAACGCACATCTAATCGCCACACTCCGCAGGGACCTTTACCATTTGCATACTAAGATTGCTTTCTTTTGCTCGGCTGAGAACGCACCTCCTTTGCATAATTATTAATGATAAAGAGACGGTGAACAAATGTGTCAGAAGGTATTAGCATCACGTATACAACTAGATTCTAAAGGATCCGTTTAGCGGCGCACCGGGAGGAAAGATGAGGGCAAAGGGTAGGAAAAGGAGAGACTGTCAAGGGATGCACTTTAGCATGACGGGAAGGGGGTTAATTAAAGGGCCAGGGATGGGACATATAGAGACGTGTTTTTTGGTAGTTTTAAATCATTATTTGACCAGGGAGTCCCATTGGGATTAAGGGTGTCTGTCAAAAACAAAACTGGAAAAACATTGATGTAGCAGACAAAAATGTGAAATAAAAAGCAAAAACGGAAAAAAGAAAAATCGCAAAAGCACTCAAGACTTAAGTCTAGTACTAGAGTAGCAGGATGCAGGATGAGGAGCCAAGCCTGAGATATAACATATAATTACATCAAAGAAAATATTGCTCCAGTAGAGGGAAAACCCACAGCGGTGAACAACACAAGATGTTTACATACAGCGGAGTCGCTCAGTATTTCTGCTGTGTACCATTAAAGCAGCAGGCCCATATTGTCTGTCATCTGTTGTCTGTAATTACCACTTTTTACACTGTCTTACCCTCTGTGGATAATGTTTAGCGTCTATACGAGAAGTGTTTCGTATGAATAGTTTAACTGTTTGCCACTTTATATGAAACAGCTGCACTCTTTTTACAGGACAGGAATAAATAAGTCATGCACACTATGGTTCAATTGGGGGTTGAAATACCCTCCCTGTATTCTCCGCTAAACACAGGCCTGCGTACCCTCTGCACAGTATAATAGCATGATATTAAAAATGCCCACAGCGATTGTTAAGTCACGGCGGCACATTTGCACCGGGATGGATGACCTTTTGTGAATCCTAATGAGGCTTTTTTCATGAGTTTCAAAGGCAAAGCTATACTGTAGCATGTAGCACAATAACAGCTGTGTGAAAAGTCTGCACAGTTAAATGCTTTTGTGAACAGCAGGAAATTAAATCACAGTTTTCTGTGTTACGTGTAGTTGCACAGACGGCTATTAGCTTCATTTTTTCTTTTCTGGCTACAATTGAAATGACTGTTTATCTTAAAAGTGGCTTTGTCTGAATTGTGGTTTAAGCTGTCGTTTGCACGTATCTCCCCCTTCAGGAGGTGTGAGACTGTCCAAACTTCACAAGTCACAGCATTAACAATAATCTCAGGGGTCAGGAGGGGTCGCCGCCGCTCTCCCTCTGGCTCTCTCTCAACAAATAACTGATAATGACCTTTGACCCCCCTGTTTTAGCATGACAATTGATATCAGTATTCCACACACCCCTCTATAGCAACCTCAGGACCGTTTGAAATGCCAACCCTCGAAATCCAAACTTGATGTTTTTTTTTTTTTTTTTTTTTTTTAATGAACCCATCCAGAGGTGGGGGGGGGTGGGTGCGTTTGGGAGGAGGAGGGTGGAGACGAGGGAGGCGAGCTTTGGGCTCATCTGCATCACAGATTAGGGTGCTTAGAGAAAAATCAACCATCCATGATTCATTACATGTTTCCTGCTGAGCCTCCGAGATGGCAACCGTCCTAGCAACAGGATCCTAGCAACAGCAACAACTCTCTGCTGCCGCGGCAGCCTATCAGAAACTTTGATGCCTGATCAAAATTTAGCCAATGAAGAGGGGAGGACATGCGGAAAGCGTGATGATGCGTTTCTTCATGCTGTTGGCTAGACAGGGGTGTGTTTGGGGCTCTGAACTCTGTCTGTGTGTTTATGTGTTAATCTAATATTCATTTTTATACTGTGTGTATTTTTTTTTATGTATTTAATGATTGTTTTATCAACACTGTCTGTAGCAGAGAGGGCCATGTGTCATGGTTAATGAATTTCTGTACCAGAGTGCAGGTAACTTTTTTCCAGGCTTTAATTTTTGTCTTTGTTTCGCACCTTTTTATTTTCCCTACATATCATATCTGGTTTCTCATTTTGTCATCTTACCAAACCTATTTAACATACAAGGGTTGCCAACTGGGGTACCTGGGACTGGAGGAAACAACCATCAACTAACTAACTAACTTATTAGTAATGTTTTTAATGACATCTGAAGGGGAAAAATATTATTATAGGAAATTTACAGCTAATTTGCTATTTTGAGTTGCTGCAATTAAAACATCAAAAGGTATTTATTAGTTAGCAGATTAATTTCTGAGCCTGTTGACTTGGTTTGCATTGTATTATACCTAAAAGGTGTTCCTCTTATTTTATCCAGACCTTAAATATATGCACATATTAACTATAGTGTGGGCAATATTGACACAGTTTTTCTCAAGAAGAACTTTCTGTACTTTTGTAAATGTATTCCTCCGCAGCCTAAATACTACATAATGATGATAGTGTTGATTTACAGCATATACTCCTCTCACATGTAAATGATCCAAAAGTGTGGGATGTTTGTTCGCCTGCTTCTCTGTAATCATGCATCATTATTCAAAGAGCGCTCTGACCGTCATCTGATGTCAGATAGGCCTGATCTTCACTTCAAAGGGAGATGCTCCGAGCTGGTCCAAATGGTCTGATAATATTCAGTGAGATAATACATCACACTGATGTGTCTCTCCCCACTTTATAGTAATCTAGCTCTTCCCACTGTGCAGTGTACAGAGGCAGGGGTCCCATCTCCTCGCTCAAAATGAAGAAAAATACACAGGAAATGTTCCAAACGTCAGTACAGTGTACAGTTTCTCATGTTGTTCTGGCCTAGAGGGGATGACTCAAGGGCTACACAAACTTCAAGATGAATGCCACTGAACAATAACTTTATATACATGGACATGGACTTTTCTCAATCAGCCCTAAAATCCAAATATCAAAACTTTTACACCCAGAAGCTTCCTGGGAACGTTTTCAGAAATGCAGATATTTGTCCCAACATGAAATTAGTGCAAGATTCAAAATAAAACCCTTAAAAAAAGCTGATTAATTTATTACTGAAGTAGCAACAAAGTGCTCTCTTTTAACACTAGCATTTGTGTTGAAATGTTCAGGAGTGTAAAGAGTTATCAAATGTTACTTTCTAAGCAGAAACACTGGTACGTCACTTACTTAAAGGATAAGGCTGGTGATATTTTATGTTTTTGTTATCGTCCAGTTTTCTTATTGTTATCAACAGACCAAAACCAACAATGAATTTATTTCTATGTATCCAAAGCCTTTTATATCTTATTCATCTGTGGCTTTCACCGCCATTGTGTCCAAAAACTAATAAAACACACCAGTGATCCACACTGTTGCGCTCATTATGATGAACATGGGCGCTGTAGGTTTCACATTTGATTGCCAAATGTGACTACATTTGGCAATGTAGTCACATTGCCAAATGCGTATTAATCGGCAGCTGAAAATAGTCCCCAATAATTTTTTTTTAATTTTTAATAAGTTTCCTCGCATTTGAGTAATGTTTGCTAAAAACAACAGTGCAGCTATCTTAGGACATTTCTGCACCTCTTTTAAAGATAAAACTATAAATTTGTGACCAGTTTTCCAGACTTCAGTTGAAATAAATGGGCTTGGAGCCAAGAGAAGGACAAAAACATTTGCTGTGTTTCTACGGCTCTGCTCGACTCACCTCACTTTCTATCCATTTTCCACTGCAGATAGCACGTCTCAGCGTCGGCCAGCACACTTTCATCCTAACTCATCATATACTGACACTTTGTCAGAGCCCTCAGTATCACTTTTCAATTGCAGTAAATATGCTTAATGTTGTGAATTAAGCAAAAAAACTTAGTCTTAGGCAATAAAATCACTATAGTTAGGTTTAGGAAAAAACTACATGATTGGGCTTAAAACTATTATGTTTGTACAGTGAAAATGAAACTAGACATGGTGAAGACGGTGCATGAACGAACAGCTGATTGTAATGTGATGCCCGGGACACAAACAGTGATCTCCTGGATGAAAGCTGTGTCTTTAAACGACATTACCCACACCTTCCCTGAGGGTTTAATGTTAACATGAATGGGTTTACATTGTAGTTAATGGAACACCTGGTGCGTCTCACACCGATGCTAAAGCGTGCGTTGCGTGTCGGTATCTTAACATAGACGGCCGGACGGTACTTGACGCCCTTGCAACGGGCTGTGTAGGCGGGATTACCAGTTGTAGCGACACCACGTGAAACTGCTGAGACATCATCTCCTATAAAAGAGGTCAAAGCAACATAACTAGACTTATTACCACAACTAAACAAGGTGGTGACTGAACAAAACTGACCTGCCATAGTGACACACGAGGGCACATATACAGTGCTGTGAAAAAGTATTTGATCTGATCTTCTTCTTCTTTGTCACATTTAAATGTTTCAGATCATCAAACAAATTTAATATCAGACAAAGATAACCAGAGTAAATACAAAATGCAGTTTTTAAATGAGGATTTCATTTATTAAGGGAAAAAAAAGCTATCCAAACCTACCTGGCCCTATGTGAAAAAGTAATTGCCCCCTAAACCTAATTACTGGTTCTTGCCAACTGCGTTTGCGATAAATGTCAATGAGTCTTTTACATCGAATTTTGTCCGACTCTTCTTTACACAGTTGTTTTAATTCAGCCACATTGGAGGGTTTTTGAGCATGAACGGCCTGTTTAAGGTCATGTCATGCCATTTTGTTTGTATATTATTTGTTGATAAAGTTTAATTAAAAATAAATAAATAAATAAAAAAAAAAAAACTAAAAAAAAAGAAGAGCTTGGCCAAACCAAAGCACACAAGGCCTAACCAAGATGGACACTAACTAAACTAAATACAAAGCAAAAGTAATTAAACCCAAATCCCCCCCATGGCTGGGTAATACATGGTTTGGCCCAACAAGCCAGCTCCAGGATTTACCAGCCCTCACCCTTCAGCTGCCTTTTGCTCTACCAGGAAGTCACCTCCCCCAACAGCCAAGGTAACTCAAACACAAAAGAAACAAGTAATTAATATAACAAATAATAGTATGTGTAACCCTACAGAGTTAAAATATGTGCATCTAAACAATGTTACATGCAAAGAAACAGATTCCAGATCAAACCAACCATGCGATGTGAGTTGTTCAGGTGTGGCTGGCTGCAAATGAAATGAACCTGTGTAGGTGGCAGAGTGAACTGGAATGACGTTAAACTGTTGCTGTGACCATCACAAAGGACTTTAATGGGATTTTGACAATAATAACACAGAATGCCACCAACCTTATCCTTTAAAGGGTTTGTTCATCCAAATTACAAAAAGAAAAAAATATATATTGTCTCACTCACCTCTAGTGATATCTAGCCATGCTGATAGTTTTCATTTTTTGTCCAGGTTTTCAGATCTGAGATTTTTTTCCTCCACACCAGTACAATGGAGGTAAATGGAAATGTGTTTGTGGTGCAACATCTCATTCTAAAAACAATGTCCCTGAGCAATCCAGCAGTTTTCACTGGGGCCATAAACTTGTGAATTTGTGTTTACAACATGGGAAGCTGTGTACACAACATGCTTGGCGTTCAAGTGGTTAAGCTGCGAGTGTGCCGCTGCTAAGCAACGGCAATATTTTAATAATTACTGTCTGCAACTAGAGGCCACAGAGGCTAACAGTTTAGCAAGTGGGCAACATAACGCAGTAAATGCAAAGGCATAATGACAGAGCAAAAAGATTATGAAAATATGACGACTTGGTTCTGTTGTTTGCTCTCTGCTCAACGCTGCTCCAGCTGTATCCTCTCGCCTTCATTTCTCCCTCAATGGTTCACCTTCTTGCAACTCTTTTCTGGTAGTCTGAGATTCCAAGATGAGTAGAAATATCATTAGTCCCTGTTTCCATAATCAGATTATTTTCTTACAAGAAAAGGAGATTACCCTTTTGCTCAACCTCCATCCTGGTGGACTGGGATAGCTTATTTGTGGTTTCTTTCCAATAGATTTGATTGAATTGATTTCAGAGTGAAACTTATTTTAGATGAGTTGCCTTACCAGGCTACGACTCTCATCTCGCCGACTATTTGACCCATAGCTGGGGCATGGTTGGGTATCTTGTCCGTCCACTACCCATCCGCCTGTCTGCCAAGGTTGCACCAACCTGGAGTTTAACTCCCCAGACGGCATAGCCTTCAGGTTCATTGTGGCATGCAAACCTACCACAATAATATATATGCACACTGGAAGGACGACTAAAATTACAATATATTACCTTATTATGCACCTTCGTCATCAAACATGTCACAAGTTGTGAACTCTGAGCTTTCAGAAACTTTCCACATACAAGAGTGTGAATACGACAAGAGGGGGGTCGTTCATATCGTCTCTTCTCGAGAACACAGTAAACACGACCCCATTTAAAGGCACCATATTTTTTTGGGTGGAAAGCAGTTTGAATAAAGGCCGTCATCACATAGCATAGTCATGTTGCTAAGTTAGTTCTCTTGAAAACTTAAAAACTAGTAAAAATTGAATTAAATTAGATATTTAAAAAGACAGTCTGGCTTCCTGACATCCAAATACAGTAACAAAAATCTACATACGCGACTTCTTGGTGTGTTGTAAATGTGCTTTTTGATTTGGAGGCGACTAACAGTGATTCACACATTGTTTTCCCAACATTTCTTCATCTCACTGAATGTATGCTTTTCGTACAAGAGTGTGCTGATTGCACACAGCAGGCGAAGGGCATTTTTGTCATCAAAGTGGCCTGTAGAGTTTTCCTCTATATTTTCGTCTCACAGTTTGATTCTACACTTTTTTAGCGGAGGGCTCGGCTCAATCAGCAGACTGTTGCTTTACTTGTAGGTTGTCTGCAGTTGAAATACATCCCAGATAATTT
The DNA here is from genome assembly GCA_947000775.1 of Pterois miles. Classification (NCBI taxonomy): domain Eukaryota; kingdom Metazoa; phylum Chordata; class Actinopteri; order Perciformes; family Scorpaenidae; genus Pterois; species Pterois miles. Next base: position 11,298,920 of record CAMQGK010000028.1, read on the forward strand.
CTTCCAAAAATACCACCCAACAGTTGCGAAAAAGTGACTTCTCGGCTTTGCTGGCATAAAAGTAAAAGCAACACAAGCTGCATTTCATATACGATTTTAACTGCATTTTCTCATGTCTTCACCTGTAGGATTTCATTTTAAGCTGCTGCACTTCTCTCGTGATGTCCTTCGTTTGTGGAAATCCATCCAATAAAGACCGATAGAGGCGGAGCTAAAGAAGAAGAGGAGGTAGAGATGGCTGCGGGGTCACATCCAAGGACAGACAATGTCATCATCAGACAGATGCTATTACAAAACCCCTGGGGAGACAAAAAGGGTAGAAACATCCAAGACCACTGAAACTGAAACCTGAAGACGGCAAGAAGTAGGTGAGTAATAATTTAATTCACTGATCAACAAGTACTGGATGGATTGCTTTAAATTTAGTACAGATATTCACAGTCCCCATTGTATTGTATGATATCGCAAGTTTCAAATCCGGCTTGGGGCCCCTCTGTGAGGAGTTTGCATGTTCTCCCCGTGTTAGCGTGGGTTTTCTTCGGCTTCCTCCCACAGTCCAAAGACATGCAGGTCAACTGATGACTCTAAATCGCAGATGGGTGTAAATGTGAGCGTGAATGGTTGTCGGTCTCTGTGTGCCCTGCGATGGACTGGCGACCTGTCCAGGGTGAACCCCACCTTCGCCTAATGTCAGCTGGGATTATATTATATTATATTATATTATATATTAAATCTGTCAATTTGGGCTGCCAATCTATTAAAATATTTCATCATGATTAATTGCACATTTTTTATTTGTTCAAAATGCACCTTAAAGGGAGATTTGTCAGATTTGATTTAAAGTGGACAAATGTGCTGCTTTATGCAAATATATGTATGTATTTATTCTTGGAACTCAATTAACAGCACAAAACAATGGCAAATATTGTCCAGATACCCTCACAGGTACTGGATTTAGTCTTAAAAAACAGGCTCAAATCATAACACAGCAAACTGTAGCCCAACAACCAACAACAGCTGTCAGTGTGTCAATGTGCTGACTTGACTATGACTTGTGGGTACCCACAGAACCTATTTTCATTCAAATATCTAGAGGTCAGAGGTCAAGGGACCCCTTTGAAAATAGCCTTAAATTCTCACGTAAAGTGCAAGCTTTTAGAGACTGTAAGTATATTGAAACTCTCCTTTTTCTGTTTCTTCCCAGCTTTGACCCACCAACTGTTCATCCAGCTGACACTGAGGCCCTCTGCCCTGGGATCAGGTGACACTCAGACTGTCCAGAGAGATTTCTATCCCAATCAGAAAACAGCCACTTGAGCCAGATGAACAACTTTATTTACTCTTCTGTCAGTCACAGTTCCTAGACGCTGTCGTTTGGTGCACTGCAGTTATAAAATGGCCTTAACCGCAGTGGATCTGTAGGTGTGCTTACGATCCAAGTGGTACGCAAACATAAGACGTCTTCCAAGGGGGTCCTGTCAAGTCTTTGTCCTCCAGAGGTGTCCCGTCTCTTGTCGACCAGATTGTCCTCCAGAGCAGTCGCCAACCTTCTGAGCGGTCCCGCCTACGTCACAACCATCCTCAAGAGGTGCTACACCCATCGACTTTGCCTTCTGGTCGCCCTCCTGAGAGGCTTTGTGTCACGGAGTAGCCGTGACTCAGTACATACGTTGCCTGCTATAGATAATTTTTACATTTGCATTTTCCTCAGTGTTATTTCATTCTTCAGTTATTTACCTCAGTTTGTCTGTGCCAGGCCGACACTGTAAGTAATTCTGCACTGGATTTTTTTTTTGGTTCTCACTTTTGTAAATAAACACTTGGACGGCTCATCTGGATTTTCTCAGTTTTGTGCTTCAACGCTCGACCAACCTTACACTTTGCTTGTCTGCTCTGCCCACAGACCCTCCACTTCGGGTTTCCTGCTGCTTCTGCTCTACCCCGACACCGTCCAGCTGAGGTTTCCTGCTCCTCTTCTGCTCTACCCCGACACCGTCCAGCTGAGGTTTCCTGCTCCTCTTCTGCTCTACCCCGACACCGTCCAGCTGAGGTTTCCTGCTCCTCTTCTGCTCTACCCCGACACCGTCCAGCTGAGGTTTCCTGCTCCTCTTCTGCTCTACCCCGACACCACCCAGCTGAGGTTTCCTGCTCCTCTTCTGCTCTACCCCGACACCGTCCAGCTGAGGTTTCCTGCTCCTCTTCTGCTCTACCCCGACACTGTCCAGCTGAGGTTTCCTGCTCCTCTTCTGCTCTACCCCGACACCGTCCAGCTGAGTTTCCTGCTCCTCTTCCCCCCCCACACCCCAGGGAGGTTTCCTGCTCCTTTTCTGCTCTACCCCGACACCGTCCAAGTAAGTGCTTTGCCTCTGTCCTGCCTCCAGACCAACTGTCAGAGGTCCCTGGCTTTCTTTCTTCAACACTCTATCTGAAACTTAACTTTTTAAGATTTTTAAGATTTTTTTTTAACATACTATACAATACTTTTTTAAATGTTCTTTTACAAACTATACTTAGTATTTTTTGTATTTTTTATTTTTTACAATTAAATGAATTTTTTTGATATACGATATGATGACAATGACTATTTTCATCATACTAGTGTAGCTTTTTATCTCAGTATGATATTTTAATCACTTTTGTCAACATACTATACTTTTTGGACATTATACTATGACTTTTATCAACATACCATAGTATGATTTATCACTTGTTTTGACATACTATGACTTTTGTTGTCACTTTTCTGACATACTATAATATGAATCAATTTTACGACATACTATTCTATAACTCTTTAACATACTATACTATGATTATTTTTAAATCAATTTACTAGTGTGCGATGACTTTTATATTCTATCATTCAACATACTATTCTGCCTTTTTCTACATAATATACTAAGACTTTATCACTTGTTGTGACATACTGTACTTTGACTTTTTAAATTTTTTGACACTATACAATGACTTTTTTTCAAAATACTATACTATGACTTTTTATTACTTTTATCAGCATACTATGCTACGACTTTTTGAGCATACTATACTATTTCGACATACAATACTATGACTTTTTCACGACTTTGTTTTGAAATACTATTCTATGACTTTATTCGACATATTATGCTACAAGGTTTTTATGACTTTTTTCAACATAATGACTTTATTACTTTTTCCGACATACTATACTTTGACTTTTTCGTGACTTTTTTCAACATACTATACGATAATGTTTTTATGACTTTTTTCCCCATGTACTATACTATGACTTTTTTCAACATGCCAACTATAACATTTTTGGCATACAAAACAATGACATTTTAATGACTTTTTTCCATGTACTGCACTATGATTTTGTTTTTCTTGGCATACTATACTATGACTTTTTTGGCATACAATTTTTCATGACTTTTTTTCCATATACTATACTGTGATTTTTCTTTTAGCATACAATACTATGACTTTGTCATGACTCTTTTTCCATTTACTATACTATGATCTGTTTTAGCAAGTTATACTGACTTTTTCATTATTTTTTCAACATACTTTTCTTTTACTCTTTTCAACTTTTTCGACATACTACACTATGACTTTTTTCGACATACTACACTATGAATTTTTTCGACATACTATACTATGTCTTTTATGACATTTTTTGACATACTACACTATTACTTTTTCATGACATTTTTTGGCACACTGACTTTGACTTTTTTCGATATACTATAGTATGACTTTTTCATGGCTTTTTTCGAAATACTATACTATGACTTTTTCATGACTTTTTTCAACATACTATAGTATGACATTTTTTGACATACTATACTATGAAGTTTTTCGACATACTATTCTATGACGTTTTTCAACATAACATACTATGATTTTTTTCATGTCTTTTTTTCGACACATTGACTTTTTTTCAACATACTATACTATGACTTTTTCATGACTTTTTGTCGACATACTATACTATGACTTTTTCCTCCGTTTTTTTTTGACATACTATACTATGACTTTTTCATGACTTTTTTCCACATACTATACTATGTTTTTTCAACATACTATACTATTACTTTTTCAAAATACTATACTATGACTTTTTCATTAATTTTTTCTACATACTATACTGTTTTTTTTCAACATACGATACTATGACTTTTTTCATGATTTTTATCAACATACTATACTATGACTTTTTTTCAACATACGATACTATGACTTTGTCATGACTTTTTTTTTTCCCGTTTACTGTATTACCATTTGTTTCAGCAAGTTATATTATGACTTTTTCATTGTTTATTTCAACATACTTTTCTTTGACTCTTTTCAACTTTTTGGACATACAATACCATGATTTTTTTCAACATACTGTACTATGACTTTTTCATGACTTTTTTCGACATACTACAGTATGATTTTGTCGTGACTTTTTTCAACATACTATACTGTGATGTTTGACTTTTTTCGACATACTATACTATTACTTTTTCATGACAGTTTTTGACATACTTTACTATGACTTTTTTCGATATACTATAGTATGATGGTTAACATGAAATACTGTTTTTCATGAAATTTTTTGACATGACTTTTTTCATGAATTTTTTCAACGTACTATAACATGACTTTTTCATAATATTGTTTTACTATAACATGACTGTTAATATGAAATTTTTCAAGATTTAATACTATGAACTTTTTATCATGAAATTATTCGACATTTTGTCGACATACTATGATGTTTTTTTATGAACATTTTCAAGGTAGCATAATAGGAATATTTTTAACATAATATTGTTTAACATACTATAATATGACTCAACAATCATATAGTTTGTAAAAAGGTATTATGATAGTATGTTGAATAATTTCATAATAAAAAGGACATAGTATTAAATCTTGAAAAATTTCATGTTAACAGTCATATTATAGTATGTTAAACATTATGATGAAAAAGTCATATTATTGTACGTTGAAAAATTTCTTGAAAAAAGGTATAGTGTATTATGACAAAAAATTTCATGAAAAACAGGTCATAGTATTGAATCTTGAAATTTTTTTTATCAGTCATATTATAGTATGTTAAACAATATTATGATAAAAAGTCATATTATAGTACGTTGAAAAATTTCATGAAAAAGACATAGTATAGTATGTCGAAAAAACTTCATGAAAAACAGGTCATAGTATTGAATCTTGAAAAATTTCATGTTAACAGTCATATTATGATATGTTAAACAATATTATAAGAAAAGTCATTTTATAGTACGCTGAAAATTTTCATGAAAAAATGTCATAGTATAGAATGTCAGAAGAGGTCATTGTATTGAATCTTGAAAAATTTCATGTTAATCATATTATAGTTTGTAAAAAGGTATTATGATAAAAAGTCATTATAGTATGTTGAAAAATTTCCTGAATAAAAGTCATAGTATAGTATGTCGAAAAATTTCATGTAAAAAGGTCATAGTATTGAATGTTGAAAAATTTCATGTTAACAGTCATATTATAGTATGTTACACAATATTATGAGAAAAAAGTCATATTATAGTAAGTTGAATATTTTCATGGAAAACAGGTCATAGTATTGAATCTTGAAAAATTTCATTTTAACAGTCATATTATAGTATGTTAAACAAAATTATGATAATAAAGTCATATTATAGTACGTTTTAAATTTTTCATGAAAAAACGTCGTAGTATAGTATGCCGAAAAATTTCATAAAAACAGGTCATAGTCTTGAATCTTGAAAAATGTGATGTTATCAATCTTATTATAGTTTTTAAAAGGTATTATGGTAAAAACAAAGTCATATTATAGCATGTTGAAAATTTTCTTGAAAAAAAGTCATTGTATAGTATGTCGAAAAATTTTATGAAAAAAAAGTCATAGTATAGAATTTTCATAAAATTTTTTGACAAAGTCATAGTACACTATGTTGAAAAATTTCATGAAAAAAAGTCATAGTATAGTATGTCGAAAAATTTTATCAAAAACAGGTCATAGTATTGAATCTTGAAAAATTTCATGTTAACAATCAGGTTATAGTTTGTAAAAAGGTATTATGATAAAACAAAGTCATTAAAGTACGTTGAAAATTTTCATGAAAAAAAGTCATAATATAGTATGTCGAACAAATTCATCAAAAAAAGGTCATAGTATTGAATCTTGAAAAATTTCATGTTAACAATCATGTTATAGTATGTTAAACAATATTCTGATGGAAAAAATCATGTTATAGTAAGTTGAAAATTTTCATGAAAAAAGTCATAGTATAGTATTATAGTTTTTAAAAGGTATTATGGTAAAAACAAAGTCATATTATAGCATGTTGAAAATTTTCTTAAAAAAAAGTCATTGTATAGTATGTCGAAAAATTTTATGAAAAAAAGTCATAGTATAAAATTTTCATAAATTTTTTTTGACAAAGTCATAGTACAGTATGTTGTAAAATTTCATGAAAAAAAGTCATAGTATAGTATGTCGACAAATTTCATGAACAGGTCATAGTATTGAATCTTGAAACATTTCATGTTAACAATCATGTTATAGTATGTTATATAATATTGTGATGGAAAAAGTCATATAGTACGCTGAAAAATTTCATAAAAAAAAGTCATAGTATAGTATGTCGAGAAATTTCATGAAAAACATGTCATAGTATTGAATCTTGAAAAATTTCATGTTAAGTCATAATATAGAATAGAATAGAATTGTTTAAACAATATTATGATAAGAAAAAGTCATATTATAATACATTGAAAATTTTCATGAAAAAAATTCATAGTATAGTATGTTGAAAAATTTCATCAAAAAAGTCAGGTCATATTATAGCATGTAAATTGATTCTATGGTGAAAAAAAGTAATTTAGTGAAATGTTGGAAAATTTTACAAAAAAAAACCGTCATGGTATAGTATGTCGAAATTTTTCGATGAAAACGTCAAATTTTTTTGATGTTGATAAAAACCATGAAAACGGTCGTATTATAGCATGTAGAATGATTCTATGGTGAGCAAAAGTCATTTCATGAAGACTTGTAAAATTTTACAAAAAAAACGCCATAGTATAGCATGTCGAAATTTTTTGATGAAAACGTCATTTTTTTCATGTTTAAAAAAACCATGAAAACGGTCTTATTATAGTATGTAGAATGAGTCTATGGTGACCAAAAGTAATTTCGTGAAATGTAAAATTTTGCAAAAAAAACGCCATAGTATAGTATGTCGAAATTTTTTGACGAAAACGTCTAATTTTTTTGATGTTGAAAAAAACATTGAAAACGGTCGTATTATAGCATGTAGAATGATTCTATGGTGAGTAAAAGTCGTTTCGTGAAATGTTGTAAAATTTTACAAAAAAACGCCATAGTATAGTATGTCGAAATTTTTTAACAAAAATGTCAAATTTTTTTATGTTGAAAAAAATCATGAAAACGGTCGTATTATAGCATGTAGAATGATTCTATGGTGAGCAAAAGTCATTTCGTGAAATGTTGTAAAATTTTAGAAAAAAAACGCCATAGTATATTTTATCGAAATTTTTCGACAAAACATCTAATTTTTTGATGTTGAAAAAACCTTGAAAACGGTTGTATTATAGCATGTAGAATGATTCTATGGTCAGCAAAAGTCATTTCCTGAAATGTTGTAAAATTTTACAAAAAAATCGCCATAGTATAGTATATCAAATTTTTTTGACGAAACGTCAAATGTTTTTGATGTTGAAAAAAATCATGAAAACGGTCGTATTATAGCATGTAGAATGATTCTATGGTGAGCAAAAGTCATTTCGTGAAATGTTGTAAAATTTTAGAAAAAAAACGCCATAGTATATTATATCGAAATTTTTCGACGAAAAGGTCAAATTTTTTTGATGTTGAAAAAAACCATGAAACGGTCGTATTATAGCATGTAGAATGATTCTATGATGAGCAAAAGTGATTTCATGAAATGTTGTAAAATTTTACAAAAAAAACGCCATAGTATAGTATGTCGAAATTTTTCGACGAAAACGTCAAATTTCTTTCATGAAAAAAAACCTTGAACACAGTCGTATTATAGCATGTAGAATGATTCTATGGTGAGCAAAAGTCATTTCGTGAAATGTTGTAAAATTTTAAAAATAAAATGCCATAGTATAGTATGTCGAAATTTTTCGACAAAAACGTCAAGTTTTTTTTATGTTGAAAAAACCATGAAAACGGTCGTATTATAGCATGTAGAATGATTCTATGGTGAGCAAAAGTCATTTCGTGAAATGTTGTAAAATTTTACAAAAAAAACGCCATAGTATAGTATGTCGAAATTTTTTGACCAAAACGTCAAATTTTTTTGATGTTGAAAAAAAACCTTGAAAACGGTCGTATTATAGCATGAAGAAAGATTCTATGGTGAGCAAAAGTCTTATCGTGAAATGTTGTAAAATTTTACAAAAAAATGCCATAGTATAGTATGACGAAAATTTTTAACAAAAACGTCAAATTTTTTAGATGTTGAAAAAAACCTTGAAAACGGTGGTATTAAAGCATGTAGAATGATTCTATGGTGAGCAAAAGTCGTTTCGTGAAATGTTGTAAAATTTTGCAAAAAAAACGCCATAGTATAGGATGTCGAAATTTTTCGACGAAAACATAAAATTTTTTTCATGTTGAAAAAAACCATGAAAACGGTCTTATTATAGCATGTAGAATGATTCTATGGTGAGCAAAAGTGATTTCATGAAATGTTGTAAAATTTTACAAAAAAAACGCCATAGTATAGTATGTCGAAATTTTTCGATGAAAACTTCAATTTTTTTTTTTATGTTGAAAAAAACCATGAAAACTGTAATATTATAGCATGTAGAATTATTCTATGGTGAGCAAAAGTCATTTCATGAAATGTTGTAAAATTTTACAAAAAAACGCCACAGTATAGTATGTCTAAATTTTTTTCGACGAAACGTAAAATATTGTTGATGTTAAAAAAATCCATGTGAACGGTCGTATTATATTATTTACAATAATTCTATGGTGAGCAAAAGTCATTTCGTGAAACGTAAAATTTTACAAAAAAAACGCCATAGTAGAGTATGTCGAAATTTTTCAACGAAAACGTCAAATTTTTTTTATGTTGAAAAAAACCATGAAAACGGTCTTATTATAGCATGTAGAATGATTCTATGGTGAGCAAAAGTGATTTCATGAAATGTTGTAAAATTTTACAAAAAAAACGCCATAGTATAGTATATCGAAATTTTTCGACGAAACGTCAAATGTGTTTGATGTTGAAAAAAACCTTGAAAACGGTCGTATTATAGCATGTAGAATGATTCTATGGTGAGCAAAAGTCATTTTGTGAAATGTTGTAAAATTTTACAAAAAATAGGCCATAGTATAGTATGTCGAAATTTTTTGACGAAAACGTCAAATTTTTTTTATGTTGAAAAAAACCATGAAAACGGTCTTATTATAGCATGTAGAATGATTCTATGGTGAGCAAAAGTGATTTCATGAAATGTTGTAAAATTTTACAAAAAAACGCCACAGTATAGTATGTCTAAATTTTTTTCGACGAAATGTAAAATATTGTTGATGTTAAAAAAATCCATGTGAACGGTCGTATTATATTATTTACAATAATTCTATGGTGAGCAAAAGTCATTTCGTGAAACGTAAAATTTTACAAAAAAAACGCCATAGTAGAGTATGTCGAAATTTTTCAACGAAAACGTCAAATTTTTTTTATGTTGAAAAAAACCATGAAAACGGTCTTATTATAGCATGTAGAATGATTCTATGGTGAGCAAAAGTGATTTCATGAAATGTTGTAAAATTTTACAAAAAAAACGCCATAGTATAGTGTATCGAAATTTTTCGACGAAACGTCAAATGTGTTTGATGTTGAAAAAAACCTTGAAAACTGTCGTATTATAGCATGTAGAATGATTCTATGGTGAGCAAAAGTCATTTTGTGAAATGTTGTAAAATTTTACAAAAAATAGGCCATAGTATAGTATGTCGAAATTTTTCGACGAAAACATCACATTTTTTTTATGTTGAAAAAAATCATGAAAACGGTCTTATTATAGCATGTAGAATGATTCTATGGTGAGCAAAAGTCGTTTCATGAAATGTTGTAAAATTTTACAAAAAAAACGCCATAGTATAGTATGTCGAAATTTTTCGACGAAAACTTAAACTTAAAACGTCAAATTTTTTAGATGTTGAAAAAAACCTTGAAAACGGTGGTATTAAACCATGTAGAATGATTCTATGGTGAGCAAAAGTCGATTCGTGAAATGTTGTAAAATTTTACAAAAAAAACGCCATAGTATAGTATGTCGAAATTTTTCGACGAAAACAGAAAAAAAATTTTATGTTGAAAAAAACCATGAAAACGGTCTTATTATAGCATGTAGAATGATTCTATGGTGAGCAAAAGTGATTTCATGAAATGTTGTAAAATTTTACAAAAAAAAGCCATAGTATAGTATGTCGAAATTTTGGACGAAACGTAAAATATTGTTGATGTTAAAAAAAACCTTGAAAACAGTCGTATTATAGCATGTAGAATGATTCTATGGTGAGCAAAAGTCATTTTGTGAAATGTTGTAAAATTTTACAAAAAAAACGCCATAGTATATAGTATGTCGAAATTTTTCGACGAAAACATCAAATTTTTTTTATGTTGAAAAAAATCATGAAAACGGTCTTATTATAGCATGTAGAATGATTCTATGGTGAGCAAAAGTCGTTTCATGAAATGTTGTAAAATTTTACAAAAAAAACGCCATAGTATAGTATGTCGAAATTTTTCGACGAAACGTCAAATGTGTTTGATGTTGAAAAAAACCTTGAAAACGGTCGTATTATAGCATGTAGAATGATTCTATGGTGAGCAAAAGTCATTTCATGAAATGTTGTAAAATTTTACAAAAAAACGCCACAGTATAGTATGTCTAAATTTTTTTCGACGAAACGTAAAATGTTGTTGATGTTAAAAAAATCCATGTGAACGGTCGTATTATATTATTTACTATAATTCTATGGTGAGCAAAAGTCATTTCGTGAAACGTAAAATTTTACAAAAAAAACGCCATAGTAGAGTATGTCGAAATTTTTCAACGAAAACGTCAAATTTTTTTTATGTTGAAAAAAACAATGAAAACGGTCTTATTATAGCATGTAGAATGATTCTATGGTGAGCAAAAGTCATTTCATGAAATGTTGTAAAATTTTACAAAAAAACGCCACAGTATAGTATGTCTAAATTTTTTTCGACGAAACGTAAAATATTGTTGATGTTAAAAAAATCCATGTGAACGGTCGTATTATATTATTTACAATAAATCTATGGTGAGCAAAAGTAATTTCGTGAAACGTAAAATTTTCCAAAAAAACGCCATAGTAGAGTATGTCGAAATTTTTAAACGAAAACGTCAAATATTTTTTATGTTGAAAAAAACCATGAAAACGGTCGTATTATAGCATGTAGAATGATGCTATGGTGAGCAAAAGTGATTTCATGAAATGTTGTAAAATTTTACAAAAAAAACGCCATAGTATAGTATGTCGAAATTTTTCGACGAAACGTAAAATATTGTTGATGTTAAAAAAATCCATGTGAACGGTCTTATTATAGCATGTAGAATGATTCTATGGTGAGCAAAAGTCGTTTCGTGAAATGTTGTAAAATTTTACAAAAAAACCGCCATAGTATAGTATATCGAAATTTTTCGACGAAACGTCAAATGTGTTTGATGTTGAAAAAAACCTTGAAAACGGTCGTATTATAGCATGTAGAATGATTCTATGGTGAGCAAAAGTCATTTTGTGAAATGATGTAAAATTTTACAAAAAACACGCCATAGTATAGTATGTCGAAATTTTTTGACGAAAACGTCAAATTTTTTTAATGTTGAAAAAAACCTTGAAAACTGTCGTATTATAGCATGTAGAATGATTCTATGGTGAGCAAAAGTCATTTCCTGAAATGTTGTAAAATTTTAAAAATAAAATGCCACGGTATAGTATGTTGAAATTTTTTGATGAAAACATCAAAATTTTTTGATGTTGACAAAAACCTTGAAAACGGTGGTATTAAAGCATGTAGAATGATTCTATGGTGAGCAAAAGTCGTTTCGTGAAATGTTGTAAAATTTTACAAAAAAAACGCCATAGTATAGTATGTCGAAATTTTTCGTCGAAATGTAAAATATTGTTGATGTTAAAAAAATCCATGTGAACGGTCTTATTATAGCATGTGGAATGATTCTATGGTGAGCAAAAGTCGTTTCGTGAAATGTTGTAAAATTTTACAAAAAATACGCCATAGTATAGTATGTCGAAATTTTTTGACGAAAACGTCAAATTTTTTTAATGTTGAAAAAAACCTTGAAAACGGTCGTATTATAGCATGTAGAATGATTCTATGGTGAGCAAAAGTTGTTTTGTGAAATGTTGTAAAATTTTACAAAAATACGCCATAGTATAGTATGTCGAAATTTTTCGACGAAAACATCAAATTTTTTTTATGTTGAAAAAAACCATGAAAACGGTCTTATTATAGCATGTAGAATGATTCTATGGTGAGCAAAAGTGATTTCATGAAATGTTGTAAAATTTTAAAAATAAAATGCCACGGTATAGTATGTCGAAATTTTTTGACGAAAACGTCAAATTTTTTTGATGTCGAAAAAAACCATGAAAACGGTCGTATTATAGCATTTAAAATGACTCTATGGTGAGCAAAAGTCATTTTGTGAAATATCGTAAAATTTTACAAAAAAACGCCATAGTATAGTATGTTGAAATTTTTTGACGAAAACATCAACATTTTTTTATGTTGAAAAAAACCATGAAAACGGTCTTATTATAGCATGTAGAATGATTCTATGGTGAGCAAAAGTCATTTCATGAAATGTTGTAAAATTTTACAAAAAAACGCCACAGTATAGTATGTCTAAATTTTTTTCGACGAAACGTAAAATATTGTTGATGTTAAAAAAATCCATGTGAACGGTCGTATTATATTATTTACAATAAATCTATGGTGAGCAAAAGTAATTTCGTGAAACGTAAAATTTTACAAAAAAAACGCCATAGTAGAGTATGTCGAAATTTTTAAACGAAAACGTCAAATATTTTTTATGTTGAAAAAAACCATGAAAACGGTCTTATTATAGCATGTAGAATGATTCTATGGTGAGCAAAAGTGATTTCATGAAATGTTGTAAAATTTTACAAAAAAAACGCCATAGTATAGTATGTCGAAATTTTTCGACGAAACGTAAAATATTGTTGATGTTAAAAAAATCCATGTGAACGGTCTTATTATAGCATGTAGAATGATTCTATGGTGAGCAAAAGTCGTTTCGTGAAATGTTGTAAAATTTTACAAAAAAAACGCCATAGTATAGTATATCGAAATTTTTCGACGAAACGTCAAATGTGTTTGATGTTGAAAAAAACCTTGAAAACGGTCGTATTATAGCATGTAGAATGATTCTATGGTGAGCAAAAGTCATTTTGTGAAATGATGTAAAATTTTACAAAAAACACGCCATAGTATAGTATGTCGAAATTTTTTGACGAAAACGTCAAATTTTTTTAATGTTGAAAAAAACCTTGAAAACTGTCGTATTATAGCATGTAGAATGATTCTATGGTGAGCAAAAGTCATTTCGTGAAATGTTGTAAAATTTTAAAAATAAAATGCCACGGTATAGTGTGTTGAAATTTTTTGATGAAAACATCAAAATTTTTTGATGTTGACAAAAACCTTGAAAACGGTGGTATTAAAGCATGTAGAAAGATTCTATGGTGAGCAAAAGTCGTTTCGTCAAATGTTGTAAAATTTTACAAAAAAAACGCCATAGTATAGTATGTCGAAATTTTTCGACGAAAACATCAAATTTTTTTTATGTTGAAAAAAATCATGAAAACGGTCTTATTATAGCATGTAGAATGATTCTATGGTGAGCAAAAGTGATTTCATGAAATGTTGTAAAATTTTACAAAAAAAACACCATAGTATAGTATGTCGAAATTTTTTGACGAAAACATCAAAAATTTTTGATGTTGAAAAAAACCTTGAAAACGGTGGTATTAAAGCATGTAGAATGATTGTATGGTGAGCAAAAGTCGTTTCATGAAATGTTGTAAAATTTTACAAAAAAAACGCCATAGTATAGTATGTCGAAATTTTTCGTCGAAATGTAAAATATTGTTGATGTTAAAAAAATCCATGTGAACGGTCTTATTATAGCATGTAGAATGATTCTATGGTGAGCAAAAGTCGTTTCGTGAAATGTTGTAAAATTTTACAAAAAATACGCCATAGTATAGTATGTCGAAATTTTTTGACGAAAACGTCAAATTTTTTTAATGTTGAAAAAAACCTTGAAAACGGTCGTATTATAGCATGTAGAATGATTCTATGGTGAGCAAAAGTCGTTTTGTGAAATGTTGTAAAATTTTACAAAAAATACGCCATAGTATAGTATGTCGAAATTTTTTGACGAAAACGTCAAATTTTTTTAATGTTGAAAAAAACCTTGAAAACGGTCGTATTATAGCATGTAGAATGATTCTATGGTGAGCAAAAGTCGTTTAGTGAAATGTTGTAAAATTTTACAAAAAAAACGCCATAGTATAGTATGTCGAAATTTTTTGACGAAAACGTCAAATTTTCATTGATGTTAAAAAAACCCATGAAAACGCTCTTATTATAGCATGTAGAATGATTCTATGTTGAGCAAAAGTCATTTCGTGAAATGTTGTAAAATTTTAAAAATAAAATGCCACGGTATAGTATGTTGAAATTTTTTGACGAAAACATCAAAATTTTTTGATGTTGAAAAAAACCTTGAAAATGGTGGTATTAAAGCATGTAGAATGATTCTATGGTGAGCAAAAGTCGTTTCGTGAAATGTTGTAAAATTTTACAAAAAAACGCCATAGTATAGTATGCCGAAATTTTTCGACGAAAACATCAAATTTTTTTTATGTTGAAAAAAACCATGAAAACGGTCTTATTATAGCATGTAGAATGATTCTATGGTGAGCAAAAGTGATTTCATGAAATGTTGTAAAATTTTAAAAATAAAATGCCACGGTATAGTATGTCGAAATTTTTTGACGAAAACGTCAAATTTTTTTGATGTTGAAAAAAACCATGAAAACGGTCGTATTATAGCATTTAAAATGACTCTATGGTGAGCAAAAGTCATTTTGTGAAATATCGTAAAATTTTACAAAAAAAACGCCATAGTATAGTATGTCGAAATTTTTCGACGAAAACTTCAATTTTTTTTATGTTGAAAAAAACCATGAAAACTGTCATATTATAGCATGTAGAATTATTCTATGGTGAGCAAAAGTCATTTCATGAAATGTTGTAAAATTTTACAAAAAAACGCCACAGTATAGTATGTCTAAATTTTTTTCGACGAAACGTAAAATATTGTTGATGTTAAAAAAATCCATGTGAACGGTCGTATTATATTATTTACAATAAATCTATGGTGAGCAAAAGTCATTTCGTGAAACGTAAAATTTTACAAAAAAAACGCCATAGTAGAGTATGTCGAAATTTTTAAACGAAAACGTCAAATATTTTTTATGTTGAAAAAAACCATGAAAACGGTCGTATTATAGCATGTAGAATGATGCTATGGTGAGCAAAAGTGATTTCATGAAATGTTGTAAAATTTTACAAAAAAAACGCCATAGTATAGTATGTCGAAATTTTTCGACGAAACGTAAAATATTGTTGATGTTAAAAAAATCCATGTGAACGGTCTTATTATAGCATGTAGAATGATTCTATGGTGAGCAAAAGTCGTTTCGTGAAATGTTGTAAAATTTTACAAAAAAACCGCCATAGTATAGTACATCGAAATTTTTCGACGAAACGTCAAATGTGTTTGATGTTGAAAAAAACCTTGAAAACGGTCGTATTATAGCATGTAGAATGATTCTATGGTGAGCAAAAGTCATTTTGTGAAATGATGTAAAATTTTACAAAAAACACGCCATAGTATAGTATGTTGAAATTTTTTGATGAAAACATCAAAATTTTTTGATGTTGACAAAAACCTTGAAAACGGTGGTATTAAAGCATGTAGAATGATTCTATGGTGAGCAAAAGTCGTTTCGTGAAATGTTGTAAAATTTTACAAAAAAAACGCCATAGTATAGTATGTCGAAATTTTTTGACGAAAACATCAAAAATTTTTGATGTTGAAAAAAACCTTGAAAACGGTGGTATTAAAGCATGTAGAATGATTCTATGGTGAGCAAAAGTCGTTTCATGAAATGTTGTAAAATTTTACAAAAAAAACGCCATAGTATAGTATGTCGAAATTTTTCGTCGAAATGTAAAATATTGTTGATGTTAAAAAAATCCATGTGAACGGTCTTATTATAGCATGTAGAATGATTCTATGGTGAGCAAAAGTCGTTTCGTGAAATGTTGTAAAATTTTACAAAAAATACGCCATAGTATAGTATGTCGAAATTTTTTGACGAAAACGTCAAATTTTTTTAATGTTGAAAAAAACCTTGAAAACGGTCGTATTATAGCATGTAGAATGATTCTATGGTGAGCAAAAGTCGTTTTGTGAAATGTTGTAAAATTTTACAAAAAATACGCCATAGTATAGTATGTCGAAATTTTTTGACGAAAACGTCAAATTTTTTTTAATGTTGAAAAAAACCTTGAAAACGGTCGTATTATAGCATGTAGAATGATTCTATGGTGAGCAAAAGTCGTTTCGTGAAATGTTGTAAAATTTTACAAAAAAAACGCCATAGTATAGTATGTCGAAATTTTTTGACGAAAACGTCAAATTTTCATTGATGTTAAAAAAACCCATGAAAACGGTCTTATTATAGCATGTAGAATGATTCTATGTTGAGCAAAAGTCATTTCGTGAAATGTTGTAAAATTTTAAAAATAAAATGCCACGGTATAGTATGTTGAAATTTTTTGACGAAAACATCAAAATTTTTTGATGTTGAAAAAAACCTTGAAAACGGTGGTATTAAAGCATGTAGAATGATTCTATGGTGAGCAAAAGTCGTTTCGTGAAATGTTGTAAAATTTTACAAAAAAACGCCATAGTATAGTATGTCGAAATTTTTCGACGAAAACATCAAATTTTTTTTATGTTGAAAAAAACCATGAAAACGGTCTTATTATAGCATTTAGAATGATTCTATGGTGAGCAAAAGTGATTTCATGAAATGTTGTAAAATTTTAAAAATAAAATGCCACGGTGTAGTATGTCGAAATTTTTTGACGAAAACGTCAAATTTTTTTGATGTTGAAAAAAACCATGAAAACGGTCGTATTATAGCATTTAAAATGACTCTATGGTGAGCAAAAGTCATTTTGTGAAATATCGTAAAATTTTACAAAAAAACGCCATAGTATAGTATGTTGAAATTTTTTGACGAAAACATCAAAATTTTTTGATGTTGAAAAAAACCATGAAAACGGTCTTATTATAGCATGTAGAATGATTCTATGGTGAGCAAAAGTGATTTCATGAAATGTTGTAAAATTTTACAAAAAAAACGCCATAGTATAGTATGTCGAAATTTTTCGACGAAAACTTCAATTTTTTTTATGTTGAAAAAAACCATGAAAACTGTCATATTATAGCATGTAGAATTATTCTATGGTGAGCAAAAGTCATTTCATGAAATGTTGTAAAATTTTACAAAAAAACGCCACAGTATAGTATGTCTAAATTTTTTTCGACGAAACGTAAAATATTGTTGATGTTAAAAAAATCCATGTGAACGGTGTTATTATAGCATGTAGAATGATTCTATGGTGAGCAAAAGTCGTTTCGTGAAATGTTGTAAAATTTTACAAAAAAAACGCCATAGTATAGTATATCGAAATTTTTTGACGAAACGTCAAATGTGTTTGATGTTGAAAACAACCTTGAAAACGGTCGTATTATAGCATGAAGAATGATTCTATGGTGAGCAAAAGTCATTTTGTGAAATGTTGTAAAATTTTACAAAAAAAATGCCATAGTATAGTATGACGAAATTTTTTAACAAAAACGTCAAATTTTTTAGATGTTGAAAAAAACCTTGAAAACGGTGGTATTAAAGCATGTAGAATGATTCTATGGTGAGCAAAAGTCGTTTCGTGAAATGTTGTAAAATTTTACAAAAAAACACCATAGTATAGTATGTCGAAATTTTTCGACGAAAACATCAAATTTTTTTTATGTTGAAAAAAACCATGAAAACGGTCTTATTATAGCATGTAGAATGATTCTATGTTGAGCAAAAGTCATTTCGTGAAATGTTTTAAAATTTTAAAAATAAAATGCCACGGTATAGTATGTCGAAATTGTTTGACGAAAACGTCAAATTTTTTTGATGTTGAAAAAAACCATGAAAACGGTCTTATTATAGCATTTAAAATGACTCTATGGTGAGCAAAAGTCATTTCGTGAAATGTTGTAAAATTTTAAAAATAAAATGCCACGGTATAGTATGTCGAAATTGTTTGACGAAAACGTCAAATTTTTTTGATGTTGAAAAAAACCATGAAAACGGTCTTATTATAGCATTTAAAATGACTCTATGGTGAGCAAAAGTCATTTTGTGAAATGTCGTAAAATTTTACAAAAAAACGCCATAGTATAGTATGTTGAAATTTTTTGACGAAAAAATCAAAATTTTTTGATGTTGAAAAAAACCTTGAAAACGGTCTTATTATAGCATGTAGAATGATTCTATGGTGAGCAAAAGTCGTTTCGTGAAATATCGTAAAATTTTACAAAAAAACGCATTAGTATAGTATGTTGAAATTTTTTGACGAAAACATCAAAATTTTTTGATGTTGAAAAAAACCATGAAAACGGTCTTATTATAGCATGTAGAATGATTCTATGGTGAGCAAAAGTGATTTCATGAAATGTTGTAAAATTTTACAAAAAAAACGCCATAGTATAGTATGTCGAAATTTTTCGACGAAAACTTCAATTTTTTTTATGTTGAAAAAAACCATGAAAACTGTCATATTATAGCATGTAGAATTATTCTATGGTGAGCAAAAGTCATTTCATGAAATGTTGTAAAATTTTACAAAAAAACGCCACAGTATAGTATGTCTAAATTTTTTTCGACGAAACGTAAAATATTGTTGATGTTAAAAAAATCCATGTGAACGGTGTTATTATAGCATGTAGAATGATTCTATGGTGAGCAAAAGTCGTTTCGTGAAATGTTGTAAAATTTTACAAAAAAAACGCCATAGTATAGTATATCGAAATTTTTTGACGAAACGTCAAATGTGTTTGATGTTGAAAAAAACCTTGAAAACGGTCGTATTAAAGCATGTAGAATGATTCTATGTTGAGCAAAAGTCATTTCGTGAAATGTTGTAAAATTTTAAAAATAAAATGCCACGGTATAGTATGTCGAAATTTTTTGACAAAAACGTCAAATTTTTTTGATGTTGAAAAAAACCATGAAAACGGTCGTATTATAGCATTTAAAATGACTCTATGGTGAGCAAAAGTCATTTTGTGAAATGTCGTAAAATTTTACAAAAAAACGCCATAGTATAGTATGTTGAAATTTTTTGACGAAAAAATCAAAATTTTTTGATGTTGAAAAAAACCTTGAAAACGGTGGTATTAAAGCATGTAGAATGATTCTATGGTGAGCAAAAGTTGTTTCGTGAAATGTTGTAAAATTTTACCAAAAAAACGCCATAGTATAGTATGTCGAAATTTTTCGACGAAAACATCAAATTTTTTTTATGTTGAAAAATACCATGAAAACGGTCTTATTATAGCATGGAGAATGATTCTATGGTGAGCAAAAGTGATTTCATGAAATGTTGTAAAATTTTAAAAATAAAATGCCACGGTATAGTATGTCGAAATTTTTTGACGAAAACGTCAAATTTTTTTGATGTTGAAAAAAAACATGAAAACGGTCGTATTATTGCATTTAAAATGACTCTATGGTGAGCAAAAGTCATTTTGTGAAATATCGTAAAATTTTACAAAAAAACGCCATAGTATAGTATGTCGAAATTTTTCGACGAAAACTTCAATTTTTTTTATGTTGAAAAAAACCATGAAAACTGTCATATTATGGCATGTAGAATTATTCTATGGTGTGCAAAAGTCATTTCATGAAATGTTGTAAAATTTTACAACAAAACGCCACAGTATAGTATGTCTAAATTTTTTTCGACGAAACGTAAAATATTGTTGATGTTAAAAAAATCCATGTGAACGGTGTTATTATAGCATGTAGAATGATTCTATGGTGAGCAAAAGTCGTTTCGTGAAATGTTGTAAAATTTTACAAAAAAAACGCCATAGTATAGCATATCAAAATTTTTTGACGAAACGTCAAATGTGTTTGATGTTGAAAAAAACCTTGAAAACGGTCATATTATAGCATGAAGAATGATTCTATGGTGAGCAAAAGTCATTTTGTGAAATGTTGTAAAATTTTACAAAAAAAATGCCATAGTATAGTATGACGAAATTTTTTAACAAAAACATCAAAATTTTTTGATGTTGAAAAAAACCTTGAAAACGGTGGTATTAAAGCATGTAGAATGATTCTATGGTGAGCAAAAGTCGTTTCGTGAAATGTTGTAAAATTTTACAAAAAAAACGCCATAGTATAGTATGTCGAAATTTTTCGACGAAAACATCAAATTTTTTTGATGTTGAAAAAAACCATGAAAACGGTCGTATTATAGCATTTAAAATGACTCTATGGTGAGCAAAAGTGATTTTGTGAAATATCGTAAAATTTTACAAAAAAACGCCATAGTATAGTATGTTGAAATTTTTTGACGAAAACATCAAAATTTTTTGATGTTGAAAAAAACCATGAAAACGGTCTTATTATAGCATGTAGAATGATTCTATGGTGAGCAAAAGTCGTTTCGTGAAATGTTGTAAAATTTTACAAAAAAAACGCCATAGTATAGTATGTCGAAATTTTTCGATGAAAACATCAAATTTTTTTGATGTTGAAAAAAACCATGAAAACGGTCTTATTATAGCATGTAGAATGATTCTATGGTGAGCAAAAGTGATTTCATGAAATGTTGTAAAATTTTACAAAAAAAACGCCATAGTATAGTATGTCGAAATTTTTCGACGAAAACATCAAATTTTTTTTATGTTGAAAAAAACCATGAAAACGGTCTTATTATAGCATGTAGAATGATTCTATGGTGAGAAAAAGTCATTTCATGAAATGTTGTAAAATTTTACAAAAAAACGCCACAGTATAGTATGTCTAAATTTTTTTCGACGAAATGTAAAATATTGTTGATGTTAAAAAAATCCATGTGAACGGTCGTATTATATTATTTACAATAATTCTATGGTGAGCAGAACTCATTTCGTGAAACGTAAAATTTTACAAAAAAAACGCCATAGTAGAGTATGTCGAAATTTTTCAACGAAAACGTCAAATTTTTTTTATGTTGAAAAAAACCATGAAAACGGTCTTATTATAGCATGTAGAATGATTCTATGGTGAGCAAAAGTCATTTCGTGAAATGTTGTAAAATTTTACAAAAAGAACGCCATAGTATAGTATGTCGAAATTTTTTGACCAAAACGTCAAATTTTTTAGATGTTGAAAAAAACCTTGAAAACGGTCGTATTATAGCATGTAGAATGATTCTATGGTGAGCAAAAGTCATTTCGTGAAATGTTGTAAAATTTTAAAAATAAAATGCCACCGTATAGTATGTTGAAATTTTTTGACGAAAACATCAAAATTTTTTGATGTTGAAAAAAACCTTGAAAACGGTGGTATTAAAGCATGTAGAATGATTCTATGGTGAGCAAAAGTCGTTTCGTGAAATGTTGTAAAATTTTACAAAAAAAACGCCATAGTATAGTATGTCGAAATTTTTTGACGAAACGTCAAATGTGTTTGATGTTGAAAAAAACCTTGAAAACGGTCATATTATAGCATGTAGAATGATTCTATGGTGAGCAAAAGTCATTTTGTGAAATGTTGTAAAATTTTACAAAAAATATGCCATAGTATAGTATGTCGAAATTTTTTGACGAAAACGTCAAATTTTTTAGATGTTGAAAAAAACCTTGAAAACGGTGGTATTAAACCATGTAGAATGATTCTATGGTGAGCAAAAGTGATTTCATGAAATGTTGTAAAATTTTACAAAAAAAACGCCATAGTATAGTATGTTGAAATTTTTCGACGAAACGTAAAATATTGTTGATGTTAAAAAAAACCTTGAAAACAGTCGTATTATAGCATGTAGAATGATTCTATGGTGAGCAAAAGTCATTTTGTGAAATGTTGTAAAAATTTACAAAAAAAACGCCATAGTATAGTATGTCGAAATTTTTCGACGAAAACTTCAATTTTTTTTATGTTGAAAAAAACCATGAAAACTGTCATATTATAGCATGTAGAATTATTCTATGGTGAGCAAAAGTCATTTCGTGAAATGTTGTAAAATTTTACAAAAAAAACGCCATAGTATAGTATGTCGAAATTTTTTTCGACGAAAACATCAAAATTTTTTGATGTTGAAAAAAACCATGAAAACGGTCTTATTATAGGATGTAGAATGATTCTATGGTGAGCAAAAGTCGTTTCGTGAAATGTTGTAAAATTTTACAAAAAAAACGCCATAGTATAGTATGTCGAAATTTTTCGACGAAAACATCAAATTTTTTTGATGTTGAAAAAAACCATGAAAACGGTCTTATTATAGCATGTAGAATGATTCTATGGTGAGCAAAAGTGATTTCATGAAATGTTGTAAAATTTTACAAAAAAAACGCCATAGTATAGTATGTCGAAATTTTTCGACGAAAACATCAAATTTTTTTGATGTTGAAAAAAACCATGAAAACGGTCTTATTATAGCATGTAGAATGATTCTATGGTGAGCAAAAGTGATTTCATGAAATGTTGTAAAATTTTACAAAAAAAACGCCATAGTATAGTATGTCGAAATTTTTCGACGAAACGTAAAATATTGTTGATGTTAAAAAAAACCTTGAAAACAGTCGTATTATAGCATGTAGAATGATTCTATGGTGAGCAAAAGTCATTTTGTGAAATGTTGTAAAATTTTACAAAAAAAACGCCATAGTATAGTATGTCGAAATTTTTTGACGAAAACGTCAAATTTTTTTAATGTTGAAAAAAACCTTGAAAACGGTCGTATTATAGCATGTAGAATGATTCTATGGTGAGCAAAAGTCATTTCGTGAAATGTTGTAAAATTTTAAAAATAAAATGCCACGGTATAGTATGTTGAAATTTTTTGACGAAAACATCAAAATTTTTTGATGTTGAAAAAAACCTTGAAAACGGTGGTATTAAAGCATGTAGAATGATTCTATGGTGAGCAAAAGTCGTTTCGTGAAATGTTGTAAAATTTTACAAAAAAAACGCCATAGTATAGTATGTCGAAATTTTTCGACGAAAACATCAAATTTTTTTTATGTTGAAAAAAATCATGAAAACGGTCTTATTATAGCATGTAGAATGATTCTATGGTGAGCAAAAGTGATTTAATGAAATGTTGTAAAAATTTACAAAAAAAACTCCATAGTATAGTATGTCGAAATTTTTCGACGAAAACTTCAATTTTTTTTATGTTGAAAAAAACCATGAAAACTGTCATATTATAGCATGTAGAATTATTCTATGGTGAGCAAAAGTCATTTCGTGAAATGTTGTAAAATTTTACAAAAAAACGCCACAGTATAGTATGTCTAAATTTTTTTCCACGAAACGTAAAATATTGTTGATGTTAAAAAAATCCATGTGAACGGTCTTATTATAGCATGTAGAATGATTCTATGGTGAGCAAAAGTCGTTTCGTGAAATGTTGTAAAATTTTACAAAAAAAACGCCATAGTATAGTATATCGAAATTTTTTGACGAAACGTCAAATGTGTTTGATGTTGAAAAAAACCTTGAAAACGGTCGTATTATAGCATGTAGAATGATTCTATGGTGAGCAAAAGTCATTTTGTGAAATGTTGTAAAATTTTACAAAAAATATGCCATAGTATAGTATGTTGAAATTTTTTGACGAAAACGTCAAATTTTTTAGATGTTGAAAAAAACCTTGAAAACGGTGGTATTAAACCATGTAGAAAAAACGCCATAGTATAGTATGTCGAAATTTTTCGACGAAAACTTCAATTTTTTTTATGTTGAAAAAAACCATGAAAACTGTCATATTATAGCATGTAGAATTATTCTATGGTGAGCAAAAGTCATTTCGTGAAATGTTGTAAAATTTTACAAAAAAACGCCACAGTATAGTATGTCTAAATTTTTTTCCACGAAACGTAAAATATTGTTGATGTTAAAAAAATCCATGTGAACGGTGTTATTATAGCATGTAGAATGATTCTATGGTTGAGCAAAAGTCGTTTCGTGAAATGTTGTAAAATTTTACAAAAAAAACGCCATAGTATAGTATATCGAAATTTTTTGACGAAACGTCAAATGTGTTTGATGTTGAAAAAAACCTTGAAAACGGTCGTATTATAGCATGTAGAATGATTCTATGGTGAGCAAAAGTCATTTTGTGAAATGTTGTAAAATTTTACAAAAAATACGCCATAGTATAGTATGTCGAAATTTTTTGACGAAAACGTCAAATTTTTTAGATGTTGAAAAAAACCTTGAAAACGGTGGTATTAAACCATGTAGAATGATTCTATGGTGAGCAAAAGTCGTTTCGTGAAATGTTGTAAAATTTTACAAAAAAAACGCCATAGTATAGTATGTCGAAATTTTTCGACGAAAACAGAAAAAAAATTTTATGTTGAAAAAAACCATGAAAACGGTCTTATTATAGCATGTAGAATGATTCTATGGTGAGCAAAAGTGATTTCATGAAATGTTGTAAAATCTTACAAAAAAAACGCCATAGTATAGTATGTTGAAATTTTTCGACGAAACGTAAAATATTGTTGATGTTAAAAAAAACCTTGAAAACAGTCGTATTATAGCATGTAGAATGATTCTATGGTGAGCAAAAGTCATATCGTGAAATGTAAAATTTTACAAAAAAATATGTATGTCGAAATTTTTCGACGAAAAAATAAAATTTTTTTATTTTGAAAAAAACCTTGAAAACGGTCGTATTATAGCATGTAGAATGATTCTATGGTGAGCAAAAGTCATATTGTAAAATGTTATAAAATTTTACAAAAAAAAACGCCATAGTATAGTATGTCGAAATTTTTCGACAAGAACGTCAAATTTTTTTATTTTGAAAAAAAACTTGAAAACGGTCGTATTATAGCATGTAGAATGATTCTATGGTGAGCAAAAGTCAATTTGTGAAATGTTGTAAAATTTTACAAAAAATACGCCATAGTATAGTATGTCGAAATTTTTTGACGAAAACGTCAAATTTTTTTAATGTTGAAAAAAACCTTGAAAACGGTCGTATTATAGCATGTAGAATGATTCTATGGTGAGCAAAAGTCATTTCGTGAAATGTTGTAAAATTTTAAAAATAAAATGCCACGGTATAGTATGTTGAAATTTTTTGACGAAAACATCAAAATTTTTTGATGTTGAAAAAAACCTTGAAAACGGTGGTATTAAAGCATGTAGAATGATTCTATGGTGAGCAAAAGTGATTTCATGAAATGTTGTAAAATTTTACAAAAAAAACGCCATAGTATAGTATGTCGAAATTTTTCGACGAAGACATCAAATTTTTTTTATGTTGAAAAAAACCATGAAAACGGTCATATTATAGCATGTAGAATTATTCTATGGTGAGCAAAAGTCATTTCATGAAATGTTGTAAAATTTTACAAAAAAAACGCCACAGTATAGTATGTCTAAATTTTTTTCCACGAAACGTAAAATATTGTTTATGTTAAAAAAATCCATGTGAACGGTCTTATTATAGCATGTAGAATGATTCTATGGTGAGCAAAAGTCGTTTCGTGAAATGTTGTAAAATTTTATAAAAAAAACGCCATAGTATAGTAGGTCGAAATTTTTCGACGAAAACATCAAATTTTCTTTATGTTGAAAAAAACCATGAAAACGGTCTTATTATAGCATGTAGAATGATTCTATGGTGAACAAAAGTGATTTCATGAAATGTTGTAAAATTTTACAAAAAAAAACCCACAGTATAGTATGTCTAAATTTTTTTCGACGAAACGTAAAATATTGTTGTTAAAAAAATCCATGTGAAAGGTCGTTTTATATTATTTACAATAATTCTATGGTGAGCAAAAGTCATTTCGTGAAACGTAAAATTTTACAAAAAAAACGCCATAGTAGAGTATGTCGAAATTTTTCAACGAAAACGTCAAATTTTTTTTATGTTGAAAAAAACCATGAAAACGGTCTTATTATAGCATGTAGAATGATTCTATGGTGAGCAAAAGACGTTTCGTGAAATGTTGTAAAATTTTACAAAAAAAACGCCATAGTATAGTATGTCGAAATTTTTCGATGAAAACATAAAAAATTTTTTATGTTAAAAAAAAACCATGAAAACTGTCATATTATAGCATGTAGAATTATTCTATGGTGAGCAAAAGTCATTTCATGAAATGTTGTAAAATTTTACAAAAAAACGCCACAGTATAGTATGTCGAAATTTTTTTCGACGAAACGTAAAATATTGTTGATGTTAAAATAATCCATGTGAACGGTCGTATTATATTATTTACAATAAATCTATGGTGAGCAAAAGTCATTTCGTGAAATGTTGTAAAATTTTACAAAAAAATGCCATAGTATAGTATGTCGAAATTTTTTGACGAAAACGTCAAATTTTTTTTTATGTTGAAAAAAAAATGAAAACGGTCTTATTATAGCATGTAGAATGATTCTATGGTGAACAAAAGTGATTTCATGAAATGTTGTAAAATTTTACAAAAAAATGCCATAGTATAGTGTGACGAAATTTTTTAATGAAAACGTCAAATTTTTTTTATGTTGAAAAAAACCATGAAAACGGTCCTATTATAGCATGTAGAATGATTCTATGGTGAGCAAAAGTCATTTCGTGAAATGTTGTAAAATTTTACAAAAAAATGCCATAGTATAGTATGACGAAATTTTTTAACGAAAACGTCAAATTTTTTTGATGTTGAAAAAAATCATGAAAACGGTCGTATTATAGCATGTAGAATAATTCTATGGTGAGCAAAAGTCGTTTCATGAAATGTTGTAAAATTTTACAAAGGAAACGCCATAGTATAGTATGTCGAAATTTTTTGACGAAAACGTCAAATTTTTTTTTATGTTGAAAAAAAATTGAAAACGGTCTTATTATAGCATGTAGAATGATTCTATGGTGAGCAAAAGTCGTTTCGTGAAATGTTGTAAAATTTTACAAAAAAAAAACGCCATAGTATAGTATATCGAAATTTTTCGACGAAACGTCAAATGTGTTTGATGTTGAAAAAAACCTTGAAAACGGTCGTATTATAGCATGTAGAATGATTCTATGGTGAGCAAAAGTCATTTTGTGAAATGTTGTAAAATTTTACAAAAAATACGCCATAGTATAATATGTCGAAATTTTTCGATGAAAACTTCAATTTTTTTTTGTGTTGAAAAAAAACATGAAAACGGTCATATTATAGCATGTAGAATGAATCTATGGTGAGGAAAAGTCAATTCGTAAAATGTAAAATTTTACAAAAAAATGCCATAGTATAGTATGACGAAATTTTTTAACAAAAACGTCAAATTTTTTAGATGTTGAAAAAAACCTTGAAAACGGTGGTATTAAACCATGTAGAATGATTCTATGGTGAGCAAAAGTCGTTTCGTGAAATGTTGTAAAATTTTACAAAAAAAACGCCATAGTATAGTATGTCGAAATTTTTCGAAGAAAACAGAAAAAAAATTTTATGTTGAAAAAAACCATGAAAACGGTCTTATTATAGCATGTAGAATGATTCTATGGTGAGCAAAAGTGATTTCATGAAATGTTGTAAAATTTTACAAAAAAAACGCCATAGTATAGTATGTCGAAATTTTTTGACGAAAACATCAAAAATTTTTGATGTTGAAAAAAACCTTGAAAACGGTGGTATTAAAGCATGTAGAATGATTCTATGGTGAGCAAAAGTCGTTTCGTGAAATGTTGTAAAATTTTACAAAAAAAACGCCATAGTTTAGTATGTAGAAATTTTTCGACGAAAACATGAAATTTTTTTCATGTTGAAAAAAACCATGAAAACGGTCTTATTATAGCATGTAGAATGATTCTATGGTGAGCAAAAGTGATTTCATGAAATGTTGTAAAATTTTACAAAAAAAACGCCATAGTATAGTATGTCGAAATTTTTCGACGAAAACTTCAATTTTTTTTTATGTTGAAAAAAACCTTGAAAACGGTGGTATTAAAGCATGTAGAATGATTCTATGGTGAGCAAAAGTCATTTCGTGAAATGTTGTAAAATTTTACAAAAAATACGCCATAGTATAGTATGTCGAAAATTTTTGACGAAAACGTCAAATTTTTTTAATGTTGAAAAAAACCTTGAAAACGGTCGTATTATAGCATGTAGAATGATTCTATGGTGAACAAAAATCGTTTCGTGAAATGTTGTAAAATTTTACAAAAAAACGCCATAGTATAGTATGTCGAAATTTTTTGACCAAAACGTCAAATTTTTTTGATGTTGAAAAAAAACCTTGAAAACGGTCGTATTATAGCATGAAGAAAGATTCTATGGTGAGCAAAAGTCTTATCGTGAAATGTTGTAAAATTTTACAAAAAAATGCCATAGTATAGTATGACGAAATTTTTTAACAAAAACGTCAAATTTTTTAGATGTTGAAAAAAACCTTGAAAACGGTGGTATTAAACCATGTAGAATGATTCTATGGTGAGCAAAAGTCGTTTCGTGAAATGTTGTAAAATTTTACAAAAAAAACGCCATAGTATAGTATGTCGAAATTTTTCGACGAAAACAGAAAAAAAATTTTATGTTGAAAAAAACCATGAAAACGGTCTTATTATAGCATGTAGAATGATTCTATGGTGAGCAAAAGTGATTTCATGAAATGTTGTAAAATTTTACAAAAAAAACGCCATAGTATAGTATGTCGAAATTTTTCGACGAAATGTAAAATATTGTTGATGTTAAAAAAATCCATGTGAACGGTCTTATTATAGCATGTAGAATGATTCTATGGTGAGCAAAAGTCGTTTCGTGAAATGTTGTAAAATTTTACAAAAAAAACGCCATAGTATAGTATATCGAAATTTTTTGACGAAACGTCAAATGTGTTTGATGTTGAAAAAAACCTTGAAAACGGTTTTATTATAGCATGTAGAATGATTTTATGGTGAGCAAAAGTCATTTTGTGAAATGTTGTAAAATTTTACAAAAAATACGCCATAGTATAGTATGTCGAAAATTTTTGACGAAAACGTCAAATTTTTTTAATGTTGAAAAAAACCTTGAAAACGGTCGTATTATAGCATGTAGAATGATTCTATGGTGAGCAAAAGTCATTTCGTGAAATGTTGTAAAACTTTGCAAAAAAATGCCATAGTATAGTATGACGAAATTTTTTAACGAAAACGTCAAATTTTTTAGATGTTGAAAAAAACCTTGAAAACGGTGGTATTAAAGCATGTAGAATGATTCTATGGTGAGCAAAAGTCGTTTCGTTAAATGTTGTAAAATTTTACAAAAAAAACGCCATAGTATAGTATGTCGAAATTTTTCGACGAAAACATAAAAAAAATTTTATGTTGAAAAAAACCATGAAAACGGTCATATTATAGCATGTAGAATTATTCTATGGTGAGCAAAAGTCATTTCATGAAATGTTGTAAAATTTTACAAAAAAACGCCACAGTATAGTATGTCTAAATTTTTTTCCACGAAACGTAAAATATTGTTTATGTTAAAAAAATCCATGTGAACGGTCTTATTATAGCATGTAGAATGATTCTATGGTGAGCAAAAGTCGTTTCGTGAAATGTTGTAAAATTTTATAAAAAAAACGCCATAGTATAGTAGGTCGAAATTTTTCGACGAAAACATCAAATTTTCTTTATGTTGAAAAAAACCATGAAAACGGTCTTATTATAGCATGTAGAATGATTCTATGGTGAACAAAAGTGATTTCATGAAATGTTGTAAAATTTTACAAAAAAAAACCCACAGTATAGTATGTCTAAATTTTTTTCGACGAAACGTAAAATATTGTTGATGTTAAAAAAATCCATGTGAAAGGTCGTTTTATATTATTTACAATAATTCTATGGTGAGCAAAAGTCATTTCGTGAAACGTAAAATTTTACAAAAAAAACGCCATAGTAGAGTATGTCGAAATTTTTCAACGAAAACGTCAAATTTTTTTTATGTTGAAAAAAACCATGAAAACGGTCTTATTATAGCATGTAGAATGATTCTATGGTGAGCAAAAGACGTTTCGTGAAATGTTGTAAAATTTTACAAAAAAAACGCCATAGTATAGTATGTCGAAATTTTTCGATGAAAACATAAAAAATTTTTTATGTTAAAAAAAAACCATGAAAACTGTCATATTATAGCATGTAGAATTATTCTATGGTGAGCAAAAGTCATTTCATGAAATGTTGTAAAATTTTACAAAAAAACGCCACAGTATAGTATGTCTAAATTTTTTTCGACGAAACGTAAAATATTGTTGATGTTAAAATAATCCATGTGAACGGTCGTATTATATTATTTACAATAAATCTATGGTGAGCAAAAGTCATTTCGTGAAATGTTGTAAAATTTTACAAAAAAATGCCATAGTATAGTATGTCGAAATTTTTTGACGAAAACGTCAAATTTTTTTTTATGTTGAAAAAAAAATGAAAACGGTCTTATTATAGCATGTAGAATGATTCTATGGTGAACAAAAGTGATTTCATGAAATGTTGTAAAATTTTACAAAAAAATGCCATAGTATAGTGTGACGAAATTTTTTAATGAAAACGTCAAATTTTTTTTATGTTGAAAAAAACCATGAAAACGGTCCTATTATAGCATGTAGAATGATTCTATGGTGAGCAAAAGTCATTTCGTGAAATGTTGTAAAATTTTACAAAAAAATGCCATAGTATAGTATGACGAAATTTTTTAACGAAAACGTCAAATTTTTTTGATGTTGAAAAAAATCATGAAAACGGTCGTATTATAGCATGTAGAATAATTCTATGGTGAGCAAAAGTCGTTTCATGAAATGTTGTAAAATTTTACAAAGGAAACGCCATAGTATAGTATGTCGAAATTTTTTGACGAAAACGTCAAATTTTTTTTTATGTTGAAAAAAAATTGAAAACGGTCTTATTATAGCATGTAGAATGATTCTATGGTGAGCAAAAGTCGTTTCGTGAAATGTTGTAAAATTTTACAAAAAAAAAACGCCATAGTATAGTATATCGAAATTTTTCGACGAAACGTCAAATGTGTTTGATGTTGAAAAAAACCTTGAAAACGGTCGTATTATAGCATGTAGAATGATTCTATGGTGAGCAAAAGTCATTTTGTGAAATGTTGTAAAATTTTACAAAAAATACGCCATAGTATATATGTCGAAATTTTTCGATGAAAACTTCAATTTTTTTTTGTGTTGAAAAAAAACATGAAAACGGTCATATTATAGCATGTAGAATGAATCTATGGTGAGGAAAAGTCAATTCGTAAAATGTAAAATTTTACAAAAAAATGCCATAGTATAGTATGACGAAATTTTTTAACAAAAACGTCAAATTTTTTAGATGTTGAAAAAAACCTTGAAAACGGTGGTATTAAACCATGTAGAATGATTCTATGGTGAGCAAAAGTCGTTTCGTGAAATGTTGTAAAATTTTACAAAAAAAACGCCATAGTATAGTATGTCGAAATTTTTCGACGAAAACAGAAAAAAAATTTTATGTTGAAAAAAACCATGAAAACGGTCTTATTATAGCATGTAGAATGATTCTATGGTGAGCAAAAGTGATTTCATGAAATGTTGTAAAATTTTACAAAAAAAACGCCATAGTATAGTATGTCGAAATTTTTTGACGAAAACATCAAAAATTTTTGATGTTGAAAAAAACCTTGAAAACGGTGGTATTAAAGCATGTAGAATGATTCTATGGTGAGCAAAAGTCGTTTCGTGAAATGTTGTAAAATTTTACAAAAAAAACGCCATAGTTTAGTATGTAGAAATTTTTCGACGAAAACATGAAATTTTTTTCATGTTGAAAAAAACCATGAAAACGGTCTTATTATAGCATGTAGAATGATTCTATGGTGAGCAAAAGTGATTTCATGAAATGTTGTAAAATTTTACAAAAAAAACGCCATAGTATAGTATGTCGAAATTTTTCGACGAAAACTTCAATTTTTTTTTATGTTGAAAAAAACCTTGAAAACGGTGGTATTAAAGCATGTAGAATGATTCTATGGTGAGCAAAAGTCATTTCGTGAAATGTTGTAAAATTTTACAAAAAATACGCCATAGTATAGTATGTCGAAAATTTTTGACGAAAACGTCAAATTTTTTTAATGTTGAAAAAAACCTTGAAAACGGTCGTATTATAGCATGTAGAATGATTCTATGGTGAACAAAAATCGTTTCGTGAAATGTTGTAAAATTTTACAAAAAAACGCCATAGTATAGTATGTCGAAATTTTTTGACCAAAACGTCAAATTTTTTTGATGTTGAAAAAAAACCTTGAAAACGGTCGTATTATAGCATGAAGAAAGATTCTATGGTGAGCAAAAGTCTTATCGTGAAATGTTGTAAAATTTTACAAAAAAATGCCATAGTATAGTATGACGAAATTTTTTAACAAAAACGTCAAATTTTTTAGATGTTGAAAAAAACCTTGAAAACGGTGGTATTAAACCATGTAGAATGATTCTATGGTGAGCAAAAGTCGTTTCGTGAAATGTTGTAAAATTTTACAAAAAAAACGCCATAGTATAGTATGTCGAAATTTTTCGACGAAAACAGAAAAAAAATTTTATGTTGAAAAAAACCATGAAAACGGTCTTATTATAGCATGTAGAATGATTCTATGGTGAGCAAAAGTGATTTCATGAAATGTTGTAAAATTTTACAAAAAAAACGCCATAGTATAGTATGTCGAAATTTTTCGACGAAATGTAAAATATTGTTGATGTTGAAAAAATCCATGTGAACGGTCTTATTATAGCATGTAGAATGATTCTATGGTGAGCAAAAGTCGTTTCGTGAAATGTTGTAAAATTTTACAAAAAAAACGCCATAGTATAGTATATCGAAATTTTTTGACGAAACGTCAAATGTGTTTGATGTTGAAAAAAACCTTGAAAACGGTTTTATTATAGCATGTAGAATGATTTTATGGTGAGCAAAAGTCATTTTGTGAAATGTTGTAAAATTTTACAAAAAATACGCCATAGTATAGTATGTCGAAAATTTTTGACGAAAACGTCAAATTTTTTTAATGTTGAAAAAAACCTTGAAAACGGTCGTATTATAGCATGTAGAATGATTCTATGGTGAGCAAAAGTCATTTCGTGAAATGTTGTAAAACTTTGCAAAAAAATGCCATAGTATAGTATGACGAAATTTTTTAACGAAAACGTCAAATTTTTTAGATGTTGAAAAAAACCTTGAAAACGGTGGTATTAAAGCATGTAGAATGATTCTATGGTGAGCAAAAGTCGTTTCGTGAAATGTTGTAAAATTTTACAAAAAAAACGCCATAGTATAGTATGTCGAAATTTTTCGACGAAAACATAAAAAAAATTTTATGTTGAAAAAAACCATGAAAACGGTCTTATTATAGCATGTAGAATGATTCTATGGTGAGCAAAAGTGATTTCATGAAATGTTGTAAAATTTTACAAAAAAAACGCCATAGTATAGTATGTCGAAATTTTTCGACGAAACGTAAAATATTGTTGATGTTAAAAAAAACCTTGAAAACAGTCGTATTATAGCATGTAGAATGATTCTATGGTGAGCAAAAGTCATTTTGTGAAATGTTGTAAAATTTTACAAAAAATACGCCATAGTATAGTATGTCGAAATTTTTTGACCAAAACGTCAAATTTTTTAGATGTTGAAAAAAACCTTGAAAACGGTCGTATTATAGCATGTAGAATGATTCTATGGTGAGCAAAAGTCATTTCGTGAAATGTTGTAAAATTTTAAAAATAAAATGCCACCGTATAGTATGTTGAAATTTTTTGACGAAAACATCAAAATTTTTTGATGTTGAAAAAAACCTTGAAAACGGTGGTATTAAAGCATGTAGAATGATTCTATGGTGAGCAAAAGTCATTTCGTGAAATGTTGTAAAATTTTACAAAAAAAACGCCATAGTATAGTATATCGAAATTTTTTGACGAAACGTCAAATGTGTTTGATGTTGAAAAAAACCTTGAAAACGGTCATATTATAGCATGTAGAATGATTCTATGGTGAGCAAAAGTCATTTTGTGAAATGTTGTAAAATTTTACAAAAAATATGCCATAGTATAGTATGTCGAAATTTTCTGACGAAAACGTCAAATTTTTTAGATGTTGAAAAAAACCTTGAAAACGGTGGTATTAAACCATGTAGAATGATTCTATGGTGAGCAAAAGTGATTTCATGAAATGTTGTAAAATTTTACAAAAAAAACGCCATAGTATAGTATGTTGAAATTTTTCAACGAAACGTAAAATATTGTTGATGTTAAAAAAAACCTTGAAAACAGTCGTATTATAGCATGTAGAATGATTCTATGGTGAGCAAAAGTCATTTTGTGAAATGTTGTAAAAATTTACAAAAAAAACGACATAGTATAGTATGTCGAAATTTTTTGACGAAAACTTCAATTTTTTTTTATGTTAAAAAAAACCATGAAAACTGTCATATTATAGCATGTAGAATTATTCTATGGTGAGCAAAAGTCATTTCGTGAAATGTTGTAAAATTTTACAAAAAAAACGCCATAGTATAGTATGTCGAAATTTTTTCGACGAAAACATCAAAATTTTTTGATGTTGAAAAAAACCATGAAAACGGTCTTATTATAGGATGTAGAATGATTCTATGGTGAGCAAAAGTCGTTTCGTGAAATGTTGTAAAATTTTACAAAAAAAACGCCATAGTATAGTATGTCGAAATTTTTCGACGAAAACATCAAATTTTTTTGATGTTGAAAAAAACCATGAAAACGGTCTTATTATAGCATGTAGAATGATTCTATGGTGAGCAAAAGTGATTTCATGAAATGTTGTAAAATTTTACAAAAAAAACGCCATAGTATAGTATGTCGAAATTTTTCGACGAAAACTTCAATTTTTTTTATGTTGAAAAAAACCATGAAAACGGTCTTATTATAGCATGTAGAATGATTCTATGGTGAGAAAAAGTCATTTCATGAAATGTTGTAAAATTTTACAAAAAAACGCCACAGTATAGTATGTCTAAATTTTTTTCCACGAAACGTAAAATATTGTTGATGTTAAAAAAATCCATGTGAACGGTCTTATTATAGCATGTAGAATGATTCTATGGTGAGCAAAAGTCGTTTCGTGAAATGTTGTAAAATTTTATAAAAAAAACGCCATAGTATAGTAGGTCGAAATTTTTCGACGAAAACATCAAATTTTCTTTATGTTGAAAAAAACCATGAAAACGGTCTTATTATAGCATGTAGAATGATTCTATGGTGAACAAAAGTGATTTCATGAAATGTTGTAAAATTTTACAAAAAAAAACCCACAGTATAGTATGTCGAAATTTTTCGACGAAAACTTTAATTTTTTTTTATGTTGAAAAAAACCTTGAAAACGGTGGTATTAAAGCATGTAGAATGATTCTATGGTGAGCAAAAGTCATTTCGTGAAATGTTGTAAAATTTTACAAAAAAAACGCCATAGTATAGTATGTCGAAATTTTTTGACGAAACGTCAAATGTGTTTGATGTTGAAAAAAACCTTGAAAACGGTCGTATTATAGCATGTAGAATGATTCTATGGTGAGCAAAAGTGATTTCATGAAATGTTGTAAAATTTTACAAAAAAAACGCCATAGTATAGTATGTCGAAATTTTTTGACCAAAACGTCAAATTTTTTTGATGTTGAAAAAAAAACCTTGAAAACGGTCGTATTATAGCATGAAGAAAGATTCTATGGTGAGCAAAAGTCTTATCGTGAAATGTTGTAAAATTTTACAAAAAAAATGCCATAGTATAGTATGACGAAAATTTTTAACAAAAACGTCAAATTTTTTAGATGTTGAAAAAAACCTTGAAAACGGTCGTATTAAAGCATGTAGAATGATTCTATGGTGAGCAAAAGTCGTTTCGTGAAATGTTGTAAAATTTTACAAAAAAAAACGCCATAGTATAGTATGTAGAAATTTTTCGACGAAAACATAAAATTTTTTTCATGTTGAAAAAAACCATGAAAACGGTCTTATTATAGCATGTAGAATGATTCTATGGTGAGCAAAAGTGATTTCATGAAATGTTGTAAAATTTTACAAAAAAAACGCCATAGTATAGTATGTCGAAATTTTTCGACGAAAACTTCAATTTTTTTTTATGTTGAAAAAAACCATGAAAACTGTAAAATTATCGCATGTAGAATTATTCTATGGTGAGCAAAAGTCATTTCATGAAATGTTTTAAAATTTTACAAAAAAACGCCACAGTATAGTATGTCTAAATTTTTTTCGACGAAACGTAAAATATTGTTGATGTTAAAAAAATCCATGTGAACGGTCTTATTATAGCATGTAGAATGATTCTACGTTGAAGAAAAGTCATTTCCTCAAATGTCGGAAAATTTATCAAAAAAAAAGTCATAGTATAGCATGTCGAAATTTTTAAACGAAAACGTCAAATATTTTTTATGTTGAAAAAAACCATGAAAACGGTCTTATTATAGCATGTAGAATGATTCTATGGTGAGCAAAAGTCGTTTCGTGAAATGTTGTAAAATTTTACAAAAAAAACGCCATAGTATAGTATGTAGAAATTTTTCGACGAAAACTTCAATTTTTTTTTATGTTGAAAAAAAAACATGAAAACTGTAAAATTATCGCATGTAGAATGATTCTATGGTGAGCAAAAGTCATTTCATGAAATGTTTTAAAATTTTACAAAAAAACGCCACAGTATAGTATGTCTAAATTTTTTTCGACGAAACGTAAAATATTGTTGATGTTAAAAAAAATCCATGTGAACGGTCTTATTATTGCATGTAGAATGATTCTACGTTGAAGAAAAGTCATTTCCTCAAATGTCGGAAAATTTAACAAAAAAAACGTCATAGTATAGCATGTCGAAATTTTTAAACGAAAACGTCAAATATTTTTTATGTTGAAAAAAACCATGAAAACGGTCTTATTATAGCATGTAGAATGATTCTATGGTGAGCAAAAGTCATTTTGTGAAATGTTGTAAAATTTTACAAAAAATACGCCATAGTATAGTATATCGAAATTTTTCGACGAAACGTCAAATGTGTTTGATGTTGAAAAAAACCTTGAAAACGGTCGTATTATAGCATGTAGAATGATTCTATGGTGAGCAAAAGTCATTTTGTGAAATGTTGTAAAATTTTACAAAAAATACGCCATAGTATAGTATGTCGAAATTTTTCGATGAAAACTTCAAATTTTTTTTGTGTTGAAAAAAAACATGAAAACGGTCATATTATAGCATGTTGAATGATTCTATGGTGAGCAAAAGTCGTTTCGTGAAATGTTGTAAAATTTTACAAAAAAAACGCCATAGTATAGTATGTCGAAATTTTTCGACGAAAACAGAAAAAAATTTTTATGTTGAAAAAAACCATCAAAACGGTCTTAATATAGCATGTAGAATGATTCTATGGTGAGCAAAAGTGATTTCATGAAATGTTGTAAAATTTTACAAAAAAAACCGCCATAGTATAGTATGTCGAAATTTTTTGACGAAAACATCAAAAATTTTTGATGTTGAAAAAAACCTTGAAAACGGTGGTATTAAAGCATGTAGAATGATTCTATGGTGAGCAAAAGTCGTTTCGTGAAATGTTGTAAAATTTTACAAAAAAAACGCCATAGTATAGTATGTCGAAATTTTTCGACGAAATGTAAAATATTGTTGATGTTAAAAAAATCCATGTGAACGGTCTTATTATAGCATGTAGAATGATTCTATGGTGAGCAAAAGTCGTTTCGTGAAATGTTGTAAAATTTTACAAAAAAAACGCCATAGTATAGTATATCGAAATTTTTTTACGAAACGTCAAATGTGTTTGATGTTGAAAAAAACCTTGAAAA
The DNA here is from genome assembly GCA_947000775.1 of Pterois miles. Classification (NCBI taxonomy): domain Eukaryota; kingdom Metazoa; phylum Chordata; class Actinopteri; order Perciformes; family Scorpaenidae; genus Pterois; species Pterois miles. The sequence goes on from CAMQGK010000028.1 coordinate 11,337,213, forward strand.
CGGTCGTATTATAGCATGTAGAATGATTCTATGGTGAGCAAAAGTCATTTTGTGAAATGTTGTAAAATTTTACAAAAAATACGCCATAGTATATAGTATGTCGAAATTTTTTGACGAAAACGTCAAATTTTTTAGATGTTGAAAAAAACCTTGAAAACGGTTGTATTAAAGCATGTTGAATGATTCTATGGTGAGGAAAAGTCGTTTCGTGAAATGTTGTAAAATTTTACAAAAAATACATCATAGTATAGTATGTCGAAATTTTTTGACGAAAACGTCAAATTTTTTTAATGTTGAAAAAAACCTTGAAAACGGTCGTATTATAGCATGTAGAATGATTCTATGGTGAGCAAAAATCGTTTCGTGAAATGTTGTAAAATTTTACAAAAAAAATGCCACGGTATAGTATGTTGAAATTTTTTGACGAAAACATCAAAATTTTTTTATGTTGAAAAAAAACTTGAAAACGGTGGTATTAAAGCATGTAGAATGATTCTATGGTGAGCAAAAGTCATTTCGTGAAATGTTGTAAAATTTTACAAAAAAAACGCCATAGTATAGTATGTCGAAATTTTTTGACGAAACGTCAAATGTGTTTGATGTTGAAAAAAACCTTGAAAACGGTCTTATTATAGCATGTAGAATGATTCTATGGTGAGCAAAAGTGATTTCATGAAATGTTGTAAAATTTTACAAAAAGAACGCCATAGTATAGTATGTCGAAATTTTTTGACGAAAACGTCAAATTTTCATTGATGTTGAAAAAACCATGAAAACGGTCTTATTATAGCATGTAGAATGATTCTATGTTGAGCAAGAGTCATTTCGTGAAATGTTGTAAAATTTTAAAAGTAAAATGCCACGGTATAGTATGTCGAAATTTTTTGACAAAAACGTCAAATTTTTTTGATGTTGAAAAAAACCATGAAAACGGTCGTATTATAGCATTTAAAATGACTCTATGGTGAGCAAAAGTCATTTTGTGAAATGTCGTAAAATTTTACAAAAAAACGCCATAGTATAGTATGTTGAAATTTTTTGACGAAAAAATCAAAATGTTTTGATGTTGAAAAAAACCTTGAAAACGGTCGTATTATAGCATGAAGAAAGATTCTATGGTGAGCAAAAGTCTTATCGTGAAATGTTGTAAAATTTTACCAAAAAATGCCATAGTATAGTATGACGAAAATTTTTAACAAAAACGTCAAATTTTTTAGATGTTGAAAAAAACCTTGAAAACGGTCGTATTAAAGCATGTAGAATGATTCTATGGTGAGCAAAAGTCGTTTCGTGAAATGTTGTAAAATTTTACAAAAAAAACGCCATAGTTTAGTATGTAGAAATTTTTCGACGAAAACATAAAATTTTTTTCATGTTGAAAAAAACCATGAAAACGGTCTTATTATAGCATGTAGAATGATTCTATGGTGAGCAAAAGTGATTTCATGAAATGTTGTAAAATTTTACAAAAAAAACGCCATAGTATAGTATGTCGAAATTTTTCGACGAAAACTTCAATTTTTTTTTATGTTGAAAAAAACCTTGAAAACGGTGGTATTAAAGCATGTAGAATGATTCTATGGTGAGCAAAAGTCATTTCGTGAAATGTTGTAAAATTTTACAAAAAATACGCCATAGTATAGTATGTCGAAAATTTTTGACGAAAACGTCAAATTTTTTTAATGTTGAAAAAAACCTTGAAAACGGTCGTATTATAGCATGTAGAATGATTCTATGGTGAGCAAAAATCGTTTCGTGAAATGTTGTAAAATTTTACAAAAAATACGCCATAGTATAGTATGTCGAAAGTTTTTGACGAAAACGTCAAATTTTTTTAATGTTGAAAAAAACCTTGAAAACGGTCGTATTATAGCATGTAGAATGATTCTATGGTGAACAAAAATCGTTTCGTGAAATGTTGTAAAATTTTACAAAAAAAACGCCATAGTATAGTATGTCGAAATTTTTTGACGAAAACGTCAAATTTTCATTGATGTTGAAAAAAACCATGAAAACGGTCTTATTATAGCATGTAGAATGATTCTATGGTGAGCAAAAGTTATTTCGTGAAATGTTGTAAAATTTTAAAAATAAAATGCCACGGTATAGTATGTTGAAATTTTTTGACGAAAACATCAAAATTTTTTGATGTTGAAAAAAACCTTGAAAACGGTGGTATTAAAGCATGTAGAATGATTCTATGGTGAGCAAAAGTCATTTCGTGAAATGTTGTAAAATTTTACAAAAAAAACGCCATAGTATAGTATGTCGAAATTTTTTGACCAAAACGTCAAATTTTTTTGATGTTGAAAAAAAACCTTGAAAAGGGTCGTATTATAGAATGTAGAATGATTCTATGGTGAGCAAAAGTGATTTCATGAAATGTTGTAAAATTTTACAAAAAAAACGCCATAGTATAGTATGTCGAAATTTTTTGACGAAAACATCAAAATTTTTTGATGTTGAAAAAAACCTTGAAAACGGTGGTATTAAAGCATGTAGAATGATTCTATGGTGAGCAAAAGTCATTTCGTGAAATGTTGTAAAATTTTACAAAAAAAACGCCATAGTATAGTATGTCGAAATTTTTTGACGAAACGTCAAATGTGTTTGATGTTGAAAAAAACCTTGAAAACGGTCGTATTATAGCATGTAGAATGATTCTATGGTGAGCAAAAGTGATTTCATGAAATGTTGTAAAATTTTACAAAAAAAACGCCATAGTATAGTATGTCGAAATTTTTTGACCAAAACGTCAAATTTTTTAGATGTTGAAAAAAAAACCTTGAAAACGGTCATATTATAGCATGAAGAAAGATTCTATGGTGAGCAAAAGTCTTATCGTGAAATGTTGTAAAATTTTACAAAAAAATGCCATAGTATAGTATGACGAAAATTTTTAACAAAAACGTCAAATTTTTTAGATGTTGAAAAAAACCTTGAAAACGGTCGTATTAAAGCATGTAGAATGATTCTATGGTGAGCAAAAGTCGTTTCGTGAAATGTTGTAAAATTTTACAAAAAAAACGCCATAGTATAGTATGTAGAAATTTTTCGACGAAAACATAAAATTTTTTTCATGTTGAAAAAAACCATGAAAACGGTCTTATTATAGCATGTAGAATTTTTCTATGGTGAGCAAAAGTGATTTCATGAAATGTTGTAAAATTTTACAAAAAAAACGCCATAGTATAGTATGTCGAAATTTTTCGACGAAAACTTTAATTTTTTTTATGTTGAAAAAAACCTTGAAAACGGTGGTATTAAAGCATGTAGAATGATTCTATGGTGAGCAAAAGTCATTTCGTTAAATGTTGTAAAATTTTACAAAAAAAACGCCATAGTATAGTATGTCGAAATTTTTTGACGAAACGTCAAATGTGTTTGATGTTGAAAAAAACCTTGAAAACGGTCGTATTATAGCATGTAGAATGATTCTATGGTGAGCAAAAGTGATTTCATGAAATGTTGTAAAATTTTACAAAAAAAACGCCATAGTATAGTATGTCGAAATTTTTTGACCAAAACGTCAAATTTTTTTGATGTTGAAAAAAAACCTTGAAAACGGTCGTATTATAGCATGAAGAAAGATTCTATGGTGAGCAAAAGTCTTATCGTGAAATGTTGTAAAATTTTACAAAAAAATGCCATAGTATAGTATGACGAAAATTTTTAACAAAAACGTCAAATTTTTTAGATGTTGAAAAAAACCTTGAAAACGGTCGTATTAAAGCATGTAGAATGATTCTATGGTGAGCAAAAGTCGTTTCGTGAAATGTTGTAAAATTTTACAAAAAAAACGCCATAGTATAGTATGTAGAAATTTTTCGACGAAAACATAAAATTTTTTTCATGTTGAAAAAAACCATGAAAACGGTCTTATTATAGCACGTAGAATGATTCTATGGTGAGCAAAAGTGATTTCATGAAATGTTGTAAAATTTTACAAAAAAAACGCCATAGTATAGTATGTCGAAATTTTTTGACAAAAACGTCAAATTTTTTTGATGTTGAAAAAAACCATGAAAACGGTCGTATTATAGCATTTAAAATGACTCTATGGTGAGCAAAAGTCATTTTGTGAAATGTCGTAAAATTTTACAAAAAAACGCCATAGTATAGTATGTTGAAATTTTTTGACGAAAAAATCAAAATGTTTTGATGTTGAAAAAAACCTTGAAAACGGTGGTATTAAAGCATGTAGAATGATTGTATGGTGAGCAAAAGTCGTTTCGTGAAATGTTGTAAAATTTTACCAAAAAAACGCCATAGTATAGTATGTCGAAATTTTTCGACGAAAACATCAAATTTTTTTTTATGTTGAAAAAAAAACATGAAAACGGTCTTATTATAGCATGGAGAATGATTCTATGGTGAGCAAAACTGATTTCATGAAATGTTGTAAAATTTTAAAAATAAAATGCCACGCTATAGTATGTCGAAATTTTTTGACGAAAACATCAAATTTTTTTGATGTTGAAAAAAAAAACATGAAAACGGTCGTATTATTGCATTTAAAATGACTCTATGGTGAGCAAAAGTCATTTTGTGAAATATCGTAAAATTTTACAAAAAAACGCCACAGTATAGTATGTCGAAATTTTTTTCGACGAAACGTAAAATATTGTTGATGTTAAAAAAATCCATGTGAACGGTGTTATTATAGCATGTAGAATGATTCTATGGTGAGCAAAAGTCGTTTCGTGAAATGTTGTAAAATTTTACAAAAAAAACGCCATAGTATAGTATATCGAAATTTTTTGACGAAACGTCAAATGTGTTTGATGTTGAAAAAAAAACTTGAAAACGGTGGTATTAAAGCATGTAGAATGATTCTATGTTGAGCAAAAGTCATTTCGTGAAATGTTGTAAAATTTTAAAAGTAAAATGCCACGGTATAGTATGTCGAAATTTTTTGACAAAAACGTCAAATTTTTTTGATGTTGAAAAAAACCATGAAAACGGTCGTATTATAGCATTTAAAATGACTCTATGGTGAGCAAAAGTCATTTTGTGAAATGTCGTAAAATTTTACAAAAAAAACGCCATAGTATAGTATGTTGAAATTTTTTGACGAAAAAATCAAAATGTTTTGATGTTGAAAAAAACCTTGAAAACGGTCGTATTATAGCATGAAGAAAGATTCTATGGTGAGCAAAAGTCTTATCGTGAAATGTTGTAAAATTTTACCAAAAAATGCCATAGTATAGTATGACGAAAATTTTTAACAAAAACGTCAAATTTTTTAGATGTTGAAAAAAACCTTGAAAACGGTCGTATTAAAGCATGTAGAATGATTCTATGGTGAGCAAAAGTCGTTTCGTGAAATGTTGTAAAATTTTACAAAAAAAACGCCATAGTTTAGTATGTAGAAATTTTTCGACGAAAACATAAAATTTTTTTCATGTTGAAAAAAACCATGAAAACGGTCTTATTATAGCATGTAGAATGATTCTATGGTGAGCAAAAGTGATTTCATGAAATGTTGTAAAATTTTACAAAAAAAACGCCATAGTATAGTATGTCGAAATTTTTCGACGAAAACTTCAATTTTTTTTTATGTTGAAAAAAACCTTGAAAACGGTGGTATTAAAGCATGTAGAATGATTCTATGGTGAGCAAAAGTCATTTCGTGAAATGTTGTAAAATTTTACAAAAAATACGCCATAGTATAGTATGTCGAAAATTTTTGACGAAAACGTCAAATTTTTTTAATGTTGAAAAAAACCTTGAAAACGGTCGTATTATAGCATGTAGAATGATTCTATGGTGAGCAAAAATCGTTTCGTGAAATGTTGTAAAATTTTACAAAAAATACGCCATAGTATAGTATGTCGAAAGTTTTTGACGAAAACGTCAAATTTTTTTAATGTTGAAAAAAACCTTGAAAACGGTCGTATTATAGCATGTAGAATGATTCTATGGTGAACAAAAATCGTTTCGTGAAATGTTGTAAAATTTTACAAAAAAAACGCCATAGTATAGTATGTCGAAATTTTTTGACGAAAACGTCAAATTTTCATTGATGTTGAAAAAAACCATGAAAACGGTCTTATTATAGCATGTAGAATGATTCTATGGTGAGCAAAAGTTATTTCGTGAAATGTTGTAAAATTTTAAAAATAAAATGCCACGGTATAGTATGTTGAAATTTTTTGACGAAAACATCAAAATTTTTTGATGTTGAAAAAAACCTTGAAAACGGTGGTATTAAAGCATGTAGAATGATTCTATGGTGAGCAAAAGTCATTTCGTGAAATGTTGTAAAATTTTACAAAAAAAACGCCATAGTATAGTATGTCGAAATTTTTTGACGAAACGTCAAATGTGTTTGATGTTGAAAAAAACCTTGAAAACGGTCGTATTATAGCATGTAGAATGATTCTATGGTGAGCAAAAGTGATTTCATGAAATGTTGTAAAATTTTACAAAAAAAACGCCATAGTATAGTATGTCGAAATTTTTTGACCAAAACGTCAAATTTTTTAGATGTTGAAAAAAAACCTTGAAAACGGTCATATTATAGCATGAAGAAAGATTCTATGGTGAGCAAAAGTCTTATCGTGAAATGTTGTAAAATTTTACAAAAAAATGCCATAGTATAGTATGACGAAAATTTTTAACAAAAACGTCAAATTTTTTAGATGTTGAAAAAAACCTTGAAAACGGTCGTATTAAAGCATGTAGAATGATTCTATGGTGAGCAAAAGTCGTTTCGTGAAATGTTGTAAAATTTTACAAAAAAAACGCCATAGTATAGTATGTAGAAATTTTTCGACGAAAACATAAAATTTTTTTCATGTTGAAAAAAACCATGAAAACGGTCTTATTATAGCATGTAGAATTTTTCTATGGTGAGCAAAAGTGATTTCATGAAATGTTGTAAAATTTTACAAAAAAAACGCCATAGTATAGTATGTCGAAATTTTTCGACGAAAACTTTAATTTTTTTTTATGTTGAAAAAAACCTTGAAAACGGTGGTATTAAAGCATGTAGAATGATTCTATGGTGAGCAAAAGTCATTTCGTGAAATGTTGTAAAATTTTACAAAAAAAACGCCATAGTATAGTATGTCGAAATTTTTTGACGAAACGTCAAATGTGTTTGATGTTGAAAAAAACCTTGAAAACGGTCGTATTATAGCATGTAGAATGATTCTATGGTGAGCAAAAGTGATTTCATGAAATGTTGTAAAATTTTACAAAAAAAACGCCATAGTATAGTATGTCGAAATTTTTTGACCAAAACGTCAAATTTTTTTGATGTTGAAAAAAAAACCTTGAAAACGGTCGTATTATAGCATGAAGAAAGATTCTATGGTGAGCAAAAGTCTTATCGTGAAATGTTGTAAAATTTTACAAAAAAATGCCATAGTATAGTATGACGAAAATTTTTAACAAAAACGTCAAATTTTTTAGATGTTGAAAAGAACCTTGAAAACGGTCGTATTAAAGCATGTAGAATGATTCTATGGTGAGCAAAAGTCGTTTCGTGAAATGTTGTAAAATTTTACAAAAAAAACGCCATAGTATAGTATGTAGAAATTTTTCGACGAAAACATAAAATTTTTTTCATGTTGAAAAAAACCATGAAAACGGTCTTATTATAGCACGTAGAATGATTCTATGGTGAGCAAAAGTGATTTCATGAAATGTTGTAAAATTTTACAAAAAAAACGCCATAGTATAGTATGTCGAAATTTTTTGACAAAAACGTCAAATTTTTTTGATGTTGAAAAAAACCATGAAAACGGTCGTATTATAGCATTTAAAATGACTCTATGGTGAGCAAAAGTCATTTTGTGAAATGTCGTAAAATTTTACAAAAAAACGCCATAGTATAGTATGTTGAAATTTTTTGACGAAAAAATCAAAATGTTTTGATGTTGAAAAAAACCTTGAAAACGGTGGTATTAAAGCATGTAGAATGATTGTATGGTGAGCAAAAGTCGTTTCGTGAAATGTTGTAAAATTTTACCAAAAAAACGCCATAGTATAGTATGTCGAAATTTTTCGACGAAAACATCAAATTTTTTTTATGTTGAAAAAAAAAACATGAAAACGGTCTTATTATAGCATGGAGAATGATTCTATGGTGAGCAAAACTGATTTCATGAAATGTTGTAAAATTTTAAAAATAAAATGCCACGCTATAGTATGTCGAAATTTTTTGACGAAAACATCAAATTTTTTTGATGTTGAAAAAAAAACATGAAAACGGTCGTATTATTGCATTTAAAATGACTCTATGGTGAGCAAAAGTCATTTTGTGAAATATCGTAAAATTTTACAAAAAAACGCCACAGTATAGTATGTCGAAATTTTTTTCGACGAAACGTAAAATATTGTTGATGTTAAAAAAATCCATGTGAACGGTGTTATTATAGCATGTAGAATGATTCTATGGTGAGCAAAAGTCGTTTCGTGAAATGTTGTAAAATTTTACAAAAAAAACGCCATAGTATAGTATATCGAAATTTTTTGACGAAACGTCAAATGTGTTTGATGTTGAAAAAAAAACTTGAAAACGGTGGTATTAAAGCATGTAGAATGATTCTATGTTGAGCAAAAGTCATTTCGTGAAATGTTGTAAAATTTTAAAAGTAAAATGCCACGGTATAGTATGTCGAAATTTTTTGACAAAAACGTCAAATTTTTTTGATGTTGAAAAAAACCATGAAAACGGTCGTATTATAGCATTTAAAATGACTCTATGGTGAGCAAAAGTCATTTTGTGAAATGTCGTAAAATTTTACAAAAAAACGCCATAGTATAGTATGTTGAAATTTTTTGACGAAAAAATCAAAATGTTTTGATGTTGAAAAAAACCTTGAAAACGGTCGTATTATAGCATGAAGAAAGATTCTATGGTGAGCAAAAGTCTTATCGTGAAATGTTGTAAAATTTTACCAAAAAATGCCATAGTATAGTATGACGAAAATTTTTAACAAAAACGTCAAATTTTTTAGATGTTGAAAAAAACCTTGAAAACGGTCGTATTAAAGCATGTAGAATGATTCTATGGTGAGCAAAAGTCGTTTCGTGAAATGTTGTAAAATTTTACAAAAAAAACGCCATAGTTTAGTATGTAGAAATTTTTCGACGAAAACATAAAATTTTTTTCATGTTGAAAAAAACCATGAAAACGGTCTTATTATAGCATGTAGAATGATTCTATGGTGAGCAAAAGTGATTTCATGAAATGTTGTAAAATTTTACAAAAAAAACGCCATAGTATAGTATGTCGAAATTTTTCGACGAAAACTTCAATTTTTTTTTATGTTGAAAAAAACCTTGAAAACGGTGGTATTAAAGCATGTAGAATGATTCTATGGTGAGCAAAAGTCATTTCGTGAAATGTTGTAAAATTTTACAAAAAATACGCCATAGTATAGTATGTCGAAAATTTTTGACGAAAACGTCAAATTTTTTTAATGTTGAAAAAAACCTTGAAAACGGTCGTATTATAGCATGTAGAATGATTCTATGGTGAGCAAAAATCGTTTCGTGAAATGTTGTAAAATTTTACAAAAAATACGCCATAGTATAGTATGTCGAAAGTTTTTGACGAAAACGTCAAATTTTTTTAATGTTGAAAAAAACCTTGAAAACGGTCGTATTATAGCATGTAGAATGATTCTATGGTGAACAAAAATCGTTTCGTGAAATGTTGTAAAATTTTACAAAAAAAACGCCATAGTATAGTATGTCGAAATTTTTTGACGAAAACGTCAAATTTTCATTGATGTTGAAAAAAACCATGAAAACGGTCTTATTATAGCATGTAGAATGATTCTATGGTGAGCAAAAGTTATTTCGTGAAATGTTGTAAAATTTTAAAAATAAAATGCCACGGTATAGTATGTTGAAATTTTTTGACGAAAACATCAAAATTTTTTGATGTTGAAAAAAACCTTGAAAACGGTGGTATTAAAGCATGTAGAATGATTCTATGGTGAGCAAAAGTCATTTCGTGAAATGTTGTAAAATTTTACAAAAAAAACGCCATAGTATAGTATGTCGAAATTTTTTGACCAAAACGTCAAATTTTTTTGATGTTGAAAAAAAACCTTGAAAAGGGTCGTATTATAGAATGTAGAATGATTCTATGGTGAGCAAAAGTGATTTCATGAAATGTTGTAAAATTTTACAAAAAAAACGCCATAGTATAGTATGTCGAAATTTTTTGACGAAAACATCAAATTTTTTTGATGTTGAAAAAAACCTTGAAAACGGTGGTATTAAAGCATGTAGAATGATTCTATGGTGAGCAAAAGTCATTTCGTGAAATGTTGTAAAATTTTACAAAAAAAACGCCATAGTATAGTATGTCGAAATTTTTTGACGAAACGTCAAATGTGTTTGATGTTGAAAAAAACCTTGAAAACGGTCGTATTATAGCATGTAGAATGATTCTATGGTGAGCAAAAGTGATTTCATGAAATGTTGTAAAATTTTACAAAAAAAACGCCATAGTATAGTATGTCGAAATTTTTTGACCAAAACGTCAAATTTTTTAGATGTTGAAAAAAAACCTTGAAAACGGTCATATTATAGCATGAAGAAAGATTCTATGGTGAGCAAAAGTCTTATCGTGAAATGTTGTAAAATTTTACAAAAAAATGCCATAGTATAGTATGACGAAAATTTTTAACAAAAACGTCAAATTTTTTAGATGTTGAAAAAAACCTTGAAAACGGTCGTATTAAAGCATGTAGAATTATTCTATGGTGAGCAAAAGTCATTTCATGAAATGTTGTAAAATTTTACAAAAAAACGCCACAGTATAGTATGTCTAAATTTTTTTCGACGAAACGTAAAATATTGTTGATGTTAAAATAATCCATGTGAACGGTCGTATTATATTATTTACAATAAATCTATGGTGAGCAAAAGTCATTTCGTGAAATGTTGTAAAATTTTACAAAAAAATGCCATAGTATAGTATGTCGAAATTTTTTGACGAAAACGTCAAATTTTTTTTTATGTTGAAAAAAAAAATGAAAACGGTCGTATTATAGCATGAAGAATGATTCTATGGTGAGCAAAAGTCATTTTGTGAAATGTTGTAAAATTTTACAAAAAAAATGCCATAGTATAGTATGACGAAATTTTTTAACAAAAACGTCAAATTTTTTAGATGTTGAAAAAAACCTTGAAAACGGTGGTATTAAAGCATGTAGAATGATTCTATGGTGAGCAAAAGTCGTTTCGTGAAATGTTGTAAAATTTTACAAAAAAAACGCCATAGTATAGTATGTCGAAATTTTTCGACGAAAACATCAAATTTTATTTATGTTGAAAAAAAACCATGAAAACGGTCTTATTATACCATGTAGAATGATTCTATGGTGAGCAAAAGTGATTTCATGAAATGTTGTAAAATTTTAAAAATAAAATGCCACGGTATAGTATGTCGAAATTTTTTGACGAAAACGTAAAATTTTTTTGATGTTGAAAAAAACCATGAAAACGGTCGTATTATAGCATTTAAAATGACTCTATGGTGAGCAAAAGTCATTTTGTGAAATATCGTAAAATTTTACAAAAAAACGCCATAGTATAGTATGTTGAAATTTTTTGACGTTGACAAAAACCATGAAAACGGTCTTATTATAGCATGTAGAATGATTCTATGGTGAGCAAAAGTGATTTCATGAAATGTTGTAAAATTTTACAAAAAAAACGCCATAGTATAGTATGTCGAAATTTTTCGACGAAAACTTCAATTTTTTTTATGTTGAAAAAAACCATGAAAACTGTCATATTATAGCATGTAGAATTATTCTATGGTGAGCAAAAGTCATTTCATGAAATATTGTAAAATTTTACAAAAAAACGCCACAGTATAGTATGTCTAAATTTTTTTCGACGAAACGTAAAATATTGTTGATGTTAAAAAAATCCATGTGAACGGTCTTATTATAGCATGTAGAATGATTCTATGGTGAGCAAAAGTCGTTTCGAGAAATGTTGTAAAATTTTACAAAAAAAACGCCATAGTATAAGATATCGATATTTTTTGACGAAACGTCAAATGTGTTTGATGTTGAAAAAAACCTTGAAAACGGTCGTATTATAGCATCTAGAATGATTCTATGGTGAGCAAAAGTCATTTTGTGAAATGTTGTAAAATTTTACAAAAAAAATGCCATAGTATAGTATGACGAAATTTTTTAACAAAAATGTCAAATTTTTTAGATGTTGAAAAAAACCTTGAAAACGGTGGTATTAAAGCATGTAGAATGATTCTATGGTGAGCAAAAGTGATTTCATGAAATGTTGTAAAATTTTACAAAAAAAACGCCATAGTATAGTATGTCGAAATTTTTCGACGAAAACTTCAATTTTTTTTATGTTGAAAAAAACCATGAAAACTGTCATATTATAGCATGTAGAATTATTCTATGGTGAGCAAAAGTCATTTCATGAAATGTTGTGAAGTTTTACAAAAAAACGCCACAGTATAGTATGTCTAAATTTTTTTCGACGAAACGTAAAATATTCTTGATGTTAAAAAAAATCCATGTGAACGGTCTTATTATAGCATGTAGAATTTTTCTATGGTGAGCAAAAGTCATTTCATGAAATATTGTAAAATTTTACAAAAAAATGCCACAGTATAGTATGTCTAAATTTTTTTCGACGAAACGTAAAATATTGTTGATGTTAAAAAAATCCATGTGAACGGTCTTATTATAGCATGTAGAATGATTCTATGGTGAGCAAAAGTCATTTCGTGAAATGTTGTAAAATTTTACAAAAAAAACGCCATAGTATAGTATATCGAAATTTTTCAACGAAACTTCAAATGTGTTTGATGTTGAAAAAAACCTTGAAAACGGTCGTATTATAGCATGTAGAATGATTCTATGGTGAGCAAAAGTCTTTTCGTGAAATGTTGTAAAATTTTAAAAATAAAATGCCATAGTATAGTATGTCGAAATTTTTCGACAAAAACGTCAAGTTTATTTCATGTTGAAAAAAACCATGAAAACGGTCTTATTATAGCATGTAGAATGATTCTATGGTGAGCAAAAGTCGTTTCGTGAAATGTTGTAAAATTTTACAAAAAAAACGCCATAGTATAGTATGTCGAAATTTTTCGACGAAAACTTCAATTTTTTTTATGTTGAAAAAAAACATGAAAACTGTCATATTATAGCATGTAGAATTATTCTATGGTGAGCAAAAGTCATTTCATGAAATGTTGTAAAATTTTACAAAAAAACACCACAGTATAGTATGTCTAAATTTTTTTCGACGATACGTAAAATATTGTTGATGTTAAAAAAATCCATGTGAACGGTCTTATTATAGCATGTAGAATGATTCTATGGTGAGCAAAAGTCGTTTCGTGAAATGTTGTAAAATTTTACAAAAAAAACGCCATAGTATAGTATATCGAAATTTTTTGACGAAACGTCAAATGTGTTTGATGTTGAAAAAAACCTTGAAAACGGTCGTATTATAGCATGAAGAATGATTCTATGGTGAGCAAAAGTCATTTTGTGAAATGTTGTAAAATTTTACAAAAAAAATGCCATAGTATAGTATGACGAAATTTTTTAACAAAAACGTCAAATTTTTTAGATGTTGAAAAAAACCTTGACAACGGTGGTATTAAAGCATGTAGAATGATTCTATGGTGAGCAAAAGTCGTTTCGTGAAATGTTGTAAAATTTTACAAAAAAAACGCCATAGTATAGTATGTCGAAATTTTTCGACGAAAACATCAAATTTTATTTATGTTGAAAAAAACCATGAAAACGGTCTTATTATACCATGTAGAATGATTCTATGGTGAGCAAAAGTGATTTCATGAAATGTTGTAAAATTTTAAAAATAAAATGCCACGGTATAGTATGTCGAAATTTTTTGACGAAAACGTAAAATTTTTTTGATGTTGAAAAAAACCATGAAAACGGTCGTATTATAGCATTTAAAATGACTCTATGGTGAGCAAAAGTCATTTTGTGAAATATCGTAAAATTTTACAAAAAAACGCCATAGTATAGTATGTTGAAATTTTTTGACGTTGAAAAAAACCATGAAAACGGTCTTATTATAGCATGTAGAATGATTCTATGGTGAGCAAAAGTGATTTCATGAAATGTTGTAAAATTTTACAAAAAAAACGCCATAGTATAGTATGTCGAAATTTTTCGACGAAAACTTCATTTTTTTTTATGTTTAAAAAAAACCATGAAAACTGTCATATTATAGCATGTAGAATTATTCTATGGTGAGCAAAAGTCATTTCATGAAATATTGTAAAATTTTACAAAAAAACGCCACAGTATAGTATGTCTAAATTTTTTTCGACGAAACGTAAAATATTGTTGATGTTAAAAAAATCCATGTGAACGGTCTTATTATAGCATGTAGAATGATTCTATGGTGAGCAAAAGTCGTTTCGAGAAATGTTGTAAAATTTTACAAAAAAAACGCCATAGTATAAGATATCGATATTTTTTGACGAAACGTCAAATGTGTTTGATGTTGAAAAAAACCTTGAAAACGGTCGTATTATAGCATCTAGAATGATTCTATGGTGAGCAAAAGTCATTTTGTGAAATGTTGTAAAATTTTACAAAAAAAATGCCATAGTATAGTATGACGAAATTTTTTAACAAAAATGTCAAATTTTTTAGATGTTGAAAAAAACCTTGAAAACGGTGGTATTAAAGCATGTAGAATGATTCTATGGTGAGCAAAAGTGATTTCATGAAATGTTGTAAAATTTTACAAAAAAAACGCCATAGTATAGTATGTCGAAATTTTTCGACGAAAACTTCAATTTTTTTTATGTTGAAAAAAACCATGAAAACTGTCATATTATAGCATGTAGAATTATTCTATGGTGAGCAAAAGTCATTTCATGAAATGTTGTAAAATTTTACAAAAAAACGCCACAGTATAGTATGTCTAAATTTTTTTCGACGAAACATAAAATATTGTTGATGTTAAAAAAAATCCATGTGAACGGTCTTATTATAGCATGTAGAATTTTTCTATGGTGAGCAAAAGTCATTTCATGAAATGTTGTAAAATTTTACAAAAAAACGCCACAGTATAGTATGTCTAAATTTTTTTCGACGAAACGTAAAATATTGTTGATGTTAAAAAAATCCATGTGAACGGTCTTATTATAGCATGTAGAATGATTCTATGGTGAGCAAAAGTCATTTCGTGAAATGTTGTAAAATTTTACAAAAAAAGCGCCATAGTATAGTATATCGAAATTTTTCAACGAAACTTCAAATGTGTTTGATGTTGAAAAAAACCTTGAAAACGGTCGTATTATAGCATGTAGAATGATTCTATGGTGAGCAAAAGTCTTTTCGTGAAATGTTGTAAAATTTTAAAAATAAAATGCCATAGTATAGTATGTCGAAATTTTTCGACAAAAACGTCAAGTTTATTTCATGTTGAAAAAAACCATGAAAACGGTCTTATTATAGCATGTAGAATGATTCTATGGTGAGCAAAAGTCGTTTCGTGAAATGTTGTAAAATTTTACAAAAAAAACGCCATAGTATAGTATGTCGAAATTTTTCGACGAAAACTTCAATTTTTTTTATGTTGAAAAAAAACATGAAAACTGTCATATTATAGCATGTAGAATTATTCTATGGTGAGCAAAAGTCATTTCATGAAATGTTGTAAAATTTTACAAAAAAACACCACAGTATAGTATGTCTAAATTTTTTTCGACGATACGTAAAATATTGTTGATGTTAAAAAAATCCATGTGAACGGTCTTATTATAGCATGTAGAATGATTCTATGGTGAGCAAAAGTCGTTTCGTGAAATGTTGTAAAATTTTACAAAAAAAACGCCATAGTATAGTATATCGAAATTTTTCGACGAAACGTCAAATGTGTTTGATGTTGAAAAAAACCTTGAAAACGGTCGTATTATAGCATGTAGAATGATTCTATGGTGAGCAAAAGTCATTTTGTGAAATGTTGTAAAATTTTACAAAAAATACGCCATAGTATAGTATGTCGAAATTTTTTGACGAAAACGTCAAATTTTTTTAATGTTGAAAAAAACCTTGAAAACGGTCGTATTATAGCATGTAGAATGATTCTATGGTGAGCAAAAGTCATTTCGTGAAATGTTGTAAAATTTTACAAAAAATACGCCATAGTATAGTATGTCGAAATTTTTTGACGAAAACGTCAAAATTTTTAGATGTTGAAAAAAAATCATGGAAACGGTCGTATTATAGCATGTGGAATGATTCTATGGTGAGCAAAAGTCATTTCGTGAAATGTTGTAAAATTTAAAAAATAAAATGCCACGGTATAGTATGTTGAAATTTTTTGATGAAAACATCAAAATTTTTTGATGTTGAAAAAAACCTTGAAAACGGTGGTATTAAAGCATGTAGAATGATTCGATGGTGAGCAAAAGTCGTTTCGTGAAATGTTGTAAAATCTTACAAAAAAAACGCCATAGTATAGTATGTCGAAATTTTTTGACCAAAACGTCAAATTTTTTTGATGTTGGAAAAAAAACCTTGAAAACGGTCGTATTATAGCATGAAGAAAGATTCTATGGTGAGCAAAAGTCTTTTCGTGAAATGTTGTAAAATTTTAAAAATAAAATGCCATAGTATAGTATGTCGAAATTTTTCAACAAAATTGTCAAGTTTATTTCATGTTCAGAAAAACCATGAAAACGGTCTTATTATAGCATGTAGAATGAATCTATGGTGAGCAAAAGGCGTTTCATGAAATGTTGTAAAATTTTACAAAAGAAACGCCATAGTATAGTATGTCCAAATTTTTCGACGAAAACGTGAGATTTTTTTTATGTTGAAAAAAAAAACATGAAAACGGTCTTATTATAGTATGTAGTGTTACCAGCTGGCTCAAGGCTGGCAACAAGAAGGGAGGCCACACACACAGATACCAAATTTAAATTAATTTATTCAACTGAACTCATGCAAACTAAACACAAATGATGGGATGTGTAAGTAAGTGATAAATCAGTCATGTTAGGGCGTGCATATGTGAAAATATAGTGTAATGCATGTTGGATGGTGCATCAAACCAAAACCAAGGCAGGAGGATGAAGTGGCTGCAGCAGGCCCAGCTGAGAGAGAGAGAGACTAACAGAAGGCAGGCCTTTTAAGCCTTCACTACAGCCCAGCCCAGATGGGCAGAACCAAACAGACCAGCCACACCAGTCAGCCACGCCCTAGACCTGTAAAGGCAGTAGCCTAGCAGTCAAACAGGAAGAGTGAGAGAGAGGGTCGTCACACTAGAATGATTCTATGGTGACCAAAAGTAATTTCGTGAAATGTAAATTTTACAAAAAAAATGCCATAGTATAGTATGTCGAAATTTTTTGACGAAAATGTCAAATTTTTTTTATGTTGGAAAAAAAAATCATGGAAACGGTCATATTATAGCATGTAGAATGATTCTATGGTGAGCAAAAATCATTTCATGAAATGTTGTAAAATTTTACAAAAAAAACGCCATAGTATAGTATGTCGAAATTTTTTGACGAAAACGTCAAATTTTCATTGATGAAAAAAACCATGAAAACGGTCTTATTATAGCATGTAGAATGATTCTATGGTGAGCAAAAGTCATTTCGTGAAATGTTGTAAAATTTTAAAAATAAAATGCCACGGTATAGTATGTCGAAATTTTTTGACGAAAACGTCAAATTTTTTTTATGTTGAAAAAAACCTTGAAAACGGTCGTATTATAGCATGTAGAATGATTCTAAGGTGAGCAAAAGTTGTTTCGTGAAATGTTGTAAAATTTTACAAAAAATACGCCATAGTATAGTATGTCGAAATTTTTTTCGACGAAACATAAAATATTGTTGATGTTAAAAAAATCCATGTGAACGGTCGTATTATATTATTTACAATGATTCTATGGTGAGCAAAAGTCATTTCGTGAAATTTGTAAAATTTTGCAAAAAAAACGCCATAGTAGAGTATGTCGAAATTTTTCAACGAAAACGTCAAATTTTTTTATGTTGAAAAAAACAATGAAAACGGACTTATTATAGCATGTAGAATGATTCTATGGTGAGCAAAAGTCGTTTCGTGAAATGTTGTAAAATTTTACAAAAAAAACGCCATAGTATAGTATGTCGAAATTTTTCGATGAAAACTTCAATTTTTTTTGTGTTGAAAAAAACCATGAAAACGGTCTTATTATAGCATGTAGAATGATTCTATGTTGAGCAAAAGTGATTTCATGAAATGTTGTAAAATTTTACAAAAAAAACGCCATAGTATAGTATGTCTAAATTTTTTTCGACGAAACGTAAAATATTGTTGATGTTAAAAAAATCCATGTGAACGGTCGTATTATATTATTTAAATAATGCTATGGTGAGCAAAAGATTTCGTCAAACGTAAAATTTTACAAAAAAAACGCCATAGTAGAGTATGTCGAAATTTTTCAACGAAAACGAAATTTTTATGTTGAAAAAAACCAGAAAACGGTCATATTATAGATGTAGAATGAATCTATGGTGAGGAAAAGTCAATTCGTGAAATGTTGTAAAATTTTACAAAAAAATGCCATAGTATAGTATGTCGAAATTTTTCGACGAAAACTTCAATTTTTTTTATGTTGAAAAAAACCATGAAAACTGTCATATTATAGCATGTAGAATTATTCTATGGTGAGCAAAAGTCATTTCATGAAATGTTGTAAAATTTTAAAAAAAAGCATAGTAAGTTGTAAATTTTAACGAACAAATTTTATGTTGAAAAAAACATGAAAACGGTTATTATAGATGTAGAATGAATTATGGTGAGGAAAAGTCAATTGTGAAATGTTGTAAAATTTTACAAAAAAATGCATAGTATAGTATGCAAATTTTTAAAAAAACGTAAATTTTAGATGTTGAAAAAAACTTGAAAAGGTGGTATTAAAGCATGTAGAATGATTCTATGGTGAGAAAAGTTTTCGTGAAATGTTGTAAATTTTAAAAAAAACGCCATAGTATAGTATGTGAAATTTTTGACGAAAACATAAAATTTTTTATGTTGAAAAAAACCATGAAAACGTTATTATAGCATGTAGAATGATTCTATGTTGAGCAAAAGTGATTTCATGAAATGTTGTAAAATTTTACAAAAAAAATGCCATAGTATAGTATGTCGAAATTTTTGAGAAAATGTCAAATTTTTTATGTTGAAAAAAAAATCATGGAAACGGTCATATTATAGCATGTAGAATGATTCTATGGTGAGCAAAAATCATTTCATGAAATGTTGTAAAATTTTACAAAAAAACGCCACAGTATAGTATGTCTAAATTTTTTCGACGAAACGTAAAATATTGTTGATGTTAAAAAAATCCATGTGAACGGTCGTATTATAGCATGTAGAATGATTCTATGGTGAGCAAAAGTCATTTTGTGAAATGTTGTAAAATTTTACAAAAAATACGCCATAGTATAGTATGTCTAAATTTTTTTCGACGAAACGTAAAATATTGTTGATGTTAAAAAAATCCATGTGAACGGTCGTATTATATTATTTACAATAATTCTATGGTGAGCAAAAGTCATTTCGTGAAACGTAAAATTTTGCAAAAAAAACGCCATAGTAGAGTATGTAGAAATTTTTCAAAGAAAACGTCAAATTTTTTTATGTTGAAAAAAACCATGAAAACGGACTTATTATAGCATGTAGAATGATTCTATAGTGAGCAAAAGTCGTTTCGTGAAATGTTGTAAAATTTTACAAAAAAAACGCCATAGTATAGTATGTCGAAATTTTTCGATGAAAACTTCAATTTTTTTTGTGTTGAAAAAAAACATGAAAACGGTCTTATTATAGCATGTAGAATGATTCTATGGTGAGCAAAAGTCATTTCATGAAATGTTGTAAAATTTTACAAAAAAAACGCCATAGTATAGTATGTCTAAATTTTTTTCGACGAAACGTAAAATATTGTTGATGTTAAAAAAATCCATGTGAACGGACTTATTATAGCATGTAGAATGATTCTATGGTGAGCAAAAGTCATTTCGTGAAACGTAAAATTTTACAAAAAAAACGCCATAGTATAGTATGTCGAAATTTTTCGACGAAAACTTCAATTTTTTTTATGTTGAAAAAAACCATGAAAACTGTCATATTATAGCATGTAGAATTATTCTATGGTGAGCAAAAGTCATTTCATGAAATGTTGTAAAATTTTACAAAAAAACGCCATAGTATAGTATGTCTAAATTTTTTTCGACGAAACGTAAAATATTGTTGATGTTAAAAAAATCCATGTGAACGGTCGTATTATATTATTTACAATAATTCTATGGTGAGCAAAAGTCATTTCGTGAAATGTAAAATTTTACAAAAAAAACGCCATAGTAGAGTATGTCGAAATTTTTCAACGAAAACGTCAAATTTTTTTGATGTTGAAAAAAACCATGAAAACGGACTTATTATAGCATGTAGAATGATTCTATGGTGAGCAAAAGTCGTTTCGTGAAATGTTGTAAAATTTTACAAAAAAAACGCCATAGTATAGTATGTCGAAATTTTTCGATGAAAACTTCAATTTTTTTTTTGTTGAAAAAAACCATGAAAACGGTCATATTATAGCATGTAGAATGAATCTATGGTGAGGAAAAGTCAATTCGTGAAATGTTGTAAAATTTTACAAAAAAATGCCATAGTATAGTATGACAAAATTTTTTAACAAAAACGTCAAATTTTTTAGATGTTGAAAAAAACCTTGAAAACGGTGGTATTAAAGCATGTAGAATGATTCTATGGTGAGCAAAAGTCTTTCGTGAAATGTTGTAAATTTTTACAAAAAAACGCCATAGTATAGTATGTCGAAATTTTTTTTGACGAAAACATAAAATTTTTTTTATGTTGAAAAAAACCATGAAAACGGTCTTATTATAGCATGTAGAATGATTCTATGTTGAGCAAAAGTCATTTCGTGAAATGTTGTAAAATTTTAAAAATAAAATGCCACGGTATAGTATGTTGAAATTTTTTGACAAAAACGTCAAATTTTTTTGATGTTGAAAAAAACCATGAAAACGGTCGTATTATAGCATTTAAAATGACTCTATGGTGAGCAAAAGTCATTTTGTGAAATGTTGTAAAATTTTACAAAAAAAACGCCATAGTATAGTATGTCGAAATTTTTCGACGAAAACATCAAATCTTTTTTATGTTGAAAAAAACCATGAAAACGGTCTTATTATAGCATGTAGAATGATTCTATGGTGAGCAAAAGTGATTTCATGAAATGTTGTAAATTTTACAAAAAAAATGCCATAGTATAGTATGTCGAAATTTTTTGACGAAAATGTCAAATTTTTTTTATGTTGAAAAAAAAATCATGGAAACGGTCATATTATAGCATGTAGAATGATTCTATGGTGAGCAAAAATCATTTCATGAAATGTTGTAAAATTTTACAAAAAAACGCCACAGTATAGTATGTCTAAATTTTTTTCGACGAAACGTAAAATATTGTTGATGTTAAAAAAATCCATGTGAACGGTCGTATTATAGCATGTAGAATGATTCTATGGTGAGCAAAAGTCATTTTGTGAAATGTTGTAAAATTTTACAAAAAATACGCCATAGTATAGTATGTCGAAATTTTTTGACGAAAACGTCAAATTTTCGTTGATGTTGAAAAAAACCATGAAAACGGTCTTATTATAGCATGTAGAATGATTCTATGGTGAGCAAAAGTCATTTCGTGAAATGTTGTAAAATTTTACAAAAAAACGCCATAGTATAGTATTTCGAAATTTTTTGACGAAAACATCAAAATTTTTTGATGTTGAAAAAAACCTTGAAAATGGTGGTATTAAATCATGTAGAATGATTCTATGGTGAGCAAAAGTCGTTTCGTGAAATGTTGTAAAATTTTACAAAAAAAACGCCATAGTATAGTATGTCGAAATTTTTCGAAGAAAAAACATCAAATTTTTTTTATGTTGAAAAAAAACATGAAAACGGTCTTATTATAGCATGTAGAATGATTCTATGGTGAGCAAAAGTGATTTCATGAAATGTTGTAAAATTTTACAAAAAAAACGCCATAGTATAGTATGTCTAAATTTTTTTCGACGAAACGTAAAATATTGTTGATGTTAAAAAAATCCATGTGAACGGTCTTATTATATTATTTACAATGATTCTATGGTGAGCAAAAGTCATTTCGTGAAACGTAAAATTTTACAAAAAAAACGCCATAGTAGAGTATGTCGAAATTTTTCAAAGAAAACGTCAAATTTTTTTATGTTGAAAAAAACCATGAAAACGGACTTATTATAGCATGTAGAATGATTCTATAGTGAGCAAAAGTCGTTTCGTGAAATGTTGTAAAATTTTACAAAAAAAACGCCATAGTATAGTATGTCGAAATTTTTCGATGAAAACTTCAATTTTTTTTGTGTTGAAAAAAAACATGAAAACGGTCTTATTATAGCATGTAGAATGATTCTATGGTGAGCAAAAGTGATTTCATGAAATGTTGTAAAATTTTACAAAAAAAACGCCATAGTATAGTATGTCGAAATTTTTTTCGACGAAACGTAAAATATTGTTGATGTTAAAAAAATCCATGTGAACGGACTTATTATAGCATGTAGAATGATTCTATGGTGAGCAAAAGTCATTTCGTGAAACGTAAAATTTTACAAAAAAAACGCCATAGTATAGTATGTCGAAATTTTTTTCGACGAAAACTTCAATTTTTTTTATGTTGAAAAAAACCATGAAAACTGTCATATTATAGCATGTAGAATTATTCTATGGTGAGCAAAAGTCATTTCATGAAATGTTGTAAAATTTTACAAAAAAACGCCATAGTAGAGTATGTCGAAATTTTTCAACGAAAACGTCAAATTTTTTTATGTTGAAAAAAAACCATGAAAACGGACTTATTATAGCATGTAGAATGATTCTATGGTGAGCAAAAGTCGTTTCGTGAAATGTTGTAAAATTTTACAAAAAAAACGCCATAGTATAGTATGTCGAAATTTTTCGATGAAAACTTCAAATTTTTTTTGTGTTGAAAAAAACCATGAAAACGGTCATATTATAGCATGTAGAATGAATCTATGGTGAGGAAAAGTCAATTCGTGAAATGTTGTAAAATTTTACAAAAAAATGCCATAGTATAGTATGACGAAATTTTTTAACAAAAACGTCAAATTTTTTAGATGTTGAAAAAAACCTTGAAAACGGTGGTATTAAAGCATGTAGAATGATTCTATGGTGAGCAAAAGTCTTTCGTGAAATGTTGTAAAATTTTACAAAAAAACGCCATAGTATAGTATGTCGAAATTTTTCGACGAAAACATAAAATTTTTTTTATGTTGAAAAAAACCATGAAAACGGTCTTATTATAGCATGTAGAATGATTCTATGGTGAGCAAAAGTCATTTCATGAAATGTTGTAAAATCTTACAAAAAAAACGCCATAGTATAGTTTGTCGAAATTTTTCGACGAAAACTTCAATTTTTTTTATGTTGAAAAAAACCATGAAAACTGTCATATTATAGCATGTAGAATTATTCTATGGTGAGCAAAAGTCATTTCATGAAATGTTGTAAAATTTTACAAAAAAACGCCATAGTAGAGTATGTCGAAATTTTTCAACGAAAACGTCAAGTTTATTTCATGTTGAAAAAAACCTTGAAAATGGTGGTATTAAAGCATGTAGAATGATTCTATGGTGAGCAAAAGTCGTTTCGTGAAATGTTGTAAAATTTTACAAAAAAAACGCCATAGTATAGTATATCAAAAATTTTTGACGAAACGTCAAATGTGCTTGATGTTGAAAAAAACCTTGAAAACAGTCGTATTATAGCATGTAGAATGATTCTATGGTGAGCAAAAGTCATTTCGTGAAATGTTGTAAAATTTTACAAAAAAACGCCATGGTATAGTATGTCGAAATTTTTCGACGAAAACATAAAATTTTTTTTATGTTGAAAAAAACCATGAAAACGGTCTTATTATAGCATGTAGAATGATTCTATGGTGAGCAAAAGTCATTTCATGAAATGTTGTAAAATCTTACAAAAAAAACGCCATAGTATAGTTTGTCGAAATTTTTCGACGAAAAATTCAAATTTTTTTTATGTTGAAAAAAACCATGAAAACTGTCATATTATAGCATGTAGAATGATTCTATGGTGAGCAAAAGTCATTTTCATGAAATGTTGTAAAATTTTACAAAAAAACGCCATAGTAGAGTATGTCGAAATTTTTCAACGAAAACGTCAAGTTTATTTCATGTTGAAAAAAACCTTGAAAATGGTGGTATTAAAGCATGTAGAATGATTCTATGGTGAGCAAAAGTCGTTTCGTGAAATGTTGTAAAATTTTACAAAAAAAACGCCATAGTATAGTATATCAAAAATTTTTGACGAAACGTCAAATGTGCTTGATGTTGAAAAAAACCTTGAAAACAGTCGTATTATAGCATGTAGAATGATTCTATGGTGAGCAAAAGTCATTTTGTGAAATGTTGTAAAATTTTACAAAAAAAATGCCATAGTATAGTATGACGAAATTTTTTAACAAAAACGTAAAATTTTTTAGATGTTGAAAAAAACCTTGAAAACGGTGGTATTAAAGCATGTAGAATGATTCTATGGTGAGCAAAAGTTGTTTCGTGAAATGTTGTAAAATTTTACAAAAAAAACGCCATAGTATAGTATGTCGAAATTTTTCGACGAAAACATCAAATTTTTTTTATGTTGAAAAAAAACATGAAAACGGTCTTATTATAGCATGTAGAATTATTCTATGGTGAGCAAAAGTCATTTCATGAAATGTTGTAAAATTCTACAAAAAAACGCCATAGTATAGTATGTCTAAATTTTTTTCGACGAAACGTAAAATATTGTTGATGTTAAAAAAATCCATGTGAACGGTCGTATTATATTATTTACAATAATTCTATGGTGAGCAAAAGTCATTTCGTGAAACGTAAAATTTTACAAAAAAAACGCCATAGTAGAGTATGTCGAAAATTTTCAACGAAAACGTCAAATATTTTTTATGTTGGAAAAAACCATGAAAACGGTCTTATTATAGCATGTAGAATGATTCTATGGTGAGTAAAAGTCATTTCGTGAAATGTTGTAAAATTTTACAAAAAAAACGCCATAGTATAGTATGTCGAAATTTTTCGATGAAAACTTCAATTTTTTTTTGTGTTGAAAAAAACCATGAAAACGGTCATATTATAGCATGTAGAATGAATCTATGGTGAGGAAAATTCAATTCGTGAAATGTTGTAAAATTTTACAAAAAAATGCCATAGTATAGTATGACGAAATTTTTTAACAAAAACGTCAAATTTTTTAGATGTTGAAAAAAACCTTGAAAACGGTGGTATTAAAGCATGTAGAATGATTCTATGGTGAGCAAAAGTCTTTCGTGAAATGTTGTAAAATTTTACAAAAAAAACACCATAGTATAGTATGTCGAAATTTTTCGACGAAAACTTCAATTTTTTTTTATGTTGAAAAAAACCATGAAAACTGTCATATTATAGCATGTAGAATTATTCTATGGTGAGCAAAAGTCATTTCATGAAATGTTGTAAAATTTTACAAAAAAACGCCATAGTATAGTATGTCTAAATTTTTTACGACGAAACGTAAAATATTGTTGATGTTAAAAAAATCCATGTGAACGGTCATATTATATTATTTACAATAATTCTATGGTGAGCAAAAGTCATTTCGTGAAACGTAAAATTTTACAAAAAAAACGCCATAGTAGAGTATGTCGAAATTTTTCAACGAAAACGTCAAATTTTTTTATGTTGAAAAAAAACCATGAAAACGGACTTATTATAGCATGTAGAATGATTCTATGGTGAGCAAAAGTCATTTCGTGAAATGTTGTAAAATTTTACAAAAAAAAACGCCATAGTATAGTATGTCGAAATTTTTTGACCAAAACGTCAAATGTTTTTGATGTTGAAAAAAAACCTTGAAAACGATCGTATTATAGCATGTAGAATGATTCTATGGTGAAGTAGAGTCATTTCGTGAAATGTTGTAAAATTTTAGATAAAAAACGCCACAGTACAGCATGTCGAAATTTTTCGACGAAAACATCACATTTTTTTGATGTTAAAAAAAACCATGGAAACGGTCGTATTATAGAATGTAGAATGATTCTATGGTGAGCAAAAGTCATTTCGTGAAATGTTGTAAAATTTTACAAAAAAAACGCCATAGTAGAGTATGTTGAAATTTTTCAACGAAAACGTCAAATTTTTTTATGTTGAAAAAAAACATGAAAACGGTCATATTATAGCATGTAGAATGATTCTATGGTGAGCAAAAGTAATTTCGTGAAATGTTGTAAAATTTTATAAAAGAAACGTCATAGTGTAGTATGTCGAAATTTTTCGACAAAACGTCAAATGTTTTTGATTGTGAAAAAAATGAAAACGGTCGTATTATAGCAGGTAAAATGATTCTATGGTGAAAAAAAACTCATTTCGTGAAATGTCATATTATGATATGTCAATTAATATTGTGATGGAAAAAGTGATATTACAGTACGTTGAAAATTTGAAAAAAGTGTAAAATGAAAAAAAGTCATTGTGTAGTATGTCAAAAAATTTCATGAAAAACATGTCATAGTATTGAATCTTGAAAATTTTCATGTTAACAATCATATTATAGTTTGTAAAAAGGTATTATGATTTAAAAAATGTCATTATAGTACGTCAAAATACCTTTTTATAAACTATATGATTGTTAACATGAAATTTTTCAAGATTCAATACTATGACCTGTTTTTCATGAAATTTTTCGACATACTTGACTTTTATTATAATACCTTTTTACAAACTATACTATTACTGTTAACATGAATTTTTTTCAAGATTCAATACTATGACCTTTTTATCAAGAATTTTGTCGACATACTATATTTGTACTTTTTCATGGCTTTTTTCGACATACTACACTATGACTTTTTCTTGACTTTTTTCAACATAATATACTTCTGTGAATGTTCTCATTCATCCAGGTCATTTTCATTCTGGCAACAATTGAATCGAAGGCAACTGGACTTAGATTTGTCTCAGAAGATGTTTCAGGAGATCCAAGTGGCTTCATCAGTTACTGTAGCGTTACAAACTGATGAAGCCACTTGGATAAGGGGCAAAAACGTCTTCAGAGACAAATCTAAGTCCAGTTGTTTTCGATTCAATTGTTGCAAGAAAGATACTATACTATGACTTTTTCTTGACTTTTTTTCGACATATTATACTATGACTTTTTTCAATATAACATACTATATTTTTCATGTCTTTTTTTCCCACATACTATACTATGAATTTTTTCGATATAAAATACTATGATATTTTTCATGTCTTTTTTCGACATACTATACTATGACTTTTTTTTGACATACTATACTATGACTTTTTGGCATACAGTATAGTATGTCGAAAAAAGTCAGTATATTTTGTTGATAAATGGCATGAAAAAAAGTCATGTATAGTATATTGATACAAGTTATAGTATGTCAAAAAAAAAAGTCACAATATAGTTCGTCGAAAAACCGTTGTAGTATGTCCAAAAAAAGTCATATGTTGAAAGTATGTCGAAAAATTACTTGGGGGGGGGGGGGGTCATAGTATAGTATGTCAAAAAAAAAGTCAAAGTATATTATGTCTAAAAAAGTCATAGTATAATTTGTCGATAAATGACATGGAAAAAAGGCATAATATAGCATGCTGAAAAAAGTCATAGTATAGTATGTTGAAAATAAGTCATAATATAGTATGTCAATAAATGACAAGACAAAAGTCATCGTATAGTATGTTGACAAATTACATGAAAAAAGCTGTCGTATCGTATGTCGAAAAAATAATTGAAAAAAGTCACAATATAGTATGTTGAAAAAAGTCAGTTTAGTATGTTGAAAAATTTCATGAATAAAGTCATAGTATAATATGTCTAAAAATTAAATGAAAAAAGTCAGCATAGTATGTCAAAACAATTTATAGCATATTATATCAAAAATAAGTCATCGTATAGTATGTCAAAAAATGACATGAAAAAGTTATCGTACAGTTAAAAAACACTTTACCTAACCTTTAACAAAAAGTTAAAGAAAAAAAATTGTATAGTATACAACAATAGGGATAGGATGGTGTGCCAAAAAAGTCACAGTTTAATATATCGAAAAATGTCATTATATAGTATATCAAAAAAGTCATAGTATCGTATGTCGAAAATAGTTTGAACCGTCATTGTATATAGAAGCATATAGTATATAAAAAAAGTCATAAAAGACATAGTATAGTATGTCATAAAAACAGTCACAATTTAGTATGTCTATGGAATACCAAAAAAATTAAAGCATATGTCAAAAAAAATGTCATTCATAAAACAGTCATTGTATAGTAGGTCGAGAAGAAGTGAAAAAAACATCATGGTATCATAAAGTCAACAAAAAGTATAGTATGCCAAAGAAAGTCATAGTATTCCATGTCAGGCAAAGTTTTTTGAAAAATGACTGTATAGTATATCAAATAATGACATTAAAAAAATCCTAGTATGGTATGTTGAAAAAAAAAATCATTAAAAGTCATTCTATAGTAGGGAAAAGAAATATAACATAACGAATTATGTCAAAAACAAGTCATCAAAAGTCATAATATACCATGTTCAAAAAGTCATAGTATGGTCACAAATAAAATCACAGTCACCTAGGCAAAGGAAGAGTGACCCAGCTCGGCGGAAGCCCGGGGCCCTTGTCTGGAGCCAGGCCCAGACGGAGGGCCCGTGAGCAATCAGTTAGATCTGGTGGGGCTTACCTCTGCACACAGCACACACGGCTCTGGAACCGTTCTCCTGGATAGGGGTTGGACACTAGTCTTTTCTGGAGTTGCCCAAGGTGTGAGGCGCCAGGCGGGTGTGGGGATTCTCACAAATCCCTAGTTGAGTGCTGCTATGTTGGGGTTTACTCCGGTGGACGAGAGGGTCGCCTCCCTGCGCCTTCGGGTTGTGGGGGGAACACTCTGACTGTTGTCTGTGCATATGCTACGAACAGCAGTTCAGAGTATTCAACCATCTTGGAGACCCTGAATGGAGTCCTGTATGGGGCTCCAGTAGGGGACTCCATTGTTCTGCTGGGGGACATAAGCATGCATGTGGGAGGCATGATTGGGAGGAATGGCCTACCTGATCTGAACCCGAGCGGTCATTTGTTATTGGACTTCTGTGCTCGTCATGGGTTGTCCATAACAAATACCATGCTCGAACATAAGGATGCTCATAAGTGTACTTGGTACCAGAGCAACCTAGGCCGAAGGTCGATGATTGATTTTGTGATTGTATCATCTGATCAGAGGCCACATGTTTTGGACATTCAGGTAAAGAGAGGGGCAGAGCTGTCAACTGATCACTATCTGGTGGCGAGTTGGATCAGAGGCTGGGGGAAGACTCTGGACAGACCTGGTAAACCCAAACGGGTAGTGCGGGTGAACTGGGAACGT
Source organism: Pterois miles (assembly GCA_947000775.1). Classification (NCBI taxonomy): domain Eukaryota; kingdom Metazoa; phylum Chordata; class Actinopteri; order Perciformes; family Scorpaenidae; genus Pterois; species Pterois miles. Next base: position 11,366,731 of record CAMQGK010000028.1, read on the forward strand.
CTGGAGGAGGCCCCTATCTGAGAGATCTTCAACTCACACCTCCGGCGGAGATTTTCTGGCATCCCTGTGGAGGCTGGGGGCATTGGACCTGAGTGTGAGATGTTCAAAGCTTACATTGCTGAAACTGCGACAGTGAGCTGTGCCCTGAGGGTCTTAGGTGCCTAAAGGGGCGGTAACCCTCAAACACCGTGGTGGACACCGGTGTTCAGGGAAGTTGTCCGACTGAAGAATGAGTCCTTCCAGGATACGTTGTCTCGGAGGACTCCGGAGGCAGTTGCAAGGTACCAACAGGCCCGTAGGGCAACAGCTGCTGCCGTAAAGGCAAAGCAGTGGGTGTGGGAGGAGTTCGGAGCAGTCATGGAGAAGGACTTTCGGTCTGCACCAAGGTGCTTCTGGAAAACTGTCCGGCACCTCAGAAGGGGGAAACGGGGAACCATCCAAGCTGAGTACAGTAAGGATGGGACACTGTTGACCTCAAGTGAGGAGGTAACTGGACGGTGAAAGGAGCACTTTGAGGAACTTCTGAACCCAACTGATACGCCCTCTCTTGTAGAGGCAGAGCTGGAAGCTGATAGATGATCATTGTCAATTTCCCTGGGGGAAGTCACTGAGGTAGTTAAACAGCTCCGCAGCGGCAAGACCCCTGGGGATTGAGAAAATTTGCCCAGAAATGCTGAAGGCTCTGGGTGCGGAGGGGCTGTCGTGGATGACACGCCTCTTCTACATTGCATGGAAGTCGGGGACAGTGCCTAAAGAGTGGCAGACCAGGGTGGTGGTTCCCCTGTTCAAAAAGGGGGACCAGAGAGTGTGTATCACACAGGGGTATCACACTACTCAGCCTCCCTGGTAAAGTCTAATCTAGGGTGCTGGAAAGGAGGGTTCGGCTATCAGAGGAACAATGCGGATTTTAGTCCTGGCCGTGGAACAATGGACCAGCTCTTCACTCTCGCAAGGATCCTTGAGGGGGCCTTGGAATACGCCCATCCAGTCTACATGTGTTTTGTGGATTTGGATAAGGCGTACGATCGGGTCCCCCGGGGATACTGTGGGAGGTGCTGCGGGAGTATGGGGTGAGGGGGTCACTTCTCAGGGCCATCCAATCTCTGTACTCCCAAAGCGAGAGCTGTGTCCGGGTTTTCGGCTGTAAGTTGGACTTGTTTCCAGTGAGGGTTTGCCTCCACCAGGGTTGCGCCTTGTCACCAATCCTATTTGTGATATTCATGGACAGGATATCAAGGTGTAGTCAGGGGAGGAGGGTTTGCAGATTGGTGTGCTGAGGATCTCATCGCCGCTTTTTGCAGATGATGTGGTCCTGCTGGCATCATCAGTCTGTGACCTCCAGCACTCACTGGATCGGTTCGCAGCCGAGTGTGAAGCGGCCAGGATGAGGATCACCACCTCAAAATCGGAGGCCATGGTTCTCAGCAGGAAACCGATGGATTGTCTACTCCTGGTAGGAAATGAGTCTTTACCCCATGTGAAGGAGTTCAAGTACCTTGGGGTCTTGTCCACGAGTGAGGGAACAATGGAACGTGAGATTGGCCGGAGAATCGGAGCAGCAGGGGCAGTATTACAGTCGCTTTACCGCACCATTGTGACGAAAAGAAAGCTGAGCCAGAAGGCAAAGCTCTCTATCTACCGGTCAATCTTTGTTCCTACTCTCACCTATGGTCATGAGGACTGTGTCATGACCGAAAGAACTAGATCGCAGGTATAAGCGGCCAAAATGTTTTTTTCTCAGCAGGGTGGCTGGCATCTCCCTTAGAGATAATGTGAGAAGCTCAGCCATCCATGAGGGACTCGGAGTAGAGCCGCTGCTTCTTTGCGTTGAAAGGAGCCAGTTGAGGTGGCTCGGGCATCCGGTAAGAATGCCCCCTGGGTGTCTCCCTAGGGAGGTGTTCCAGGCACAACCAGCTGGGAGGAGGCCCCGGGGAAGACCCAGGACTAGGTGGAGAGATTATATCTCCACACTAACCTGGGAATGCTGCGGGATCACCCAGTCAGAGCGGGTTAATGTGGCCCGGGAAAGGGAAGTTTAGGGTCCCCTGCTGGAGCTGTTGCCCACGCAGCCTGACCCTGGATAAGTTGTTGAAGATGAGATGAGTTGAAAATCACAGCACAGTATTTCAAAAACGTCAGAAAAAAGTCCTACTACAGTATGTTGGAACACTGTGATAAAAGTCATAGTACAGTATGTCGGAACAAGTCAGAATATAGTATGTCGACATACTATAGTATGACTTACATACAGTACTATGACTTTCTTATGACTTTCTACTACTTTTTAGGATTTTTTTTTACGTACTATGCCATGACTTTTTGTTGATTTTTTTGTCAAACTACACTGAGTATTTTTTTAAACTTTTTTAGATTACAACACAATCATTTTTTTCTTTACTTTTTTTTTTTACTCTACTATGAATATTTTGACAGTTTTGCCATACTGTACTATAACTTTTTTATAACATAATATCTAATTAATGTTAGACATACTATAATATGACTATTTGGAAATCCTATACTATAACCTGTGACTCTTGTATGACTTTTTACAACATATTATACCATGAATTTTTTAGATATACTATACCATGATTTTTTTTACTTTTATGACTTACAATGCTATGATTTCTTCTTTTTTTACTTTTTTGAACATACTATACTATACATTTTTCATTTTTTTAATATACTATGCCTTTTTTGAGGCACAATGATACTTTTTAGACGTAGAATACTGTGACCTTTTTGACATACTATACCTTGACTTTTTAAAAACTTTTTTGGACATATTACTTTTTTGATGTAATATATCAGGACTTTTTAGACATACTTTTCTATGACTTTTTTGACATACTATACTATGATTTTTTTGAATGACGTGGCATACTATACACTGACTGTTTTATTGCTTTTTGTCAGCCTACTGTTTGTTTTTGATGACTTTTTCAGCATATGATTATTTTTTCTGACTTTGACATACTACAGTATGACTTTTTCTTAGTTTTAAGAAACAGACTATACTATGACTTTTTATGGATTTTTTGACATACAATATTAAAACTATGTCTGACTTCATTCTAGATATTATGATTTTTTTAGAACTTTTTTCAATATACTGTACTATAATTTTTCGTTTTACTATTTTCAACATCCTATACTGTGATTATGCCATTGTATATTATGACTTTTTTACTCATCAGCAAAAATCCTGTCAGATAGGGGACTCTGGGACTCTCATCAAATGGGGGCTGTGGTCAAATTTATGTCAGTTTAGGGATCCTTGCCATGAAAAGGTTTGGGAACCACTGTGTTAACTTATGTTTCACAGTTACTCATTTGGCATTTTAAGAAAATGCTTCATGCTGTACTACTGTGTGGAAAGCCATTATTGTAGGTGGAGGTGCATACCACTCTATTCCCTTCACCAGTTGACTAAAGGACGCTTACTATGATGTTTCCTCTCTCCTAATCTGCTGAGTGCAGTCTTGGAAAAATATCAGTCCAATTTAGCGCCACATAAATCCCTGTCTGACAGCTGTTCCAAAATAAAGCACACCCAGGTGGCTTTTTGTTTCACTTCATGTGTCCTGTTTCTACCTCCGTTCAGTGTCGTTAGGTAGCTAAATCATGCTGTAAAATTGTTTTTAAAAAAATCTTATTGCGTCAAGCTTCTTTGACCCAAGTTTGTTTTATTCACTGAAAGTCTTAAGTCCTTGAGCTCAACAGAACGAGTACGAAATCCTCTCTGCAGTGACGACTGTTCAGCGCTTGTTTGATATAAAAGGCATTTATGGGCAATTTCTGCACCACACCAATTAGGTGCTGCCTATGGGGGGGGGGCATCTGTGTTTTAGGGCTTGTTTGATTTAATCCAATCACTAGCAGTTGTAAATGCAATTACATTTATTAATTTTAATAGAACTATACATTTGGTGTGGTCATGACCTCCTGTTCGAACGTCTGCGGCCCTTTTTTAAATACAACAGTAAAGAGGTCATCCACATTGATCTGGCTGAACAATAAGCCACTTCGTTGCTTTTTGCATGATATGAATAAAACATGTATGATGCTGTGACCCCACAGATGACAAATTTTGAGCTATAATCAAACAGTTGCCTCAAAACAGCCTACATTGTTTATTTAGGGCATGTTATTTTTTGTGCACAATACAGATATTGAATTTTTTTTTTTTTGTCATGCTGGGATGCTGGTTTACTGCTGATTTTTGCACATTGTGTAGAATTTTAATTATGTTTGTATAGTGTATTACATTTGTTTCTTCTACTCCTCTTTTTGATATAAAACCTCTTTTGTCCTTTGAAATATAAATTATTTTGGGCATTATTTAATTATATTATTATTACATAAAACAGACTCTTGTGTCTTTCATTTTATGCTTGCTCTACTGAGTGTAGATCATTTCTCTCCATGTGGTGATGGGTGTCGATATGTGCTCTGCCTCGTACGGGTGCCAAGTGGGTGATTTTTCTTTTAAAAGTAGGCAGACGGTGTTTGACAGGGAGCTGTTGCTGTGCTCTTCGCTCCTCAGGAGGTAGATGTCCTCAGAGTGGAAGTCAATAGGAGGATTTCACAGGGTTTTTTTTTTTTTTTTTAACCCAGTCAGAAACAGTTGTGTAACGACTTTGGGAGGAGGGCAGCTGTAAAAAGTAAGGCAATGGGGGGAGATGGGCCACTGCCTCGACACTGTTTAATTAAACCCTTAGAGACTAGCTGCATGGGAACAAGGGCCAAATGAGTTGCTGGGTCATGTGCATTCGTTCTGCCACATGAATAATACAAAACACTGCAGGCTCATTCAAAATAATCTGAGTACTGCTCCTTCCAGGGCTCTGCCCATGTGACAGGAAAATCCAAAGTGTTTTGTCCCTGCTTCTATTCAATTACTGTGCTTCGGAGAGTAGTTGGCACTGAACATATATGGTAGGAAAGAGACACTGCAGCTCAGGTGACTTGGCAACGGAAACAAAGAAGAAATACATGTTGATTAAGAGTTGGCAGTGATTGTGTTTTTGCACCTGATTAAAGATATTGTGTTGATGTGTACGTGAGCGAGGTACTGTTGATGCTGTAGCGAGGGAGCGATTTGATTAAAGCTGCTCTAGTCAATATTTTTATATTAACAGTGACTGTGTTGCTCATAGTGACAAATCCACAGAGAAATATCACAAGGCTTTTCAAGCCATTTTAGTGTCTTTCAGCTCATTGTCTGGGTATTATGAGTTTCATTGATCAACACCAAACAGCAGACAAACTTAGCAACTATCATAACCAGGTACTCTCCAGGTGTTCTCATTCATTGGGTGTCAAATAGTGAGGCTTTGTCACGGCCGTCGGCGTGTGATACCGCCACATAGGGCAGCCTTTGGTACCGTTATGAAACAATCCATTAACTACATTGTAAAACTATCCGCAGCAATAGTAAACACGCTGAGAAAGAGCGCCGGGAATGTGGTGATGTAAAGACATATACGAGGCGAACAGGAGGGGTTAAGGGAGGTGGATGGGCATTATAAAAACAGGGTTTTAATCCAGGAAGTCGCTGTTTGTGTCCCATGCATGAAATTTACCTCTCACATTACAAGCAGCTGTTTGTTCACAATGTTCATTTTCCTCGTATAAACCTAGTAGTTTTAAGCCCAAACTTGTAGCTCTTTCCTAAACCTAACCAAGTGGTTCTGTTTCATCAACCTAAAGTGATGCCAAGGGCTGTGACAAAGCAGCGGTATGTGACGAGTTGGGATGAGAATGCGTTTGGTACTATATTTCCCTCAAGAGTTGGTGGAGACCAAAACAGAGCTAAAATAAGAGTGAATATTGGACTTCAAAAGCTAATTCGAAAGCTAATGTTGCTCCGTGTCTGCTTTTTTTTTTTTTTTTTTAAATAAGCAACGATACGATGAAAAGTTGACGACCTGCGAGTATGTTTTTCTTTAAGCATTTATTGGTAGGAGTCCATAAAAAAATTAATATTTCTCAGACATTTCCACTTACAGTAATCATGAGAGCAACCTGGCAAGGACAAATCTGACGAGGGGAACCTTAGTCTAGAAAAGCACCACAGATGGAAGGTTAACATGCTGAATCGACTCAGTACAACGAATACTACAAACAAGAAAATAAGTGGGTAGCTATTTTTCACCCCTGAGGGAGTAGCGGTAAAAGAGTGAATAATGTTGCTGGCAGAGTGTTGATTCAGTTTTCATGTTTGATGGAGGAGTGAGCATTCATGTTCATTTCAGTCAGTAATAAAAGTCACTCACATTCCCCAGGTGTTCCTCTACCTCCTTGCCTCTATTGAAAAAAAGCATCCACTGAATAGCTTGACCTTCCTCATCCTCACATGCTGCACAATATTACTGCAGTAATTTTTCACGCTCATCATAAACAAGGCCACTACTGTAACTCTCCTTCCACGTGAACTCTTTCAAACACACTGTCTGAAAACGTGTGCTGTAAAAAGTGGAAAAGCCCAATCGTAGGAGATTAATTAACGTTCTGAATGATCCATCCACAAGGCCCACCCATAATAAATACAGCAATAGCAAAAGTTTCACTACTAAAAATGTATCTTAGACAAAACATAACACTGAGGTGAAGTCTCTGCAGGCTACCACTTATGAATGCAGGCAGGAGTTACTCTGCACTGCAGCTGATAGAAAAGGGGAGATACAGCGTAGCTTTGGGGATGTTATGGGCCTCTGATACATAGCAACGATGAACTAATGCCACATATGATTGATGACAATACTGCCAACAAATATCTATGTGTGTGTGTGTTTAATAAAAGGTACCAAGTCCACCAAAGCGAGGGAAAAGTCGAGGAGCCCTTTTCTTTTTGGACTCTGCTTCCTTTAGCCACAGTTTCTTCCTCTTCGTGTCCACGTGTCCTACAAAATAAAACAACATTATCGTTAGATATTTAGCTTACTAATGCTTTAGTTATAAGACATTAATAATATATTATGGCTCGCTAGGTTGTGAAAAATCTCTCTGGCTGCTGAGTCACTGAAGAAATCTCGTTCACTTTTTTGCTGAAAGGTAGATAAGAAGGTTGTTACCACTCTCACAAGTTAGTTAAATATGACGCGATTAACAGCGGACAGTTAGCTTAGCATAAACACTGGTTACAGGGGGGAAACAGCTAGCCTGGCTCTGGGAACAAAATGCACCCACCAAGATAACTTAAGTTCACCAATTAACATCTTACATCTTTTTTTAATCCACATAACGGCCAAAGGGCAAAAACAAGAAAAATGTGCAATAAATCCATATTTGAAGCTAACTGATTGTCAATAACTTGTGGTCCAGATTCCCTGCAATTGTTTTCCAAAAGGTCAAAGGTCAAATGGCCTTCATTGTGAATTTAAGAGTTCAAAAAGGCAAACAAGTCTGAGTCAAATGGATAAACAGGATTAAAACTAGTAGCCAAAATCTTGCTCTTATAAATGATTTGTAGCTTATCTATAAAGCATTAGTGAATTATTAATGAACTATTAATGAAGCTATTTGTCGTAGTGTGTAAACACTCTAGAAAGAGTGAATTATTATAAAGTGGAACAAACTTTTACTTTGAGCCGGCAGCAGTAGTTAAAAATCTCTGAGGACGCATATTTGAGTAGTTTGTGTCATTATCTCAGACCGAGAATTAAGGCCTTTGTTTGCATCCCAGCAGGAAGTGTGCACGGTTAAATTAAAGGTTCCCTCCTTAACTAACGAAGCCGCCATTATAAAACATTCAGCGACTGTGTGTTGCAGATAATTGCTCAGCTTTTGTGCGCGACTTCGTGACCCCATGAAGGAAAACAGAGGGCGACCTCTGACCTCTGGTCATTACTGCAGCGTAGAACAGAGCCGCCTAATGAACACCCCGGTCCTCGGTGTTTACATCTGCCAATCAAACACGCCACTCTTCGTCATCGTCCTTTGTGCGGCCATCAGACACAAAAGCAGACAATTAGCTGTGCTTATTAAGACTACTCTTTAAAGGAGAGCCCTGTGTGCTGGTAATTAATCAGCCCTGCAGTGGCGGGTGGGCGGACCTCTTGTTAGTCCCGAGCTCTGTAGGCTGTGCTCCTCCTCTTCCTCCGAGGGGTTTTGGGCGGAGTTTCTCAGGTAGCGCTGGTGCAGTCCGAGGCCAGGAAGTGCATTCTGTCTGCGGCGACGAGACTCGTCCTCCGAGGGATCTTCGGCTGCTACATCTGTGGGTATGGGCACAGCAGAGCAGAAATGAATCACACCTAAACCCTCTCTTCTCGCTGTCTGGATGGATGTCCTGAGGTGTTCAAACCAACGCTATTTTTTTTTTTTTCTGTGTGGCATCTTTGAATCTTCTGACATGAGATGTGTGGTGCAAAAGAAGTCAGCTGAAAGGAAAACATATTACCTTGTGATGCCCTTGGCAGTGTGAACACAATCAGGCAGGAAAAAACACATTTAAGCAAGTTGAGCAAGTGCGAAAAAGCGTATTGATGTAACCAACATGAAACAACATGGGTGATATAAAACAAGAAGTTGAAAGAGTCCCTAAGGCAACACAGAGCCCTCCTTCCTTTCAAACGCCGACCATATATTTCATTCATATTTCATCGGCTTGACTTTATTGTGATTAGTCATGTAAATAAAATGAGATTTGGTTATTCTTTTCTCTAGGTAATTTACATTTATATTGAATTAGTGGCAGCCAGGGTATGGGGGGTGGGGGGGGGACTTATTATGCTGCGAGATTACAGGCAGATCTCATCGCCATTGTGTTGTGTAATTAAGGCAGTGGAGAGGAGAAGAAAGGAGGCCAGATGCTCGCCGTGCTGAACCTGGTCCCGTTTAGAGGAGGATCTACACCAGTGTTTCAAAACCCCCTGTAACAGCCCAGCCTTAAACACATCAGAAGTCATTAGAGACATGACCGCTTTGTTTGACATACTGCTGTACACCTGTGGGAGCAGCTCAACATAAACAAAGTCATTTTAATCATGAATATGGCACGGAAAATTGTGGCTATACAGTATTGCAACACTTTGCTTTATATGACATTTTAGAGGGAGGTGACTCGCTTTCGAGGCTTTCAGGAGGAGCTCAAGGGTTTTGTAGGCAATCAAGGACGGCTGCATGTGCTCAGGTCTTAACGGAGACAAAGACATCCCTGGATTTCAATTCTCTTTGAATAGGCATCTTATTACTGCAGGACCTCTATTTTGACCCGAGTCGATTTCTTTGTCACAAACGCTTTTCGTGTGCGTTAAGGTCGCGACTGGTTGAGTATTCTCGACGTACGCAGTTTATTTTCTCGCTGAAAACAGGTGATTTGTGTTGCTTTAGTGGCACACTTCTTTATGTTAGAGTTTTCAAATTGAACACACTTTTAAAAACACAGAGTTTGACCCCTGCGAGGAGAGACCAGCACCCAGTGGACCCAAGAGAAACAGGACAATTGGTGGATTTACTCTCAAGGCTCCCAAAGCTACTCGCTCTCTATCCAGCTCTGGAAAAACAACTAATCCCAACCTGCATTTGTCCAATCAGGTTGAAGTTAGACAGCTGGATTAAGGCATGTATGTGGCTCCGAGCTTGAGCGCTTTGTTCCAGAGGATCAATATTTGGTGCTATTGTGGTCCAGGTTACCTGGGTGATAAGATTATTTCTGCTATCAAGTTGCATAATCCATCATCAATTGATTAATTTCAACAAAGACATTATCAAAGTGCAGTGATGATAATGAGATCTTTTAATGCTCATAAAGGCGGCTTTTTATTTTCTGGATCAAAGACTTAATTTGAAAAGCTGAGTGAACACAGTTTCATTTGCAGCTATTGTCTTGAGAGTGCCTGTCATTTGTCTCCGGGCTAAACAATGCTGTGTGATACATACCGTCTAGACTGCAACACAGGAGCGTGTACACCCGGGTTAACACCAAAACACACACAATATCTTTGGGACAAAAGCAAGCCGTACTTGCAGCCGAATGGAGCCTAAAGCCTAAAATAAATCACTGTTCAGGAGGAGGCTAACCCTACATGACAACTACAACTGTGGACCAGATTATTTTCGACAGTCCACCTTTCCCCAGTTCAAGACATCTGGTGTCGTGCTGATGTGACTCTACTGCTGAGCACAGAGGGATCGTCTGTGTCCTTGTTCAGACACGGCCGAAGAGAAACTGGCAGCTTATCTTTGCCATCGTTCATAAAGTGGCCAGCGGCTCTGGGCCGTTTCGATGCTTCACGCTAAGCTGCCAAACAGACAAGGTGGAGGGGGGTTAACACCGGATACTGCTTTCTGCCAACAGGAAGCCATCTTTCATAACACGAGGGGACTCAGGGACAGGAAATCACAGTATTGTGTGTCATATTGGAATGGATGGATATAGGAGAGGAGGCTGCAGACTTTATTACTAAATACAATGCCAATTTTATCACGTTATAATTAATAAAACTAATACTGACAATTAAATATGAATATTAATGATTAAATTGAGGAAACCGAAGTCTTCTTTATTTCAAAAAGTCATGTTTATAGGAGCATAACTTGTCACGTGTTGCTCCAGTTATCCAGCTTGTCACTGTGTGGTTTCATGGTGATTCCTGGTGGGGAAATTATCATTCAGCCAGATGATGTCATGCTGTCTTTTGTACTCAAACAGTGTCACCTAGTGGCCCCATGAGGAGGCACCTTCAAATTAAAATGTCTGGTATATAGCAGCAATTTCTCTTTTTTTTCATTTTCATTTTGTGGGGGGGGTAAGGTCTAATGATTTTACTACTTATTTTACATCGATTCTCAGACTAAAGTGAAATTAAAGTTTTAAGTGTAGTTATGTAGTTAAACTATACATGTCTCCTAAAGCAGGGGTTCTCAGCCTTTTGTGACTAGAGGCCCACCTCTGATTGTTAATAAATACATTTGGGATATGCTACTGTCAGGTGTAATGACCCACATAAATATTCAGCTTACCCCCACCCATCACTGTCTGCCATTAGGAATCCAAAGTATTCAAGGTCATATTTTCTCACCACTGGTGCTGGGACGTCTCCAACATCACTTTTTCTTTTTAAAAAATGCTCCATTTTGTGTCACAGCATATATGTCTGTAAAAGGGAGACTTGTGGGTACCCATAAATCCAATTTTCATTCACATACTGTATCTTGAGGTCAGAGGTCAAGGGTCCCCAAAATGTAGTTTAACTTTGGAGTATTATTTAGCCTCCTTCCCAAAAAGCTATTATGGCATCGGGACCAATGGATTCCCTTGTTTTTCAAGTTTCATGTGCTACCAGTAGCTTTACTCAAGCTTTAAAACTGAGCCCGCTACAACCTCCTCAAGACAGAGTAGCAGCAGTACCACTGCGGCCCACGAGGCGTCGCTCTGAGACCCACCAGTGGGCCCCGGCCCAGTGCTTGAGAATAGCTGTCCTAAAGCACTGGTCCCAAACCCGGGACAGGGGCCCCTACATGGAGTCAGGAGATAAATATAGGTCTACTGGGTCCTGAGAGGATTGCCTGGGTAGGTAATTAAATAATAATTAAAAAAAAAAAACTTCTCTATTCGTTTCTTCTCCTTAAGCAAAGTATTGTAGTTTGACCTCATCAGGCCTCTAAAAATATCCAAATGACAATTTCAGTGTTTAAAATCCCTCTTATCAATTTATTAAGATGGTTGTTACTGTTGTTTGGCCAGATTGCCGTAATTTGCATCAAACATACTTCCAGGAGTCCTAAAATCAATAAAACCTGAACATACATACATACGTGATACTCATATTTTCACATTCAGCGTGACTTAAACTACCCGTGATCTCCAATTTCCATCCAAGTGTCCATAAATCCACTTATATTATTAAATTATAGGAAAAAAGATGAACCTCCCTAAGAATCAGCACATTTTTAAGTTGTCTTCGGCATCAAAGTGATCCAGTGATAGTTATCTGTACAACCATCAGTGCATTACAAAAAGACACTACTAATAGCTAATTCGGCATACTTTTCATGGCGCCAATTTGCCAAAATGGACACAAATGTAAGACAAAAAGCAAGAACGGGGCTCAAGTTGTACCCACAGCTACCTTAATGGCTCCATGGCAACACTATAGGCGACTTCCTGTCTCCCAAATGATGGAGAATATAGCTCTAAAATACTTGACTATGCTGCAAATAATAATAATAATAATAATAATAATAATAATGTTAGAACTTATTATTAAACTAATCCAGGAGAGGGAGCTATTGCATCATAAATGTAATTCCTCTCCAACTACTCTTACTTCCCCATTGATATGATGAAAATCTAATGCCGACATGTTTGTATAGATCCCGTAATTATTGCGGCTTATTGTTAGTTTGTGTGGTAATCTTTGTCTTCAGCATACATACCTAATTTACTCGTCAGATTTACAGAGAGGGAAAGAGAGCACACGGGTTATGTGAGCAATAGAGATTGGCGCAGGGCTGCAGTGTCACCTAGCAACAGGACTGCGCAAGCGCACACGCCCCTTCAATCAGCACTGGTGGAAAAAGAAATAAGAGCAAAATATATATAAGCCAAATAGGAGAAGACACGCTAAAACACACACAGGCAACACATTCATAAACGTTAAATTAAATATGAGTAAAACGTATCAGTCTTTATAACACTGCTGCCTGACTCAGCTAAAAGGCCTCAGCCTGCCCTCTGTCTGTCTTTCTGCTGTTTCCCCACTCCTGACTTGTCTCTCACAAAAATATGCAGCGAGGCTTGTGTAAATAAACTAGCCCCGAGCACATTCCTCAAGAAACACACACACTCTCTTGTCTGTACACTGTGACCCCTGAGCAAACTGCAATCACACATACCATTCGATTTAACTCTGAGTCCATCGTGCCTGGTGTTTAACAGGTCACCGAGATAGTAGACCTATGTTTTAATCAGTTGTAGGAATTGGACTTTCTCAGCTAGATCTTGTTTGGAGATAGGCTTAAGAATAAGTTAAATTTTGAGTCCTTAGTTTGGCTCATTGCCTCTGCAGAGCTCAGGTTGTGTCCGAGGGCGTGTTCAAAAGAGGTGCACAATCAGCACTATTACAAGCCGCCCATAAAAATGTCCTGATGGGAGGGGAAACAAGACAGAAAATAATGAGGACGCCCTTCCCTTCTCACCTGGTATGTAAAGGTAAAGAATACCTACCACACAGGAAAGAACTACACTTCAGGGTTCAAGGATACAGTCACGTCTTTGCTGAAAACTGGATTTTTTCCGCCATGGTTTCTTAATCGAATGAATAGGATTATTTTAGTGAAAGAACACACACACAGCACGTTACCGGTGTACTGTACAGTGACCAAGCCCTAATGTGAGTCACCAGGAATTAGTAGGTTAAAATAATGCACACCGTGAGCTGTATGATGGGTGAGTGTACCAAAAGAAGCAGCCGCTGTGGTTTCCTTTACCGCAGTTGTGTGAAGCAGGTTTTAAATGTGATCAGGCACAAGCACACACACCTCATACATACACCCAGGAAGAGTGAGATGATAGAAAGCCACTCAAGCCAAAAGAAACATCACAAAAACACCAGGTGACTGCAGCAGACTTTCCTTCCACGAACTGAAGTTTATTGACCAAATCTGAACTCTTTATTTAGTTTTTTTTTTTTCTTTTTACAAAGATTGAAAATTCCCCTGTCTGTCCGGTTAACAGTGTAAGGTGTTGTGCGGTCTTGGTTCATGGTTTTGAGCTGCTGACACAGTTACAGTGAAACTACAAAGCAGCCTCCTGGACTCAGCAATCATGCAAAAACAAACCAAACACACTGTGGTATTCTCAATACACAAACAAATGTAAAAGTAAGAAAAATGCACATTATTCTAATTAATTTATTAATAATCTATGTCATTCATATTACACACGCGTGACCATGGTAACACCTAACAGGTTAGCAAGGTGAAGTTAAAGACATTAGGGCGAAGTGGTTAAGCTTTTATCATTCACTTGTTAAATTGGTCAAATGAAAAGAGCAAAAATGACATGCGTTAAGTCTAAATGTACAGCATCTTGTTTTCCAGCGACAATAAGAAAGACAATATCCACCCCAAAGGAAAAATATATAGCTATAGCATGTACCCAGTTTTGTGCTTATGGCGGAAATAAAAAGTACAATTCAATCATTGTAGTAAACAAAAAACACAAATCCCAACAAGATGGTCCCCCCATAATAATGGAATAAATACAAATATACAAATACTGAACATCTCTCTCGCCTCCCCTGCAGCTAAGCTAAAATGAGAAAAATTGTTCTTCAGGAATGAGATGCAGGAGGACAGAGAGAGGAGAGACCAACCGCCGGTACCAAACATAGTCACTGGGCGAGTTTTTTTCCAGGTGTGAAATTTGTATGTTGGTCAAAGGTAGTGGCGAGATAATTACTTGTTATCCAGTCTTAGGAGCTGCTCCTTACCATTAACTGTTAGGGATTTTAACTGACCATCCTCCTCCACTTCCACCCGCTCCTGGCCGTTCTCCACGATCCTGTAACAAACACAAAAAGCAGGCATCAGGAAGTCAGGCTGGTAAAGAGGTCTGAAAGAAATAGAGATGAGACAATCAATATTTCCAAAATGTCAAACTATTCCTTTAAAAATGCTGGACATTTATGTACCGTTTTGTAGTAATTTTTCTGCCGTTGATGAACTTGGTGGAGGTCGACACAGATCTGAAGTTACCCATTCCTCCTCCGCCTCCTCCCCCTCCACCGCCAAAAGACGACGAAGAGAAGGAAGTGAATCCTCCTCCACCCATGTCTCCAAATGAGCTAAAACCTGAGCGCACATTCAAGAAAAATTGGAATCATAAATTTCATGATGAATCAAGTACAATGTGGAGTTATTTGTTGGGATGTTACGCACCTGAGTCGAACCCTGAGAGGCTGTGCCCAAACGCTGGGAAGCTCCCAAAACCAAAGAGCGATCCCCCCATCCTACCGCGGCTTGCGCCCCTCTGGCGACTGTGACCACCCCCGAAGAAATCGTCAAAGGGGTCATCAGCTGTGGAGGGAAACACCATACAAATGACACCTTCAAATGGGGCTGCACATTAGTACAGTGGATAGCACTGTCGCATTGGAGCAAGAGCGCTAGCGTTAGCTTGGGTTTTCTGTGGGTACTCCGGTTTCCTCACACGGTCCAAAGACATGCAGGTTAATTGATGACTTGAAATTGCCTGTAAGTGTGAATGTGATTGTGAATGGTTGTCTGTCTCTATGGGCCCTGTGATGGACTGGCGACCTGTCCAGGGTGTAGCCCGCCTTCACCCAATGCCTGCTGGGATCAGCTCCAGCCCCCCATGACCCCCAACGTGATAAGCGGGTGCAGATGTATGGATGGATGGACCACTTCCAAATGTGGTTTGGATCTGATTTGCAAATTCATGTGGTTTTCAGCTGTCCAGACTTTCTTAAATCAATCAAAAACTAATATGAGCTGCCAGTCTGAACAAGGTCACTTGTTCCATTATTAATACACAAATATTGATTAGAGGAGAGTTTATAGATTCCAAAAGATTGAAGTGCCTGATAAGAAAGAAAAAGCTGTGGTGGCTGTAAGAGCATTGTAGTTCCTGGAACAATCTTAACCCTGAACTGTCAAAGTGCCCACCACTAATTCTCCTAAAACCCTGTGGACATGCTACTAATTGCACACTGCCAATCTGGGTCGCCCCAGCAGGATAAGGCCGGATCACTGGCACCATTCTCTGAAAGAAGACTCCTCCTTCAACCTTGAATATACTGAGGCACTGAGGGAGCTCTGAGAGAAAGCTTTAAATAAAAGTATCTCCTGACCACTGTTGTAACTGCATTACTGTCCATTTACTAAGAAGACATTAGGGGAGACAGCTCAGCCCTTACAAAGCTGTCGGTAAGACGGCAGACATCGGTGGAACAAAGACAGGAATGTACAGAAACACTGTTTAAACACAGTAATTCTGGTTTAATACTTGTGTACATGATCAGTGTGCACAAAGAGATGGCTGGGAGGAAATTCATGGCATTCTCGCTCTCACACTCATGTGCACTGACAGAACTACAAAAGACCCGTCAGGCATAAAAGACTGAGATTAAATCGGTGAGGAATGTGCCACACCTATACAACATGGCACAGGATGTAAAAGTAGAGGATAACTGGAAGTGACAGCGCCAATGGGTTTCCAAACTATGCTCCATAATGTACAAAATCTGATTGTAGGAGTTACCCAGGGAGGATTTTTTTTTGCATATTTCTTTATATTTATTGCAGTATATCCACCCTACAAAATATGATAAGAGCTAACAAAGGGAAATATCTTTTATAAACATTTCTTTATACTGTATTTCACATTCTGATTAAAGCAGTTACGCAGGGAGATGTTTTTGTGTTGCATAGTTTTTATATATTTCTGCAATATATCCAACATACAAAGTCTGATTATAGCAGCTAGCACGCAGATATTTTTTGTGCATTTTTTAAATATTTCTGCAGTATGTCCAACATACAAAGTCTGATTATAGCAGTTGCCCAGGGAGATATTTTTATGTATATTTTTCTATGTAGTGCTGCAGTATGTCCAACACAAAAAGTCTGATTCTAGCTGTTACCCAGGGAGATATTTTTTTCTGATTTTTTTTTTCTTTAATATTTCTGCAGTATGTTCAACATAAGAGATATTTTTTTTCTTTGTTTTTTTTTTTTTTTTTTTGCCATTCTTGGCAGACAACTGAGTCCTCATCATTGTGTGAATCTGTATTCGTCTTTACAGTGCTGTACAGACACACACACACACACACACACACACACACACAGACACAGACACACACACAAGATACACACAGTATGCTGGCCGCTCTGAGGTGGGTGAGTGACAGATCCACAAGACCAGCTGCTGCTCACGAGCTGCTGGACAGTCTGGACTAGAGGCTGGATGGGATTTTAAAAAAAAAAATCTGAACTCTCTTTTTGGTGGCTGCCATCTTGAGGAAAGTCAAAACCAAAATGGTTATTTCTTTATATAGATCAGTCCGAGGACAAACACTAAATATAGAGTTGTATAAAGCTTGACAAGATGGACGTTTGGACATATCCTGTTGCATACCAATTCAACATAATAAAGGTTTTGCCCAGTCAAAACAGGACTTGAACTTGACTCTCCTCAGTAAACAAGGACCACTTAAAAAGGCCAAACCATGATGCTATCTGCACCGAGAGTAACAGCAACAGCTGAGCTTCACCACTTTATTTTATCCATGTTAATAAATACAACATAATTACATGTCAGTTTATAAAAAACAATCTGACTTCAATTTCCCTGCAAGGTCTAATTCAGTCTTCCCCCTCCTCCCTTTTTGAAGCATCATCTCTAATATCTTGTATATTAGATTACAGTTTTTTCACTAAGTTTATGTTGTACGCTCGCATCGTTTTACATGTGCTCTGACACATGGAGACACACGGCGCACACACTTGGCGTTATTACATCTGCTTTTGTTTTAATGTGGAAGCTATTTTTGAAAGCATTCCAGTTGAGTGATGTAGACGTTCAAATCCATCCTCTGCCTGCGTCTGAACTCCATATTTAGAGCTACACGGGGTGAACTACACATGCCTTCCAATCAGCCTTTTGCTGAACCCAGACAACCTAGGACAGGCGCTAATATCCTATAACTATACTACACATTATACAGCTGATACAATCAACTATCGGGCACTATGAGAAGCCGTCATTATGAGAAATGAACAGCCACTAGTCAACAGTGTATTACCCTAGTCAGCAGTATAATAGCTTGCGAGGGTTGTATAAAAATCAAAAACCTATCATCATTTCACACTTCTGGGGAAAATGCAGAGAGAAGTGGTGGATAAAAGAGATCAGAGATGTGTTAAGCATTAAAACTAGTCACACTGATTCTGTGCATTAAAGGCAGGTTACATGTTAAGTTGGCCTATGCTCACATAATTTTCTTTTCTATGTCTCTCTCATCAAATAATCACCAGTACTGTATTTAATAGCAGTGCAACAGGTTAACAAGCTCACGGTTCGGTTTTGCAGCCCTACTAAGAAGTGGCTGCAAAAACATGCCCACAACTGTCAAAATGGATAAAAATAATAGAGCTAATAGGTCTACTAATGATTATTTTCACTATTAATTAATCTCTCAATTATTACATTAATCATTTAATCTATAAAAAGTAAAAAAAAAAAAAAAAATCCAAAACCCAATGTGACATTTTATCCAAGTAGAAATAATCATAATCCGTTTGCTTTAAATGTGAAAAGCAATAAATCCACAAAACTGTCAAATGCAATTTTAATTATTTTTTTAAAATTTGATTTATCAAACTATTATCAAAACAGTTGCTACGGAATAATTGATTAATTGTTTCAGCGCCACTACGATTTAACATTTCTTTCTATTATATAACTATGTTAAATCATCATGTAATCTCCAACTACCTTAGGTAGCTCTGTTTATTTATAGCTGTAGGCATAGATGCATATTTCACTAACTGAAAGAGTATTTCCAAAAAAAAAGAAAAGAAGCTGGAGGAAATTAAGAGGTCTAATCTCTGGTTAATAGATGAAGGCTATGTAATGACATTGAGGTCAACATCCAGCAGAGATACTCGGTGCTCTCCAACATGTGACATTTAGTGGCAGATGACCTCCCAAGGCGAACAGTGCTTAGAGTGTTGGAGATGCATGTTGCAGTGCTGTGGGGTGGGGGGTGGGGGGGATAAGCTCGAGGCTTTGCAGAAAGTGTCCTGGGTCTAATGCTCCATCTTCACCATATCTAAACAGCAGGGGCTGCTAGCTAACAGCTAATTAGGAAACAGAAATATCAGTGTTTCCTATCCTATACACAAGTGGGACATAGAGGATGTTCTCCTTTTCTCCTTTTCAGGTCATCTGTGTATATTTTTGACCAGATAAAATGATGCAGCTAATAATAGCCATTCCCTACTCTGCACTCTTTCACTCTGTGAAAAGGTGAAATCCCATCAGTGCCTCGCCAGAATCGAAAATGACTTACCAAAAAAATCTGCGAATGGATCTCTGCCTCCAAAGAATTCCCTGAAAACGTCATCGGGATTACGGAATGTGAAGCCGCCGCCGCCAAAGTGATCATAATGGCCTCCTGAGAAACATAACACAACAGTTAAAGTTCAAAAACGACACAATTTATTTGTCACAAGCAGGATTATAAATCATTTCAAGTCATAAAAAATACCAACGTAATACCAAACTGTCAAGAAATGAAATGCACTTATTTTGAAAGCGGTCTCCTTACCTCCTCCTCCTCCTGAAAGGCCGTCTTTGCCGTATCTGTCATATGTATTCCTCTTGTTTTCTGTTGAGGGAAGAGGAGGACTTCAGATAAACCAAAAGAAATAGAAAATCCCCAGCCTGTTGTATTTTAAACCCTAGTTAGGGTCACTAAAGTCTTCAAACTGCAGCGTATGTGTTAGCATCAAATTAACTGCCCCTTTCAATTTTTTACTTTACACTGTGACTAATCACAGTAATCAGAAGTGTATCAACATTTCCAAATCACATCCAGCTGCATTTTATGCATTTAATTCATCAGTTTGACCATCTGCATGTGCACTGTGATGTCTTTAGCGGCTGTTCAACGGTCAAACAAAGGCGTAACTATCAGTGTCTGAACACATTTACAGCCCAAACTGATAACAGTTTATGGCATCAAATAAAACGGAGAGCAAAGCTAAACCCACCACAGGAGAACGCTGCACAAGACCCACTGACTCCAGCATGAACAATCCAGACATTGTGCACTGATAATGCTGACAATACCTGTTTCTTGTGACTGGATAATAAAAATGAACAAGTTACAGGTTTCGGTTGTGTTCTCAAACCTACGTTTGAAATCCAGACATTCTCATATTTACAGCATTATTCTGGTAATTACTTCCACATAAGAAACAGAAACATGACTAAAGAAATCATTAATCTGCCTTTCCAAGCCGACCTAGAGCTGGTCATGGCACACCGCCTCAGAGGAAATACACCCGGCGGGGGCCAACCAGCGCCGGGGAGAGGTCCCACTAGGGGATCGTCCCACGCCGAGCGATTAACATGGACTTTAAGTCAAGCCTGATGTTTCCTTACACAGTGAGGCACAGAGTTTATTAATGAAACACTGGTATCAGATCGGTACTGGCATTGGCCGATACCCAAAGCCCAGGTATCACTCAGTATCGAGACTGAAACAGTCAGATCGGTGCATCCCTACTAGTTTAGACTGTAGTTCTTTAAGGTCTGCGTGTGTTCTTGTAGGAAAACAAGATTGATCATATTGGTACCAGTTCCAAAACTTTAAGTTATCAACATTTTAAACCAAAAACCCTGCCCCAGTAATCAGATATGGAAGTCCAATCTTACTTTTCTCCAGCAACAGCGATGACAACTCTTATATTAGAGGTGTTAATAATGACAAATGACAAAATGTATGGTTTTTAAATGTTCAGAAAAACAACAGTCATCACATCATATAATCCTCACTTGACATGGCTATATGATATATTTTCTCCCTCTACAGAAGAAGCTTACCATCTGAGAGCACTTCATATGCCTCTGAAATCTCTTTGAACCTTTTCTCTGCTTCCTCCTTATTGTCTGGGTTCTTGTCTGGATGCCACTTCAATGCCAATTTTCTGTAACTGAGACACAAACACCATACAGTTAAAATACAGACATTGACATCAAAACAGAAACAAACACCATGTATGTCATATACTGTAAATATTCTAAGGGCAGATAGTCAGTTCTTAAATGGGACGTGGAAAAAAAAAAAAAAAAAAAAAAAAATATATATATATATATATATATATATATATATATATATATATATATATATATATATATATATATATATATGTATATGTATTACGGACATCCACGTCAGAAACACATATCCACATTCAAATCTTTTTTTAGAGTGGCAACCATGCCTACACCAAACACAGACACCCCTTTGTGCACACACAAAAATACATACATACATGCACACACTGTCCTTCCCCCCCATCCAAGCAGAAAGAAAGGCAGCCTGAACTCCGCTGACGTACAGTAGCGGCTCGCACAGCCGCTTACGCTGCATCAGCTGTTTGTTTCTAAGCCCAGCAGCAGCACCAGCAGCAAGCGGACACACAGATGATGTGGGACAAGACTACAGACTGAGAGTCAGCCAGCAAAAAAGGCTGCACACAATCCAGGCATTGACTCCCTTATGGGTCTACGTTGAATAGTGTTTGTAGTCCACGTCTTTGTTGTAATCTCCGACATTATCTGGCTTTCTAAAGCCTGGTCAACCGGGCAGACTAAGCTGAACAATATGGTGTCAGTTTTTGTAGTCAGAAGTCTGTATGTTCACCAGTAAAAGCAACCACAGCCATTATCTTGCTCCCAACAGTCAATGATCAGCTCAAAAGCGTCTGAGGACAGTATTAAATTTAGCTTTCTACTCGGCACATTTAAGACGAAGTGTTCAAGACCCCCATGGTAACAACAACTAGCTTTCACGTCATCAAGCCAGCTATATGATTACAGAGTTGGTCGTGTGCGGATTAAAATACTGTGCAATGACAACCACCATATCCATTTAATTTGGGTCTGACTACATTTAACAACTGCCTTTGGTTGATGTGAGGCATCAGTATTTGTTTGTTTTAGGCTCGGGCGATGGTTTCTATTTTCAAATTGTCCAAGTGTTGATTAACAGGACTCAGCAGGTGGAAAGGCTGCTCCACCGGAAACATCTACATGTACAGTAGGGCATTAGTTAAAACTGCCTTAATATCAACATAAGACAAACCAGTTGTTGATTATCCCTTCAATCATCAATATACAGTCCAATCGCCAATGGGTACAAGCCTAGTATCATTTTCAAGCCCTTTCATATTAGTGAATGACAGCTCAGATGTATAGAAGTGTTCACAAATATTTCTAATTTGTAATCCTGACTTGGATGTAGGGCTGGGCGATATGGCCAAAATCTTCTAAAATGATATGTCATTTCATATCTCTATAACAATATAGATCACGATATGGCATGTTTTCTGGTAATTCAATAAACAGTCTAATGAAATATCCACAAGGTTAAATCTATTTTTGTATACTCCTGTGTGAATTAAATACTTAAATGAAAACTATTTTTTTTTTTATTTTAAGAACTTGAATGCAAATGTCCCAAATTTAGTGACAATCCATCCAATCATTGTCAAGACATTTCTTTCAGAAACTCTTAAGTCAGCCTGCTGGTGCTGGCTGCAGCAGAAAAAAAAATCAAATGATTACCCATTTCATTAGGATTCGTCCTCTGGGAACCATAAATGTCTGTACCAAATTTCATGGCAATCCATCCAATAGTTGTGGATATATTAAGTCTGAACTGAAGAGTTGGACTGACACTGCCATCCCTAGAAACAAGCTGCTGGCATGGCAAATAATTCAATCGGAGATCAAGAAGAGAGAGGTGGGGTCATAGGCGAAAGATACGACTTATTGATTGGCGTCAGTCGAGATAACATTTGACTTTGGCAGCCAACAACTGAGCGTATACAGATAACAGGCACTCAGCATTCACTGTCTTTTTTCGCTTGGCAAATTGGATACATGGGTTGATTTGATCAGCAGTAATCAATAATGTTCAGTGGTTTCATCCTCTCTCATGATTTTACTGCATTACCCAAAAGAACAGTTTATTTCCTCTGTAGTCTGATTTCAAACAAGCTTATTTAACACTTTACTTGACAAAACAAAAAGGTGAAACCTGTGTGGTGTGTAATTAACTGGAACTAGTCAGTTCAGTGGGTGACCACGAGAGGTGGATGAGTGTAGGGGGAAGGTATTCGACAGCGGCAAGGTTACAGGAAGAAGAGTGGAAACTTTCTGCATTGCAGCCTCTCTGCTTTCTCTCTCCTTGTGTTAGTTTATACAGCTCGAGGGGGATATAATTAACCTATTACACCCCTCCTAGTGGGCAACATTTAACAACAGCACCGGGGGAAAATAGAGCAGAAAACACTTACGCTTTTTTGATGTCCTCTTGCGTTGCATTTTTCTGGACTCCTAATGTCTGGTAGTATTCCAGCATGGCTCTGCCTGTGTGAGTTTATAGCTGCTGTCCTATGTGAGGGTCCTCTATGTGGCAGCCTCTGTGGAAAGAAAGTTAAGTTCTGTTAAGACATGTTAGCTTGGAGAGATAAAGCCCAACAAACTGCGACTGAGCGTAGCCATGTGTGACGGGCGAGATACCTCCCTTCCAGACCCAAGGGGTAAATTTGTAAAAGGGAGGGAGGAGGCAACGGCATTAAACAGAGTGGCAATACCCAACAATGTAATCAACTGCACTGAAATAGAGATGCAGAGAGGAGGACAGCTACGCTAATACAAGCCCAGCAAAATTACATAATATAATATGAGGGTGATCAACCCTCAACCCTGAGGCTCTACGTGAGAAAATGTGAATCATGTTTTACTTTTGAAATTTGAATACATCCCTATAAAGACCATGAAGTATTTAAAAAAAAAAAAAAAAAAAAACATGACCTAATGTTGAAGTTATGAAGCTTAGCCTCTCAAAAACAAGACAGAGCAGGTCTGATGAAAAAGTATCAAACAATATTCTGTTTTAGCCCCACATTTCCAATTTCTTTGCAATACAATAAGACAGAGAGGGTAATCTGTACAAACACATCACTGTCATCAAAGTCATCCGCTAAAAATTTCTTCTGAACTCTGCACCTAGTTGGCTCAGAATATAACAACAACTGCTGCCAACATGCCGAGTCTTTATCTAGAGGTAGATACAAAGAACTATCACAGCACTAAAAGCAGCAGATTTGACTCTGCGCTCCACGGTTAATAACATTTCTGCAGGATACACTGATGTAGAAAAATGCAACCGAGACAAATATGATACGGATCACATGACTGATAAAGTTGCTAAAATGCTGGTGGCTACCCATCCTCCAATTGATAGCAAGCTGCAATCATTAGCATGACCAGCTAACTAGCTCACTACGTACAGAAGTAACCGAGCATTACTTCCAAGGTCAGGGAGCACATTATTAGCAAACTAAATTAGTTTGTGTCGCTACGACTTAACTTTTTGCATTTTTTTTTTTTAAACACATACCCACTCCAGTGTTTCCCCAATAGATGTTTTAATGGCCATTCTGTTGCTAGGGTAACAGCTTTGGTCCAAGTTTACTGATGTATTTTATGTTGTAGAACAAAATGTTAAAATCTCTGAAGCTTGTGTTAACCACTGACCTTATTTCAGGCATCTAGCTAAAAGCCCACTGACTTCCAGACTAGGGAACCAAAAGACTTAAAATGCTAACTCATTTCTGGGTTTTAGGACTCAAGCTCTAGAACCGTATTCAGTTAAGACAAATGACATTTTGCCCTTATTGTCCTTTGTCAAGTTTGCTGGAAGTGGTAAGCCATGGTGCATTTTATGTGGAGCGAGCACTGTGCCGGACTTCATTTAAAAAACAAAAAAAAAAAAAAAAAAATTCAATTTAAATGCTACATTGCTTGTCAGAAACCAGTAGTAACTTAACCTAGGAAGCAATTTGGCCTTGAGTGTTTAATTTGGCGTTCTGTGGTTTGGTTAATTTGGCATGCAGTTAGCGCACCAGTTATAATTTTGTTTTAATGAAAACTCAACTCCTGCCATTTGCTCCTGATGTTCTTCCCCACTGTTCAGGAAGAAGAACATAACAGAAGTAACCGGCGAAATGGCTTTAAAAGTGACATTTTCTTTTTCATAGATCTAATTTGTGCCAATGTGAAGCACCATCCGCCAGTCCAAAACAGTCAACCTAAGGGAATCACTCAGTTACATTACTGTCTGTCAGTCACAGTGGACAACATCTTTTCTAAACCAAATATAGCCTTTAGCTGCCATCGTCCTCATGTGCCCAGTGAAGGTTGCCTTTGGCTCTCCGTGTCAGTTAATAATGACGTTTAAAATACTTTCCCGTCTAGTTTTTACTCTCTTTTTCAGGGTTATTGTGCACAATCCACTGATGTGAGGTGAAAATGACACATGAGGAGCAGGTTTTTATAGTGGTTTGGTAATTAGAGGATAAGACTTTCCCACTGCCATATTTTTTGATGTGGGTGGGACTTAAACACAGCATGTCACAAGTTTTCTTTCAACGCCTTTACAAGCAGAGCAGGCTCTGGTTTTCAGGCTCTGCTCTGTGGTCTGTATGAAAAACAACAAAGTGGAAGATCTGTTTTTTTCTCACATATCAAAGCTACATAATTTAGTTAATCTCTGTATGCTTTGGCTTGCAAAACTGTATTTCACTTAAAAGAAAAAAAGGCAAATGTCATGCCAAGTTACATTCAAAATCTCGACTGCACAGGACTCCAATTTAATTATTTAATAATAAATGCTGCAGTATACTTAACAATACAGTCAGTACAGTTACTACTCCCACACAAACAATTTGCTGGAACCAAACCAGAAAATCTGCACTTCTATCACAGAGCATGGGGGGGAACAAAAAAAGATATGTTAGGAGATAAACACCAATTTTCTGTTTACTGAGGCCTTTTAACAGATTTTAGACAAAAATCTCTGACATAAACCTGGTAAATCACACCCAAAGCTGCCACACAGAACTGGGTTCCCATCCACACCCAGACAATCCAACGTCTCGATAAGTATTTGTCTTTCAAAGACAGGCAAAAATCATACATCACACAGCAACAGCGGACTAACACGATGAGGAAAATGCCAAGAAAACCCACAGTTGACCATTAATCATCAAGAGATATCTTAGCTATCACGCTAAAATGAGGACTACTTACACGGGGAGTCCACTGTGTCCTGTTTGTTTGCTATTTATAACCTGTGGCCTTTGCAGTTAGATTGTGTTTGTGTGTGTTATGAGCATGCGGGGGTTGGGGGTGTCTGGCACATGGCAGTGCCAGTAAGTGACTCCTGGTTGAGACATGGCACAGGCACTAAAGTCCTCTCTTTCAGATGCCTGAGTAACTCCAAATCTCCCTCTGACACTTTTTTTTCTGTTGAATTTACTGATTTAAACCTATCTAATCCTAACCATTACAATGTCCTCCTTTCCATCTCCACATCCTAATATAGACCGCAATCTAAATATAGAGCGATATGACCCAGAAAGTCATCCTTTTCCTCTGAGTTTTCTCTAAAAACCAAACCCAATGTCCTGACTCATCATATTAAATGGACCTTATTTTATCCCCCTCACTTCAGCCATTACTGGCTCACTCACCTGCCTCCAGTTCACCCGCAGCAGTCGGAGTTAATGGACACTAGTGCTAGAGATGTGGTTACTCGTGGCTCTGTACGGTGTGTATCCATGCATGTGTTGTATGTGCAGATTTATGCCTTGTGGTAGTATTACACAGCCAACCCGGATCTGATGGATTCCTGTTCCGCTCAGCGTGAGCTATGCCTCAGTGTGAGCAACAGATGTGGGTCAGTCAATCCCATGATGCCTCAGTTAGTGAACCAGAGGTGGCGGTTATAAAAGCACTAATCAGATAACTAGTCCGTTATTATATTTTCTATTTCCTACTCTAGTAGGAGTCAAATTAATAATAAAGTGAACAAATACATGAGCCTTACAAATTCTTGTTAATTAGAGGATAATCAAAGAAAAACAGATGGAAAAGCAGCATTTTGCCTATTTTACCATCATTTTGTGCTGTGCAGGGATCTGAGAGTCTATAACAAAATTATTCATCTTTTTTTTTTTTTTAGTAAATTGACTATGGGAACAGCTGTTCCATAAATATTTGAACATTTAGGGATTTTCCAATTGACATCTAGCTCAAGAGGAAATTACAGTAATTATCAATCGCTGCCATGGTTGTTTACAAGGACGCTTTTCTGTTTTCAATGTAGTTTAAACCCTTTAAAATTAAATATAAATGGTCCGCCACATAGGTGTTTTTGATCTAACTTCTTGGAGTTAAAGTGGCCAAAAAAAAATAAGTATTTGCTGAAGGAGCAAATTTATCTTTTATGTTTGGAGTGCTGCCACTTCTACGCAGGTAATCACGGACTGAAATATTGCTGTCAATGTTTTTACACTGATCTACTGGGCACAGAAATCCCTTCTCCAGTTTATCTCCAATGACCTTTTAAATGTCACTTCTGTGAACTTTATTTAGCATATTCTGTGTGTTCTCTTCAGCCCAGATGTCAAACAGAAGTCAGTCTTCTTCCACTCATGTTAACCTGTTGTTTAGCTGTGTCCATCGAAACAAATGCCCCTGCAGGCAGCCTGCATTTTGGTTCACTTCATCTCACTGCAATCAGACACTAGTGCGGCTGTTTTTTGGTCCGAACCAGAGTTTGATTTCTGTGTTCAGAACTGCCCAAACAAACCACCTGAATCACGGGTTCAATTAAAACGGACTAAATGGTTTGTGAAAGCGCCCTTGGATTTCAAAGTGAAGGTAAAGAGAAATCAGGAAAATGACAGCCAGTTCGGTGCAGTATGAGCAGCCCAAATTAAAACAGGGCAAATGGCTTTGTTGTTGTTCCTGTAGCAGGTGTGCTGAGGACGAGGGTACCTCAGGGCTGGACTTTCAAAAGGGACTGCATCAACCAACTGGCTTTGAAATGGGGAGATTGCCAGGAGCAAAAGACGCAGCAAAATCAATGGATAGATGAAGGAAAGACTAATCAATGGTTTAAAAAGAAGGTTGCCAGAAGAACGAGTTATCATTACACTAGTGTTCATGGGTTCAGGTGCGTAGCTAGTCAACAGCAATGGTCTGATCTCGGTTCTCGTCTACACAGGATTTTGGAGCAAACACTTTCAGACAAGTTGAGCAGAGATTACAACAACATCCGTTCAATTTTGTTTGTTTTTTTCCAGTTGGGCAATGCTGGTGTGTGAAATTAAGTTTCCCTGAAAGGGGCAATATTGAGTAACAGTAGATAAATGAGACTAAATGTCAAATTCTTGCAATGGTGAAGATAGAAGTTTTACTGAGGCAATATACAGTATTTCACTGATAAACTTTACAATAAACATTACTGCTAAAGATTATAGTACCAGTTCAGATCAATTTAAAGTATACTTTGGTTGGTAAATTTTAAATAATTATAAATGCATATAAAAACAATTTTTTTGTTTTTCTGAAAAGCCTAACCAAGGACGTTAGCTAGAAATCCTATATACAATACATTGCATCGGTTGCATTTTAATTAAGTATAACAATACCTACATGTATTATCACTGTAAATAAATAAATAAATGTCTATATTTTGAATTTCCAAAAAAAAAAAAGAAAAAGTGTCAGTAATATATTTTGTACTGCAATTTCTATTTGCATAAATTGGTCGTACATATTCAATATATAAATCTACTATATTTGTCACTATATTGACTATATAGTCTATATTGACACATCACAGATGTGTCAATATAGACTATATATTCTATATTGACTATCTATCTATATTTACACATCACAGATATCATACAAAACACTATGGAAAATATAATTTACCATTAAATGAAAGAAGAGAGGTATCTAATGCAGAGCTATTCAGCAGCTATCAAACCTTTATATAAACTGCTTTATTGGTGTTAATGCGGTTCTACTGTCGGCCAAGCATGCATTGAGTGGCTGGATATATTACTTAGGACAAATGAAACAAATAAATAATGAAACTGACTATCGGATTAGACTTGATATACTAGGATAAAGATCAGGATTGGGGGCCAACAATCTGACTGGAATTTCCCTAACAATGATGGCCATCACAAGATATCAGCCCTCACGTCTCACAGCTGTTTACTTACTATAAGCAACATCATGTCAGTATCTGCAGATAATCATAAAAGGTGCATCAGCCTCATAAAAGCTTCCCCAATTTCCTTCAGCACAGCAACTCTCCAGTTAATTACCAGCAAAGCAACTCCAGCTTTTATCTCTTGATTTAAATCTCTGATTAGACTTCAGTATTTCCATTTATGTCAGTTTTGGTTTCTGTCCAAGATCACAAATTAGATCCCTTGTGCAAGTTTTGCCTACAGACTTGATGTTTTACCTGCAGGCTCATACTGTTATGAATATAACACTGTGTACAGAGCCGCCATCACTGTGATTGTAATCAACAAAGGGCAGCTTGAGTAGGTCTGTCAGTGTCCAAGTACTCTCAAACAGCACTACAAATTTGACATTAATAAGACAAGAGCACCGGACAAAACAGGCTCTGAGCAGCTGGGAACCAACAATACCAAACACAAATCACAGCTGACAGGACAGAACAGAGACACACTAACAAG
This sequence comes from Pterois miles, assembly GCA_947000775.1. Lineage (NCBI taxonomy): Eukaryota > Metazoa > Chordata > Actinopteri > Perciformes > Scorpaenidae > Pterois > Pterois miles. The sequence goes on from CAMQGK010000028.1 coordinate 11,396,071, forward strand.
CTTGTACCTTACCTGAAATGATTCATAGCAACGAGTGCTTGTGAACTACACAGTGTGCACATGATCTGCAGTTAATCTGAGCTTTCTCTGGATTTTTCCCTTTAATTTCTATTAGAGGAAACATGTTATAAAAGCTCATCATCCCAGGAAGCCCTAATTTACTGTTGTCCTCTTAGACAGGGAATCCATTTACAAATATGTATGTGTGGTGAATCCAGAGGGGGAAGCATGTTAAAACTGAATCTGCTCCAGCCACCAACTTTACTCAGATTCATCAGCCACCATATAGAAAAGCAGCAGCTTGTTAGCACCACAATACATTCTGCTGCTACAACTCGAAGCTGACTAAATTATATTAGAAAAGTGGTCAAACTGGTCAGCCCCATGAAGGCACAACAAGACCCTCTTTTGTCACTTAAAGATCCTTCAAATGACAAAAAGAAAGCATGACAAACCTTTGTGTAACTGACAACCTTTGAATAGTAGTATGTACATAGTACACAGTATTTTTCCAGTCAAACTCTAGGGTAAAAGCTAACAAGATATTCTGCATTAACATATACTAATACATGTTAGGGAGTTTCCTGTTTTCATTTCACTAAGTTGTAGTCTAGTTTTCAAATAGATAATAAGGACGGGGGGAAATCGATTCACCTATGTTACCGCTTTTATTCTTGTACTCTGAGTAAACTGACGTCATATCCGTTCTGTATCCATCAACCAATACAAACCACGGCCGGCCACAGTGAGCCGAAACCAGAAATTAGAAAATGGCGGCGGGACCACGTGGATTCAACCTGCACCCTCACATTTTAAATCCAAAGTGGAGAGCTAGCAACGGACTTAGTTAGTGCAAGTATACACGTGTGACTATGCCTGGTTTTCAAAATAAGGTGTTAACAAAGGGAACTGTATATACAAAATATATTTATGGAAATAAGATTGATAGGATTATATTCACCAGAAGTATAAAACATAACATATCCCTCATAAATTACAAAGAAAATACCAATAGTTTGAGGGAAATGTTGTGACTACACAGATGCTTAAAATCAAACATTTTTACTGTACTAATTTGGATATTTTCAAATACATATTTTCCCATGATCTAGTGTTAAAAAAAGGTAACAAAAAAATCCCAATAAATCGTAATATCGAATTGCAGTACTTAAAAATCGCAATACATATTGTTTATTGTGATAGTATTGAATCTGGAAAGATACATCATTCCAGCTCTCATAGATAATAGAAATAAAATCAAAAAGTTTTAATTTCAGTAATCAACTGTTTCAGTCATTCAAGTAAAAATACCACCTTGCCTTTTTCAGCATTATAGGGTTGTCACAAAATAGTGTCCAGATCTCAGATCCCAATAAGTTTTCAAATGTCTTGTTTTGTCCAAAACTATGAATATCATATTTACACGATTAAGCAGCTGGAACCAGTAAATGTTTGTTTGATGAAACACTAAAGAAAACTCAACAATCAAAAATGCTGACGATCAATTTGGCGCCAATCGATTAATTGATCTGTGGTTTCAGCATTACAGCCTCTGATTAGTAAAGATTACCTGTCTCTATTCACTTTTCATACTATGAAATTAAGATGTTGTTTGCAGCTAATCAGCCAGTAGATGAAGCATATTTGAAATAATATTTATTGCAGTGGATAGTGTTATTTTTCTGTATTTTAATAATATACAGCTTCCTCCTTTAAGCTACTTCCAATCTACTTCCTGTGGTGGTGAAAACAGAAACACCTTTGCTGCAAGCAAACTATCCTACACTGAGGAACATGCAAACAGAAGAAAAACCAAAAGTGGTTTCTTCTTGTGTAGTATTTTCTCGAAGTTACCATCAACAGGCACATGAGACACGTGTGGGAAACACAGCAGAGTAACAGAGAGGCTCAAGACAGTTTACAGATGTATTGACATACAGCAGGGGGATATTATAATAATAGCTAAAACGTTACATAAGTGAAAACATCTCTAAAAATAGTCGTAACTTTAATAGTGGACTGGTAGTCTCGTATTGCCAGACGTTCACTAACTACTGTGGCTATGTTGGGCGGGTAACAGGCACATATACTCTTCATATCTTATCCTGTCCATCGGCTTCTTGGCAAATGTTGTCGAAATTACCATAAACCCAACAGCATTTGAACGTGCTTGTAGCTAACACGGTAGCTAGCCGCTAGCTAGCTAAGTTATCACTATATGGGAAGCTAGCGTTAACGTTAAAAGCCAGGCAAAAACCGCCAGCTCCACTCATTTATGTTACAGGCTAGCTGATTTTAACGTGAGCGGGCACTTGAGTCTGTCCTCAAACTGGAAACTACAGGGGTGTTAAATTAATAATGTATAATTCATGATGCCGACGATAGCAGGGGAACATCAGGTTGCGACACCACAGCATCCCCACATGTAACGTGAACGTTACTCGAGTCTATGCGACAGGAGACGTTCAACGGTCGTTCAGCAACGTGAAGCCGCGTCGACACATGACTTACACCGCTTACATTTCTACAAAGAGGGCTCACCTGTTTGAAGGAAATGTCCGCTCAGAGAGTCTCTATTTTGTCGCTGTCTTCGCCCGAGTCCAGAGTGAGTGACTGCAGCCGCTGGTGGCTGGTTGCTGGTGGTGGAGCTACAGCTACTGATATCGACTAGCCCAGTGGTGGTGGTGCTGCTGCTGCTGCTTTCAAGGACTGTCGGACATCCGGGTTGCCGCCTAAACGCACTAGGGTAGGCTGCCCTTCAAACCAAACAGAATGGAGGGGTGGTTGGAGTGTAATGACTGGCCGTTGGGCAGGTTGTCTATCGGGGGATTTCATTACATATTTGTTTGGTAAAATAAGCTACTAAGGTACAAGAAAAGCCAAAACAGTAAGATCCATGGTGCAGCTGTGGCTCGAGCTCACACACTTTAACAGGCTACTCTGTCAAAAAGTAAGCTACAAGCCAAGTATACCTTTCTGTAGACATATGAGGTAAGAATACTTAATTATACTTTTTTTGAGTATATTGCAATGGAAAGCTTACGTACAAGTAGGCCTATAAGCTAAGTATACTTTTTTCTTACACTTGTGAGTTTGAACCAAGTATACTTATACTTTTCTGTATACTTGTCAGTTTGAGCCAAGTATATTTATACTTTTCTGTATATGTGTCAGTTTGAGCCACGTATACTTATACTTTTCTGTATACTTGTCAGTATAAGTCAAGTATACTTATACTTTTCTGTATACTTGTCAGTATTAGCTAAGTATACTTATACGTTTCTGTATACTTGTCAGTTTGAGCCACGTATACTTTTCTGTATACTTGTCAGTATAAGTCAAGTATACTTATACTTTTCTGTATACTTGTCAACATAAGCCAAGTATACTTAGACTCTCTGTATACTTGTCAGTATAAGCCAAGTATACTTAGACTCTCTGTATACTTGTCAGTATTAGCTAAGTATACTTAGACTTTTCTGTATACTTGCCAGCATAAGCCAAGTATACATAGACTTTTTTGTGTACTTGTCTGTAAAAGCCACGTATACTTAGACATTTCTGTATACTTGTCAGTTTGAGCTAAGTTACCTTAGACTTTTCGGTGCACTTGTCAGTTTGAGCCAAGTATACTTATACTTTTCTGTCTACTTGTCAGTATAAGACAAGTATACATAGACTTTTCTGTATACTTGTCAGTTTAAGCCAAGTATACACATATGAAGCACATAGATTCTACAAAGGTTTCAGTAGAATAGTACCAGGTGGACTCTCCATTTGGACACTTGGATACCCAAACTGTGCCAAATGGGTTTTCTCCCTCTTAAAAGGGAATCTGGCTATACAGTACTACTGATATCCACTACAGCAGACTATGTGCACACAATTGAGCCTTTGGCCATGACATTTACCCTGTGCATCAGATTCTACCATTGTGCTCAGTATAAAATCATTAAAAACAACAATTTTTGACTCCTAATGGAGTAGATTTATTATGATAATTAGATATGTTCAAGTAAAACTTCAATAACTATGTAAATAAGATAACAAAGAAGAATCAATCATTCAATATAAAACACTTAAAAATATAATAAAGTAAAACTGATGGTGTGTTGATTTTGTTACTATGAAATCATTGCCAAACACACATTTTTTAGACAAAATACACTTGGACTGTTGTTTTAGTTGCATTAAAGCATCAGCTTTTAGAAACTATTCAGAGAAAAGCTCACCACAGCATTTTATGTTTTTTTTAAAGGCAGTGTTTTAACACAAAGCTCAGCTGAACCTGATGCTGGGTTTGTCAGGTTAAAAAGTCAGTGAGCAGATCTAGGCCACAGACACTGACATGAACTGTTTTAATGTGCATAACCTGTCTGTGTATTCATTTTTACTAAATACCTGTCTGTTTTTTAATGTTGTTGTTTTCTGTGTTCGGTGAGCCAAAGACTAAGACTAAGATTTATTGGGTTGTATTATATTGTAACATGTCCAGGAACCCTAAGATCACTCCTTTATTTTTACCTAATCTTGAGGCCTTGTCATGCTGACAGGCCCTGTGTCAAACTCTCTTCTTAATACCTTTAATATTTTGGCTGTTATTGTATTTACAGTACATTTTGCATATTCTTAAACAAAGGTGTGTTACTGAAGGTATCACAAAGTAGGAGTCTGGTTACAATTTTGCCCCAGAGCCACATAACCGATAAATCCTGCTTGTGAAGACTTGTACGTTGTCGCCTCAGAGAAGAGATAGCTGCAAATAATATTTTGTTCTGTTAACGCTGTATTGAGTCAGAACTGAACTGCATAAACAATAGATGATCTACTTTCAGATGTCCTCTATTTTGGGGGGGGGAGTAGTTAAGTTTGTAGGGGGTTGGTTTGGGAACGGGGGGGTAACGGGTTAAGGTCCCGAAATGGAAAAAAAAAAGGGTGGGAAATGGGAGGTGGGGGGGGGGCAGTTTTACTTTTTGGGCGCTGCGGGGGTCCCCCGGGGAAAGGCACAAAACCCAAAACTGTTGGGGGGTTTTTTTGGGACCAGCTGACTCTCTCCATTACTGATGGGGTGGTTGTGGATGTACCATGTATAAGTTAAACAGAGTGTAAATTGAATTTCCCCATGGGAAAAAAAGGCCTATGTCCTCTTATTTTGCTGCTGTAGAACCGGGGAGCAAAATAAAAGGAAATCTGTTTTCATAGATTTATTTTGTCATTACAGAATTGTTTCATAACCCATCAGGACCCATATTTGAAATAAATGTATACAAGAGGATTTATAGAATCAAGCATAAAGTCCCATACGACTGCTATGAACCCACGGTGGACGTTTGTCCGAGGGGCACCTGAAAGCACCATGTCTTTGAGTGTAGACAGCAGCAGCGCTGCTGGGGTGACCCTGCTCACACATCCATGATGGCACCCAACAGACCAGCGACCAGAGGTCTGACTTCACTGTTCACACGTGCATTGAGCACGAACTGAGACCCGAGGCCTCTCCTGCCTCATATACTATTAAAAAGTAAAATTATTGTGTTAATTATCAGAGCTGCTCCCATGCAAGATGCAGGAACCAGGACTAGACAAACGGCTCTCTGCGCCATCTGTCGTGTAGTGTGGGAAGCAGCTGACCTGTGACTGTTAAAATTATAAGCCTGGCCTACAAAATACTGCTTAGAGGACCATCCCTGCACCAATAAAAGAGGGAAATTATGGATATTTACCTCCGCCAAGGAGGTTATGTTTTTGCCGGTGTTCATCTGTTTGTCTGTTTGTCTGTGTTCAAGATAACTCAAAAACTTATGGACGGATTTTGATGACATTTTCAGGGTGTGTCAAAAATGTGAAAAGAAAGAACTGATTTAATTTTGGGGGTGATCCGGAAGAAATCCTGGATTCTGGATCACTTTGAAATTTTCATTAACATTTGGGTAAATGGGACCCAAAAAACTGTTTCTCAATATCTCTGGTAATTGTTGCCCAAAGCTCATGAAATTTGACTCAGGGATTTACAATGTCTATCAAATCCCAAAGGCTGATCCAGATCTGATCCAGATGGCGGATTTTATAGCAATTTATATAAAACAAACGGGGGTACTCTTACATTTTGGCCTAATGTATTGTGAGTTTTATGTTGTGTCTTGTATATGTGTTCTATGTTTGCCACTGATATAAAATTGTTTTTAAAAAATGTAGGATTTTTATTTATTACAATATGGGGGGAAACTATGGTGCTTAGAGGAGGTCTGCACTCTGCTTTTCTAGTTAAAATATGGTCCCACATTTGTGTTAAAAGTAGGGCGATGAAAATATCAATTTCCCACTTGTGCAATTGTGGAAAATAGTCTGTTTATTGCCAATACTATTTATACTGTCACTGTTTTTACATTTTCTTCTGTTGAAATTGTTCATATTTTATATGTCTGTCTACTTTTTTTACTGTGTTGTATCTTGCCTTTTGTTTTTACTGATGCTTCGTGTTTTTGCACTATCCCTTGCTGCTGCTGTACACTGCAAATTTCCCGGCTGTGGGACTAATAAAGGAATATCTTATTTTATCTTATCTTATCTTGTCTTGTCTTGTCATCTTTGAAGAGGGTTTAAGTGCAACTTTTAAATGTCCTGCAGTCCTTCACAGGCGTTCCTTCCTACTCATTACTTTTAAAGCATTTATGGCCTGTTGGCTGTTATCATAGTCACGTTCAATGGTGTAGTGGTCGTTGATGAGGTGGGTGTATTACTAGGTAGATGGGTAGGAGGTGGAGGAGGAAGTGGATATACTCTGCTATATATTCCAGATACCAGAGGAACCTAGACTTGCAAAATCTTTTTTAAATGGCTCCTGAAAAACAACTTTTAACTCACTAATGTGTGCATTTGTGTGTGTACATAAGTATACTGTAAGTGTTTTATTCATTTCATTTGTCATTTTTCACTTTGTTCTTGCTGCTTGCTGCTGTTATTATGTTATTGTTAGTATGTCAGGAGAGTTGAAGAGATGTCACATATACCTGCCCACATGGAAGAGGTCTAACCAGGCAAAAATAAGTTGTATTGGGCCTGCATTAGCTGATGTGAGGGGACAAGCTTTAAAGTCAACATACTGTATGAGAGCCCTTGGTAAATTATTGTTTAGCCCAAATTAATTCATGGCAGGAATGGGCTTCCATATTTTCAGCTCAAAAACTGGGCAGGACATAGAAGAGCTGGGTAAAAAAATGAAGAAAACCACGAGGCTGAACTCATCATAACCCAAAGAAACAGAACGAAGTAGTGCAGGTTATTGCAGTTTTGAACTGAATCAAGGCTGAAATTACAAACTGGCATTGATTTTAGATGGAAAATGAAGGTCGTTCTTGCCGTTAAAGCCGGCCGGAGCTCTTGCCAGCAAAGGAAGACCCAATGAAAATGACAGATGGCTATTAATTATACTGGACATTATGGCCAGTCAGTATGTAATTAGACTCACTGAGCAGGAGGAATCACAGCAATAGATACCATGCAGGGGTCATTTTTTATCATGCAGTCGATAGCTTTCTCTAAACGCATTCACATAGACTTCTATATGCTTTTCTTTGATTGTTATGACTGCAATTTACTTCATACATTGACACATGCAGAAGGTTAAAAGACAGTAATTCTTGACTGTGTGCTGTAAAGCAGCCCAAATAATGTCAACTGAGTTGCTGCTCACATGCAAATTTTTGAAACCAAGCCTGGCCCACTCCTTATTCATGTCTGGACAGGCAGAACGCACACTCGTAATGCTGTCCTAATGTGCTGCTACACCACATTAATGAACCTACATTTTTGCTTGAGACCTCTTTGACTTCGTATCCGTATTCATAAAGCCCAATCTGAATTTTTTGTCATTCCAAAGTTTATTAATTATGCGTCTTTTAGCTGTTTCCAGGGGGTCACCAGCACAATGAGCTGCAGTTTACTCTAATTCATTAATCACAAGCTGGCACTGGCAGAAGAAGGCGCCTGATTTGACATGAAGAGTCCCAAAGATGTGCGAAATACAGGCCTACAAAAGTGCAAAATGTCCTTCATGCAGTACCACTGGTTTACCACCAGATAGCACTGCGTTATAACAAAACATAACCTGAAAGGGATGCAAAACATGTCCTCTTTGTTGCAGTACCTGCAGCTATGAATGTCATTCTGCCTCATGATTTGTTACTTGTTCATTAAAGACTGAATCAGGTGTTATTAACTTGTCAGATACGCTTCCATGTTGGGCACAAATTTAATGCTTTCCAGGCATGCACAGTCGATGGCACTTTTGGCGCAATCTCGTGCAAAGTAGGCTCCCATCCACCCTCAAGTGATGTTTGATGTTTCCTTGCTCTGCGGCAAGATAAACAAGCCTAAAAGCTTCAATTAGCTCTTAAAAGGCCGACGAGAAAGCTAAAGTATATTACGCGCTGAGGATGATTCATAACATCCTGCATTAACTTTGTCAGTTATAATCCATCACAAGGTAATAGTCTTTAATAAATCTCATAGTAATTGAGATGAATCCCTCATTTCAATGACAAGTCTGGTTTTTAAGACCCAATTATCACTTTGAGTTCCCTGGCCCAGCGGATGTGAGGGGTTCGGGCTGTTTCAGCAGGGAGGAGAGGATGGAGAGATGGACTCGGTCCAAAGAGGGATGGATATCTTCCTGGGCTGTGCTGCATCAGAGGGCAGGTAGATTTATGACAAACGCACACAATCTTAATTTGTGCTCAGCCCGATAATGCATCTCAAGGCCAGAATAGTTCTGCTCAGTGTTTCTTAACTGGATGTTTCTTTAATTATATGTCAGAGGCCATAAAACTCAGGAGGAGATTTTCCCACAAAGCACTCGTTATTGTAAATTACAAGCAACAAAAAAAAAGATACTTATGGAAGGAAAATGCAAAAAAGAAAAGTGGGTTTATTCATTTTCCATACACACTTTTTTTCACCCTGTTGGTACACTGATCACTTGTAAGCCTTATCAACGTGACAAACTTCAGGGCGCTGACCAGAGAACAGATTGTTCACCTTAGCGAGCATGTGAGGCCTCCATTCATCACACGAAAGGAAAAGAAAACAAACCTGTACAAATACTGAATAAATGAACAATACAAGAGTAGTTGTAAACATATACATATTCACAAATCCATAATACTTTCCCCCCAAATTTAGTCCAGCAATATGAGCCATTCCCACACTTCAGACGGCGTGTGCACACTTACGGTATGGTTATCGTATGTGATGGTTATTACTAATACTCATAGGAGAAAACTGCAGTTTTGATGACCTCTATGTGAAAACATGATGGCTGTACACAAAAGCTGCTCCACCTCTGCAGCCCTTGGCACACCACAAGGTGGCTTTAGAGTCCCTCTGTCGTTATATTGCCTCTTTTTATATGATGCCACTTAATCTTTGGTGAAAAATAACTGCCCGTTTACGTTTGATTACACAAAAGAGCAGCTGCTACTCTTCTGTTTGTTTTAGCGCATGATATTTCCTGCTAAATTCAACCATATATGTTCTTCTAAAGTGTTCTGACAAGTGATTAAACATTTAAATTACTTAAAAGCAACAAGGATTAAAAAGGCTTCCTACCCCGCGTCATCCTTGCACCCTTTGCTTCAGTCTGCGGGTGATCATTTCCTCACCCTTGGCTTGGCACGCACACACTCATACACACACAAACACAGTAAATCAGGCAGGTCAGTGCATCATTTTGCTTTTTCCTACTCTCTTTTTTTTGAGTCTTTTTTCTCCCAAGCCGTTCCTGTGGCGTTGAGTCCATGGATACAGGAGACAGAGAAGCCTTCGCCCTCCTCAGCTCAGCTCGAACCCGGCGGAGGACTCGATGGCGTACAACAGCTTGTTCCTCATCAGGTGCTGGTCGCAGAACTCCGGCAGCTTGAGCAGGTTCATGCAGGTACTGGCGGTGGGCAGGCGCTCCAGGTCGTTGCCGCCGTTGTGGATGCAGAAAGCCGGGTAAAGCTCCTGTGTGCATACATGACAAATTGGACACAATTGCAGAGAAACGGGAACATTTTGAGGGATTTAATAAGGAGATGTGAAGCAACTCATGTCAGCGATGATCGCAATGTCCAAAGCAATCCAGATTAAGCAATAAATGTCAAATTCCACAAGGGGATAAATGTTAAAAGAGAGACATTAAGGTAATACAGTAGAAGTATAAATTTAGGAAATCAGGTTGGTGCTTGAAAGGCACTGAGTGGGAAACTGGCCCACAGTTTGACCCTTGGATGAGACACTGAAGGAATGGTCATTTCATGTTGTCTATCTGGCATTTTTTAAATCAAGCCTCCTTGTGATGAGGCCACCTCATCTGCAGACGGTGACACTGACCGTTTCCATCACAAGCCGCGCCGCCGAATAAGCTCCCCCGCCCTGATTTCATCCTGCTATTTAAAGTTAGCGTACGCGGTTCAGCGGCCATACTCGCCCGATTAAATGGCTCTTCAGGGGCTTAGCCGTAATGACCCCATTTTTCTGACAATTACCGTATTAAACTATCGTTGCTTATTGAGAAAGCGCCATTACCACGGCTATCATTTTGGAAAAAAAGAGAGTTTCCATCATCTTTTTTAAATGGCTTCTCCTGACAGAGCTATTTCTCCTCTAATGAATCCTGGGCCGTTTCACGACAGCTAATTAAAGCTTAGCTGGCTCAGGCTGAGGGCCGGGTCAGGGGCCGCTCCCCCCACGAATTACCGCCCTTTCCAGCCCGGAGAAGAGACGAGGAAGGAGGGGGGACATCCACGCGCTGGCCAAAGTCAAATTGATTAAAAGCGAGGGAACGCAGCTCTCAAACCCTGAGAGGAAGTACCGCAACGGATTTTAAGGAGAGTTTTCTACCGCAGAACTGCAATTAGGTTTTCTTAACTAATGACAGTCATAAAGAGTACTAAAACCAATCATATGATGATTACAGCTTCTGGTTAGACGAAGTAAGACACATAAAAACTCTTTAATGGCCCCATGCAACACTTTCTGCTCCCCCTCCATCCCAAACTCCCCAAATGTCCCACAAATCAAGTCAGCGAGAAAGTGAAATGGCTTCCAATTAGGAAATCATTTCAGAAATAGGAGCAATAATGATTCAGCACTGCTAAAACAATGTTTAGAAGTACAGAGGTATGGTTCCCTTATATGTTCATTTATCAAGAAATCGCTGCTTTCTGCTATGTCACACAGAAGGCAAAAGTTCAAAAGTTCAACCTGCGACTGAGTTCTGAAAGGTAATATTTGCCCAGCCAGGATCTCCGACCAAGCCCACACATACTGCAGAAAGAGTTCTTCAACAGAGGAAGGTCGTGAACTGTGAAACAACAGTGGATGTGGAGATAAGACCTCACCACACTGGCTCGCTCTTATCGTCGCCTAATTTGAAAATGATCATTTTGAGGGCTGTTATCAGTCTAGGTATTTTCATTACAAGCCCATTAAGAGGGAACACTCCCTTCTGTTGAGCTTGGAAAAGCTGCCAATAATGGAGGATACAGGTACGCACACAGTCTTCAGAGTGAGGTGAAGAAAAGATGGAGCAAGGAGGGGAAAGTTCAAGTCTGGTAAAGCATCACCTTGAAGCCCAGCAGTGGCGGTCTGGAGCAGCTGGTGACGAACCTCAGCAGCTTGCGCTTTTCCTCGTCTGTGAAGCCTTCTACCACCTCCCAAAAGATCTGGATGACTGGGTGAGTGGCCGAGTACCCGCCTGAAGGAGACAATGATGTGAAAACTGCATTATGTAACCCACATTACCCTTTTACCACCATAGCTATTGGTCTGTGAACTGAAGGGAATAACACTTTAACACTGGAGGTTTGTAGGTTTTAAGAACATGAGTATTTACCAAGCATGGAGGGTCTAACAAAGAGACATGATTAAGCTGCATTATGGGAAGTGTAAGACTTTTTGGGGCTTGAGTCATACTAGGGACTAATGCTGCCTTCAATTGGGGTCGTGTTTACAGTGTTTATGAGATGGGAAGTCATGTACATGATGCGTGGTGTTCAAGTGGTTAAGTTGTGAAGAAGACTGCTGCTAAGTAATGGCAATATTTACGTTACTGTCTGAGTCTAGAAGTCACAGAGGCTAGTTTTAGTTAGTGGATAACATAATGCAGGAAATGAAAAGTCATAATGACAGAGGAGAAAGATGAGGTTGTTGAGAATATCAACATTTTCCTCAGACATATTATAAAATTACCAAAAAAACAATATATGACTAAAATTACAATATACTGCACAATATTAATTTATTATGCACCAATAAAAGAGCTTCCATAGGCTTCACCATATCTCACAACATCAACAAACATGTCACAAGTCATGAACTCTGAGTTTTCAGAAACTTTCCACTTATGAGGTCGTGAATACGACATGAGGAGGTGTTCATATGGGCCAAACTTGTAAACACTGTAAACACAATCCCATTTGAAGACACCATAATGCTGCGAAGTCGGAAGTTACGAGTTCCCAGTCAGAGATTTCAACTTGAGCTGCCTGAGGTCGGATCTCCAACACAGAAAGTCAGATGAACCGTGCATCAACAGTGAAAAAAGATGTTGTAAAACACTGTTTATTAGCACTCCTGTCTTATTTGTGTCTTATTAAATCAGTTGTATACTCAGTACTGTCCATCGTCTATCTGTGGACATGTTGCTACGGTTTTGGTATGCGCAAAATACTGCCGTATTGGGATGTTATCAACTGGTAATGCTAAAAACGGCTAACCTGGCTGGAGAAAACCCCATTAAATTTTCCGACTTGGAGTGAAGTCATTCCCAGCTCAACTTCTGATTTCCAAAGTAAATGGAACGCAGCATAAAAGTCAGGATATTTCTGTCTCTGCTGCTTTGAATTTGACCTTTTCTTATAAATCCATTGAGCCCCACAGCTTTATGGAAGTGCTATACTAAATTGCTGGAGTACCTCTATAAGGGTCTAGGGCTGCAACAATTAATGCATTAGTTGTCAGCTATTAAATTAATTGCAGACTATTTTGATTGAGTCACTTTTAAAGAAAATTCTCTGATTCCAGCTTCTTAAATATGAGCATTTTCTGGTTTCTTCACTCCCCTATGACAGTAAACTCAATATCTTTGTGAGCTTTCTCACCTTTTTCTCGCATTTTATAGACCAAACACCTAATCAATTAATCAAGAAAATAATCAACAGATGAACTGGCAATGAAAATAGTTTGTTGCAGCCCTAGAAGAGTCTATAGGAAGTTGAAACGCTAGCCTGACTAAGCTCCTACCTGAGTAGTTTGTGAAATTTTTCAGGTCATCAAGACAAATTGGCACATGAGCCCCAGATATCAGCACCTATTAAAAGAAAGGTAGAAGTTTCTATGAGTTATAAATATGTGGCAGGTTGATGGACAGTTCTGCTTGTCTTATACAGCATACTGTACCTGGATCTCCTGCTGGTCGAACATGCGCAGCCACTCCAGGTTGACCACGTTGGCCAGGCCCTGTCTGAAGGCCAGGCAGTGAGGCCTGATCTGCTTGTTTAGTCTGTAGTCCGCCACCAAATGGATGTAGGCTATCCGGTTTGCTGTGGTCACAGGAATGTCTTTACCTCCTTGCTTCAGCTCAACCACCTGGGTCAAAAAAAGCACAATGTTTTTACAAGTTTCCTCACAGTTTTATTTCCAGTATCGTCTTTCTTGTGTCTGATAGTAGTGGAGTAATATCACTGCTAGGTCATATTGCATACTTCATTATGCAGATCATATTATGCATATCATTGAGTCTGCCTCGGGTGCCAGATGACCAACAAACAAAGAAAGTGCTTTAATTCAATCACAGAAAGGTAATTAAAATGTTTTCCAACAGCACTCTGATTAAAGGTATGGCTCAATGTGAGTGTGGTTAAGTGCATTTCTAAATATAGCACATCCAATGAACATCTGGTCCAATACAATTTGGCCTCAAGTTCTCTTTTCATTAGCTATAGAGCAGTTAGCACTTGATAGGATGTGCTCATCTCTGTTCATAAAGCCGGCTGGATGACGACATCATATAGCAGCAGTAGGGGGACAAATTATGTTCATCTTTTTTTCCAATGCAGTTTTCCTGTATTATATGTGATCTTACTTCTACAGCTGTGAGTACAAATTCGCCTTTCATGTACCATTTATTTCATTTGACCATCTCCTATAAATCCCAATAGAAAAGGAGGATATTGAGTTTTCAAAGCAGCCTGGACCTTACAGTGGTAAAACTAGCATTACCGCCTCCGCCAACCAGTGAAGTTGAAGTTTACATCCATGTCATCACTTCAGGATTTATTCCTATTAGACATTTGTCACAATTAGCATATTAACTCTTGAGTTACAGCCAAAAGTGTGTTTTTTGAGGTCACAAAGACCTTGACCTTTGACCACCAAAATCTAATCAGTTCATCCTTGAGTGCAAGAGGATTTTTGTGCCAAATTTCAAGAAATTTCCTCCACAAGAATACACAAGAATGGGTCAGACGGACAGACAACCATAAAACATAACGCATCAGACTTCTGTAAAGGACACACAGGTGTATCTTTGCATTTTAGGAATTGGGACGTCCGTCAAGATGGAGAGCTGAGCTCAGTTTCGGGGTCACAAGCCGTAAGATCGAGAAGAGTCAAAAATGGAGAAATTAGATGAGCCCCCAGTAGGATCAAAACACTTGTTTTCAGTCCAATAACGTTTTGGGAGTTTTAATCCAGTGTGCAGATACTCAACTACCTTTCTGTATATTTCTGCAAGGTGAAATGTTTCTAACATGCCAGACAGGACCACGGCAACAATGAGTTACTGTCACTTAACTTGATATGTGTTTAACGGTAGTACAAACTACAATCAAAATTTATAAAAGATCAGCACCTCTCTGACACAGTCTTAACAAAAACTGATTGATAAGCTTCACAAAGGTATTCAGAGCAGCGATATTGAATTTGATTGCATTATGAAGTAAGGTGTTCCTCTTATTTTGTCCATTCCCTGAATGCTGCATACAGCATGTGGTCCACTGACAGGTAATCATTTTCTGCCTTTTTTTCTCCCCCACAGTGGATTCTGATTATGTGCTAATGTAAGAGAATTACTGTCCTTATCTTGCTTGCTTTGGCTATCTCACGAGGGCAAATGCAGGGCAGACTGCTCCCGGGTGTGTGCCTAATCTTTCACAAATTGTTTTCCCTATCGTGTTTGCGATGCCCTATTTGCAACCAGGAGGGCTACATTGTAACTCGACCATTTCAGGTGTTGTTTGAGAAGAGCTAATAAGACGCGTTAAGGCCCTGAGCAAACAGGGGCTCCGGGTAGAGTGCAGGTCTGGGCCCGGGTGACTCAGAGTGCTGGTGGCGGCTCGTCTCGGCAGCCTTGAGCTTTGGAGGGGACGTGCTTAAGAGCAGCTCGTTGCTTCTGTCAGGCGTGTTGTGAGATAATTTCTGGGGGGAAAGGCAGGTGGAACGGTCAACAGAGCTGCCGTGTTCCCTGCACTGCCACAGAGCTTAGGGCGACAGTGGCGACGTGCTTTATCTCTCTCACAGCTGAAAAGTGGTACATCATGAGGGAAATGAATTATTAACGCAACAAAGAGGAACCAAACAGGAGGAAGGAAAGATGGCTGAATGAGAGGTACTGACCGGGGTTACAAATAGAGATGGAAAAAAACAGAACATGTGAATCATTTATTTTCCATCCCACCCCGTCCCCAACCCCGGTCACCTGAGCCTCTCCCAGATCATTGTTGACCACCGTGAAGTTGAGGCCCAGCTCCTCCACGTCACCCTCATAGCTCTTGAGGAAAAGGAGGTTGCGGTACATCTCAGGGTCCAGCGATGCCAGGTGGTGAATGTCCACCTCAGCACTGGTTCCCAAAAGCTTGGACAGGAAGAAACTGGCAAAGGGCAACTCCACCAGCATGTTCTCATACAGCGCCTGTAGAAAAACATGTCTGTTAGCTGGAGGACAACTGCAGGACAAGGATACAAACATCAGTCAATCAGCACAAATGAGAAAAAGCTGAGCATTAAACACAGCGATTGTTTATTGCTTGGGTGTCACTGAATAAAACATGATGATTAGATAAGCGAGATAACTAAATGGACTGCGGCCTGCATCAAGTGGCAAGCACAACATTACTGAGTACATATTCAAAAATCTGATTACAACACATATTATACAACATTAAATTTGCCTACTACTCTTATATCAAAGACTCAAGTGATAAGATCTGGTCACATCGGAGTGACTGAGAGCAAAATACAGAAC
This sequence comes from Pterois miles, assembly GCA_947000775.1. Lineage (NCBI taxonomy): Eukaryota > Metazoa > Chordata > Actinopteri > Perciformes > Scorpaenidae > Pterois > Pterois miles. The sequence continues at coordinate 11,412,353 of CAMQGK010000028.1, forward strand.
ACAATCTATCTAAAACACACAGGCTTCTGTTTCGCCCGCCTCAAACTTTATAAATGCCAATTCTCACCTTGACCTCAAATGCCATTAAGAACCACAGCCGGGCAGGTGACTCATAAAACCCAAAGCTAATGTACTGGAATAGTCCGAAAAAGAGCCCGTTGGAGGCATTAAAATATACAGGTCTGTATAAATGATAGCGCTAAAAACCCTGACCACATCAGCTAAATGGATTATAAATCTAGAGGATTTCCATAATGCATGCATCTTAAACACACATGCACGCATAAATCACGGCTATTTTCTAAACACAGGTTAATTGCACAACTTCAAACATTGTCTATTTTTTATGCAAAATAATCCACTTAGTATTTCTCTCGTGGCCGGCACTCGTTTTAGACCATATGTGCCACGCAGCCCCTTGAAACCTATCAATAACACTTATGCCGGGAAGAGGCAGCAATAAGTATATGGAAAAAACCTGTAGCCTTATTTTTTCAATGCCACTTACTTTATTTACGAGTGTTTATTGCCAGAAATTGTGCCAAAATGACTTGGGCTGGGAAGAATTAATTATTATGGCCCAGGCCTTTTAATATAAGTGAGTGCAGTGGCAACGCAATTAAAGCAGATCGCGGCACCATCAGGTGGAATAAATGCCAACAATATTGCAGGTGCATTCTGCTGGCTGCCAAATACATTCCTTAATTTACAACATTAAGAATCAATAAAATTATAATGCCTTTGAAACGCATCTCTATTATTAAGGGGTGCCAACCTCACACACCTCTAAGGGAGCTATCAGCCACTGGAGATCAGGGAGAGGAGACTGTGCAGAGGGCAGGAAGAGGAAGATGAGGAAGATGAAGAGGAGGAGGAGGAGGAGGAGGAGGAAACTTTCCTCACCCTCCCAGTTTACAGAGAGGAGAAGCCACTGCTGACGAGGTTGGAGGTTTTGTACTAATGAGAGACGAATGAGGCCAAAAGAGAACCTCCTGCAGGTCATATTACATAATGAGAAATTTGATTTTGACAAAAACCATGTCAGCAAACACTCCCATCAAAATAATATTAACCATTTAGCCTAAAGTCTGGAAGGACAGAACCACAAAAACCTGTTTTCACCATTTGTGGCTTAAATCTTTCAGCTTGTCAGCTGGGTGGACAAGTGAGGAAGAAGGATGACGACCGGCCTCTATTCTGATGTTCAATCCCATTTCAGTGAGTACCCCAGACAAGCCACTCCTGCCTGTAATACATCACCTCCACAACAATGGCACGCCTCGGACATTAATTAACAATATTAATCTCCCGTGTCCTTTGAGCCGTAGCGTGCACCGTGCACACTGCAGCAGCGGTGATGCAATCCCAATCTATATAAACGGTTGCCTTTTATCCAGGCAATAACAGCACTAAACAAATATCAATACGCCTCTCAAATGGCCACTCAAACGTCCATTTTTATGGAGAAAGAGGAACTTAAGGAAGGGTTAATTGAAAGTCAAATTCAAATTAATTTCCCCTCGCCTAATTGCCTGAACCATTAGCTATTGAGAGCACAATATTGAGGGAGTGGGGGTTGGAGAGCTTCTAGCTGCTGATTGATCATTTCTCACTTGTTAAGAATAGAAGAAGAAGAGAACGTGGAGGAGGAGGAGTTACGATACTCCGATAAGTGGACCGAACCATCTCGGCCTAAGCAAGAGAGAAGAGACCTTGATGTTCTTGACTGTAAAACAGATCAAAATGCTATTACCACATGCTTTGAGCGCTTATTTATGTCCTGTCTGTGTGGGCTCGCTGATTTAGTGCCAGCCAAATGCAATCACTACACAAACAAGAGGTAGGAATCATCGGCTAATGGAAGCCCTAATTGAGAGGCGACTGCTTGTCATGAGGTAATTCTTCTCCGGGTTGAGATGATAGCCCCCCCACGACGAAGGCATCTTGATAAACAATCACTACCACATGCATTAAGGATGATTTAGAAACATTAGGCTCTAATAAATAGTGCCATCAGAGGAAGGAAAGCGACAGAAAAACAGTGCTGTCAACAGATTATGCACAGAGCTAATTAACAAAACTAAAGCCGGGTTAAAGTTCTAACTCCAAGAAATAAATGACGGCAATTCCTCTGAATATTGTCAGTTTCTAGAACAAACACCAGAACAACCTCTAAGTGTATATGAGCAGCGAGGGCAGCCCTGACACTGACTGCAATTGACGTATTGACCATCAAATAAAGGCAAGCTGTGACTACTGTTACAATTACCTTGATACTCTTACAACAGCTTTAATATCTTTGAACATTCTTCCTTCTTTTGGGGATTTTAAAACGTCATCCGAGGCTCACCTTTCCGAGGATCCTTCCCAGAAAGTAGTAATGCCTCGTGAAAGAGTCCCCGACCAGCATCTCTGCAGCGGGGCTGGGATACAGCAGGCTCTCGTTGGTCGTCTTGAAGAAGCCCTGGTTGGGATTGAAGCCCGACTTGAGGAGCTCATTGAGGAACTCGCGAAAGATGCCGCCGCCGTCAATGCCGGCCTCGTCCAGACCGTGAGCGTTCAGCAGGTGGACTCTGATTCTTTTCTTCAGGTCCGGCTCTAACATCAGGACACAGAGCATGAGGAGGAATTTATGAAGGTACAAAACCGAAACGAGAGACACACAAACGCTGTCCAATAAAGTTAATGATCATAATAAACTTTATCGGCGGTCTGATAAATGCGACTAGGACATCAGTGATTTTCAATCTTTACTTTAAATTCAATTTACAGCAATTTACAGAAGGAGAATCGAGTCAAGCAGTCAAGTCTGACACCATGTCTTTAATTTCTAATACTTGATCCGTAATGGTATTAATCCCATCCTCAAATTTTACAAGCTTGGACACAACCGGTCGCAGCGCAACACAACGGAGGAAATACTCCCAGCGAGGGCCGACCCTGACCCTCCAAGTTGAACCTGGTGAGCAGACTGCGCTGACCCACCCGTTGAGATTATGAAACGTTAGCCGATCTAGATAATTAATGGGAAACGCCGGGCTACACCAAACCAGCACACAGTCTTGAGGGGACAGTAGGCTATTTACACACACTGGCCACAACATAACACTATGACGTTCAGAGCTGTAACAGTTTTAACTGAATAGCAATTCATAGTTAAAACGTTCACCAATAATACCTGTGGGTGCTGCACCTTGTCATGTGATCAGCACGTATGGACACAACCTCTTATACCACTTGACACCTACGTACTCATTTAAATGGGTTTCTGACACATTATTTACAAAAAGTCAGAAACAACATGCGTTAATGGAAACCACATCAGTTCTATGTCTTGAAAAGTAATGAAAAACACACACTTTGTCAAACACTCTTTCTACATAAGGTGTCTTTCACAACAACGACCAGTTCGCTGCACAATATCCTGCTTATTACACAGCTACTTACTTAAGAAATCAATAATTTGACACAGACACTGGAGTCTGACATCAGAACTGCCCATAAAGAAACAACAGACCATTGAACGCTGATTGGCCAATCAGAATCAAGTATTCAACACAGCCGTGTAACAAATACTAACAGTATATACAACTACAGTTTAACCTACAGGTAACTCCCTGTGAAATGTAACCTATAGGTTTTATTAACAGGACCCTAATTTCTAACACTATTTGCTAAATTGCAACTGCACCAGAGTGTAACTATATGAATTAAATCTGGCCTTTTAAATTTCTGCTCAACATTTTAGCTTAACACACTCTTGGGTTTGTGAATCTATCTTGCAAGTGAGATTTGGCCCAGACAGCAGCTCATAAACAGCTGCACACAAGCCAACAATTAAAACACACAATAAAACCACGAGTTAAAGCACACAGTGTATTCCTGATGGACACGATGACAGAAAGAAGTGTAATACGAAAGAAGCAGCCAGACTGCAGCTTGTAAGAAACAAAACGCAAAGTCATCCAACTTTGCTACTATGCTGTTTACAAAAGCTTTAAACTGTTTGGTTTTTGGTAATTTTTTGACACTTTAGAGGGGATTTGTATAAAACTGGTCCAAAAGTATGACTACGTTCACATTGCTTTTTCCAAATCAGTCAAAAAATAAATTTAAATAGTAATTCTGAGGAACATTTTACCAATCCATGTACAATATCTACATTATCTGCTGTTATCTGCAAATGTGTATTTTCTTGTTTGATCTCCCTTTATTTTGTATTAACACTGCCTCAATGTTACCCAGGAACTGATTATATTATAGTGTATTTCAATTTTTTTACTTGAATTTTTTTTTACGTATAAAGGTTCACCAACACCTTGTTAGTGAACAATTTGTTGTTACAATTTGGGCTTAAAGATAAAATTAAAGATTACCAACAAGCAAACTTTTCAATTAATGACCCGATTATTCTTGTAAATAGAGAAAATGGATAAAAATAAAAAAAAAAAAAAAAAAAAAAATCCTACAAACACCATTTAAATCTGGTGCATCGTGTTGTTTTTCTCAACAAACATTTTGCAAGAAAGCACTTTCTTGACCTACAGAATATTCAAATCAAATACTATAAGAGGTCATCTTTCAGAATAATTAATGTACAGTGATAAATCAAAGCAGCTATAACTTATAGACACATAAATGATATAGATCATGTCTTCAACCCAGGTCTCCTACTACTCTTTTTAATCAGATTGCCCCCACCCAAGTGCCCTTTCAAATTCAAACACAAAAGAGGTGACTTAAAATAATTGATTCTGCTTTTATGTGATCCATTATAATAATCAGAACCACAATTATGCTTTACCGAAATTCAATACTCTGCACAGGGAGAGAGCTAACCTTCATCTTTAATGCTAACGGGAACCTTGATCGTCAATATGAAGATTTTAGAGAGCAGAACAAGAGTTTCAGTAACTGTGTCAACGTCTGCTACACCGTGCTTCCTCTCCTCTTGTACTTGTCATCTTGAAAATAAATGCAGGAAATAACACAGCCACCTCACGTATTAACACAACAAATAGTGCACATCTAAAATTATTTTATTTAAACTGCAGTGATGCGAGCCGTACCGTTTTCTGGAGAGAGTTTATCGTAGGCATCCTCATAGATGTAGTTGCGTCTGATGGTGACACTGATGCCATCAGGGAATGGCCCGTCCCCCTGCACGTCCCGTTTGTCAGCATAGATTAACCTCTGGAAGATCTACAAGACACATGCAAGCCCGGTGGCAGGGTCAGCGACAAATCCTTTCAGTTGTAAAAATGTTTAATTCTGCATATGGATTGTACAATATATCATTCATCCTTTTTCTCTTTAATCGGCTTTTCTGTTGGCATGCTATGCCTTTTTCTTGGTAGTTTAGAGTGAAATCAGACAAAAAGAAGGTGGGAAAAGGGTATAAAAAGCAACAGAAGATTGGTTATCACATAAACTTAAATTACATTACTGTATGGCTGTCAAAAAGAAAGGCACTGCTAAGCAATGACAAGGTGGGTATAAGGCAGACTGGGTATAATTCAGTGAGAAAAACAAAAAGGACATTATCTGCTCAACCAGCTGGTTTAAAAATACTAACATGGCAGATGGACCCACACACCTGACTAGACCGGTTGGGATTTTGACCAACATCATATGGATAATCCAGACACAACTAATCATAATTACCCCTATAGTACACAGGTTGATACTTCATAATGCTTCAAAATAAAATACTTCATAACAGGGCCATTTTGGGGGCTTTGAGGATTCACTGAGTAATATTAAGGATAAGGATCTAGAGCTGGCACGTTTTCCTCAAATTTTACTATTAATGTATCATGATGAGGACAAAGATCGGACCTCAAGGATTTTCCTTTTTATTGAAACAAAAACGGCAATACGTATTTATCACGCAAAATAAATTACAGCGATAGCCCGTAAAAACGAATTTGCTCATACAAAGACCTGTAAACAAATGTAGACAGTAGCCTATTGTGTGTCAACATATGAAATAAAGACCAGGCTTTGTTGTGACTGTCTAGCGATATCCTGCTCTCCATTTAAGTACCCAGACAGCACCGCAACAACACACATCCTCTCTCCACACAACAAACAGCGCTACCTGTCTGAGAATAACTGCTTGATAATTAGTTCATCATGAATAATGTGGGATTACTACTCCTTATTTCATGGGCATTCCAATACTATACTCTGAAAATCTGAAGCTTTTTTGAAGAAGAAGAAGAAGAAGAAGATCTGCCTTTATTAGTCCCACAGTGGGGAAATTCAATTTACACTCTGTTTTAACTTATACATGGTACATGCACACAAACACACACACACATGCAGTAATGGAGAGATGTCAGAGTGAGGGGGCTGCTCCTGAAAGGCCGGGGGGGGGGGGGGGGGGTAACAAGCGCCCCGAGCAGTTGGGGGTTTGGTGCCTTGCTCAGGGGAGGTAAATAAACTAACCTCACCTCTCCAGCTGCCAGTTCACACTCAGTTTTTGGTCCATGTCGGGACTTGAACCGGTGACCCTCCGGTTCCCAAGCCAACTCCCTACAGACTGAGCTACTGCCGCCCCCACCTGAAAACCTGAAGGGTTTAGGTCAGCCTTAATTAATTATAAAATGGTACAGTTTCTATCAATATACTACCCAAATTTCCATCACACAGCTTGGAAGAATTATGCAGCATTATAGTCTACTGTAGCACTGTTCTACTTCCAAAATGGGATGATCACTGTATAATTGTATACATTTTTAACATACGCTGTGTGTATAATATGCTTGTAATTGATAACACCGTCTGACGGTTCCACCACAGTTCTTCAGGGAACCCTCTCAGTCCTGATACAGATTGCATAGTTGTGTGTGGTGTATTACCTTGACTCGCTCCTCGAAGGGAACCACAAAAGGGAGCTCTGTGAGGATGGCCAGATGCCTCTCTTCAGACACAGACAGCTGTGGAGGCTCTAAACCAACTGCAGAAACACAGACAGAAGTCAATGCGTTAGGACGTTTCCTGATCAGTCACTCTTCTCTCTTTGTATTAACTACCCAAACATGTCATGGACAAAATAATAAACCATTTTTTCTTAGTAGATATAACTTTTGTGTTCAAGTTACAATCTCAAAGATCTCCATCCCATTCTCTTTGGCGGTACATATGGTGTTAAGCGGCAATTGCAGGTGTGCTTTTGGATCTCACTTCCAAGAGATCACCGTTTGTGATTTTTTCCCGGGAATTTTGCCACACATAAACAATTCATAATACTGCAAATGAAAGGGGTTTCATCAGTGGGCAACAGGCTCAGGTGTTACCTCATACGGCGATAGATACTGACTTAACAGACATTTATTTAACCAACAGGGTACAGGGTATCTGCAGGTTTCAAAAAGCCAAATTTAAGACTTTAAAAGACCTTTTACCAACCATTATGAATACAATTTAAGACCACTATGAATGCTATGTAAGACCTACTTCACATCCATACTGGCAAGAAAGTACTAATGATATGAAAGAAAATTGGGATCACTATCGTCATTGCTGCTATGTGACTGATGCTTTGTTCGAGTGTAGCTCCAAACGCTGTCTGGATACACAGTCGTTTTGTTTCAGCGCATTCAAAAAACAAAACATTTAAAAGCAAGATAACAGATTTCTTTCGAAATGAAAGTTAACGTTAATGAACTCTTAACACCTGTCAAAATTGGATTTAAAACATTTTGTGATATTTCAAGACATTCTGAGGCCTTAAATTCAGGTTATTTAATTTTAGACTTTTTCCGTTTTCCGACCCCACAGGAGCCTTTTTGCTTTTCACAATTATCTGAGTATTTATTATTGTGAAAAAAAGAATTTAGGTCCAAAACACACAATTTAATCCAAAGAAGCAAAACATTCAGACAGATTTCAAGTTGAGCAAAAATCTTTTTTTTTTTATTGTAGTCTCATCTTATGATAGATCTATCATAGAAAAGAATGTTGATTTAATAGGAATATAATAAGATGTTTCTACTGGCTACTGGGCCATCATCATAATTAAGTGATATTGACTCAGATTTTTTTCTTCTTCTCCTCTGAAGGGTTCAAAGGTCAGGGTCAACTTCAAGTGGACATGACTGACTGACTGTATGAATCAACAAATGAGTGAAAACAACAGGGATTAACAGCCTTGCTCAGGGAAACTTTATCTAGAGGATACTTCCCAACATCAGCTGTCCTCTGTGTGAGTATCACTCCTCTACAGTATCATTATCATCCTCACTGCTAAGCTCTGTAACTCTGTAAGTAAGACCTAGTCCACCGTTGAGAGTTCAGCCATTAAAGACATTTCCATCCTACACCCTTTTAATTAACTGTGAGCTGCCCATCCACTTGCCGAGCTTTAGCCATTAAGCTGATGTTTGTTTTGCACTAAACTCGGGGTTTAGACTGTTTAGCCAACACAAAAAAAACTGCCACAATAGCTAAACCGCTCTTCACCCTCCTCACTTTGTGTCCACTGCAGCTCAATTATTCTGCTCAATTAGTCAATCTGATCTGCATTTTCCCATCAGGTTTCCATCTTTGAGGAGAAATACGGCCTCGGAGTGGTCAATACGTTGCTCATTCATCAGCCACGGGCCTGTCCATTTAAGGAAATGAGAAAAGGCCAGACAAACACATGGACCAGATGTGGCTGAGTTCATCAGGTACTTTCACACTAATTGAATTTATCCCGTACAGCCTCTGAGTGGGATTAGGCAGATCATACACACATTGTTATCAGCTTGTTTTCACACCATACTTCACAGAAACCTTGAATGAAGCCCTGCCTGCGTCAGTGTATTTTCCTCTGAGTGCCTAATTGAGTCAATGAAGAGAAAATGTGGTGATATATCTTTGTTTAAACGGGGAAAGGCTAATGACTTTTCTGAGGGCTTTTTTTTCGCTGTCCCTGTGAAGTGCTGTGAAAGAAATCTTTATGAGGCTTTTTTCCAGCTAAAAAAGTACATGATCACTTTTTTAGGGAGAATCATTTCCTAGTCCTACACCAAAGGACAGTTCAATTTGCACCCTAACCCCTTCCCTCCATTTACTATAGACAGACACTAAGGATAATCCTGGCACATATGGGAAATAATATCAATGCACAGCTTCACAGAAAGTGAAAAGCAAACATGGAGAAGGTGACTTTGGACTTGACTTGGAGCAATTAGGATGATTTCCTGGGCTATGTATCACACTGACACAAGCATTAGAGGGAGGGAATTCACACCATGTTTAGTCCAGATGAACTGAACCCCTTTGGTGCAGTACGTTTGGGTTGGTGTGAAGCTCACCAGCTCTCTGGTCCACCTCGATGGGGTGGTCACGGACTGCTGACAAGTGAACTCTGGAGTGGTTCATTTCTGGTGTGAACACGATTCGAACTACTCAAATTATTTCCGGAGGTATCGAATATCAATATTTTTCAAGGTACAGTATCGAAGTTAGAAATTCCAGTATTGTGACAACACTAATTGGGCTACTCAAACACTCACATTTTCATAAGTTCCTTTAGTTTTTTTCAGGTAGATAAAAGTGGGTTTGTAACAAAAAAAAAAAACAAAAAACAATTGACAGATTACACTACCATCAAGCGTTGACTGAAGTGGCCCAATGCGGCCCATCCTTCGCATTCTCCACACGTGTCTTGCAGAGGGGACGTACAACTGGGTGACCTGGAGAGAAACGAGGCAGGTAATGAAAAAGATGAAACTCCTGTCAGCACCTTTGGTCCAGATTTGAGACAACCACAGATCTGAACACCCTCACAGAAAAGAAAAAAAATCAATAGCCTACTTTTAAATAACCCCTAAAAACCTATGTTGCTTTAGGACCTGTGCTTACTTATGTACACTTAGTTAATGCTCTTGCTTGTTAATTCATATTGTTTGTGGTTACTTTAAATGATCTAGATTGTTCTGTTCTAGTTTTAATCTCTCTGAGCAACTTTATACATTTTTTTAAGGTGATTTATAGATTGAAAATTAGTATTACTATTTTATTAAACAGGATAGCTAATCAACCACTCCTACAAAGTGGTGTCTGGATGCCTGTCCTGCCTCTCTTACTAGTTTCATTTCTGCTTGAAATAAATCCAAGGTGCATAAAAGACCTCCTCCGTCCTCTAAACAAAGCTTTCTTCAGGGCTGAGACGTATTGCAAGTGTTTTATTCACAATTTCATTTCATTTCACTTTCATTTCACAATAAGGTTAAAATCTGACATAATATCACATCCAACGATGAATAAATACAAAATCTAAACAGCTGTGATGACAGTCAGGTACCTTATCTGCACGGATGTTGACCTCCTCGGAGAGCCAGTGACCTGCTGGACAGAAGGGTCGTCTAATGTCGCGAGCTTTCACCATCTTCACCAAGTTAGTGATGACCTGCGTAGTAGATCAAACACACAGACAGGCACACCCAAACACGCATCACATTAACATCTCTAACTAGGGCGATTATATCCCCACGAAACCCACTTCATTGTAAGATAAAGAGATCTACATTTCAAGTACTCTTCAGAACAGGGTTTTTCTGATCAACAGGATGAGGTGCCTTCGCTTAGAGAAGGAAAAAAAAAAAAGCAATTTGAGAATTCAGCCATTAGTGCGCCATTTATGGGGAGTATAAATGAAAAACGACCTGTGCCGTCCCTCAATGTCCAGCCCTGTTAATTACTGGCGAGGTCTGCTGCTGACATCAGCCATCAGACAGCGAATGCAAAAGACAGGCATTGGTTCACAGCACTGCACGGATCAGCACGGCTCTCATCTGGCCTGCAGACGTTACAATGATATTCATTTCTCAAAGTAATGTTGTGACTTTCTAACATCCACCGAGCCATTTCAGGTGACCATTAACTAGGGATGTAACAAGAACTGATAATTTGGTCTGAAAACATGACACCACTCTTTTTTTTTTTTTTTTTTTGTTTTTTTTACAGTACTGCAAGTGCCGTAGGTACCGTCAGGGATCAAGACTAAGCATCCAATTGTCCCGGGAGCAAAAGAAAATTTCCCTGATAATGCTGTGAAAAACAAATCTGTGTTGAAGTTGGCAGAAGGAGAGCTAGCAACGTTAGCTGTTAGCAGCCGGTGGGCAGCACAGTCCTGCTTGGCTAAATAACACAGCTAAAAGCTAATGTACAGAGGTCGCATTGAGTTACACCATGATGCATTCAAACTATTTTCAGTAAAATTGAGTATTGGGCAAAGGTAAATTCTAACATTGTCATGATGCGTTTAAATGTATCCTAGCACAGTTTTGGTCCAGGATTGGAAGTGATGACTTTAAAGTAGCATGTTTATTGGGCAGACTTACAGGTTTCAGCCTCCTTCGACTGGCTCTGCTGTTGCTATGGCGAGTCGCCGTCAGACATCCACTATATAACCTCATGCATGTCAATGCATGAAGATTCGTTAAGGGACCGGTTATGTCTGCCATAACAGTTACAGCCAGTCCATTTCCATATAATACCCAGGCTAGATTATTTCAATCGAAATGATCTTTTCTAAAGCACGTCATTTTCATAGAGCGACAATCAATCTCGGCCAATCACTGCGAGGCAGCGTCCGCAATAATGGCAAGTGCAAAATGCTGTAAAAGGTGCGTAGCGATGGGTTTGGAGCAGGCCTACCCCCTGACTCTGGGAATGAATAAGCATTCCTTAATTAGCCCATCGGGTTAAGTGCAAGCCTTAATGGGCCTTTCCCAAACTCCAGCGTGACATCGTTCTCCAAACATGGCCAAGAAGAAAGTTCCATTAGCAATATTAATACAAGCTTAGTTGATCATTTTCATTCAATTAACTTCTTTCAATTAAATAGATAGCTCGACAATGGAGGTGATAAAAGATGGGGAGGGACGGCTGATGACACGAACCAAACATTAGCGTGTTAGGGGTCAGCAGCGTTAAACCGACTGTAAATCCCACCGTTCAATTTGGAAAATGCATTTCCCCTGCTCCCCACTTCTTTAATGGGTCATTTTAGCTGACAAGAGGCCTTTGAGCAGATCTTTTATGAAAATTCCTGACGTGCTCTTCACGTATTTGCCACCTTTCACAGAACGCCAGTGTTCACTTTTAAATCCTTCTATCAAAGACTAACAGCCAAGAACAAAGTCTCTTAATTACCATTTCCTTGATAGAGAACGGAGCGAAGGAAAGGGGTGAAATGAAAGGCAGATGCTGAATGAGAAAAAGACCCAAGGAGAATGAAGTTAATGCTGTTTTCTGCCTCATTTCTTGTGGGTAAATAACAAATGGATGACCTCTATGGCAGCACTCCACCTTGTCTTTGCCCGCTCATGCATACATGCTTGATTTCCACTAACACAGACGAGGCATTTGGTCACTATGCCTCGATGCACAAAGAGGCTACGCAGGGATTATCCCTAATGCTAATGTGTCACATATCATGATTTATGATCTTAGGTATTATTGGAAAAGAATGAAACAAATCTTGGATCAGATTATCGTCATGAGTTAACATGACAACTCTCTCTCATAAGACACAGTGGCTGGTAGCTTGGTTTTAAACAGCTGGAAGCAGGATTGAGGTACTTCTTTTTGCCATTTGTAAATGTTACACACTTTTGGCATTGAATGCAATGCAGTGGCAGAGGTGCCTTCCGACCCGTCCTACTGTATTCCCCACGATGAATTTAAAGACATAGCTAAAAGAACAAGAGACGATCAAGTTTAAAATTTTTAGCGCTGACCCAAATGCTCCGTACATTTGAGCATTGCCATTGTAATCGACCTCCAAATCATTTTTTCCCTGCCTTGCTTCATTTTTTTGGGTTTTATTACCTCCACCAAGGCCAAGGGTCGTGGGCCAAGGAGGTTATGTTTTCACCGGTGTTTGTTTGTCCATCTGTCCGTCTGATAGCAGGATTACTCCAAAAGTTTGCAATGGATTTCAACGAAATTTTTTGGAGGGGTGAGGTATGGCACAAAGAATAATTTATTACATTTTGGTGGCAATCCAGATCATGATCCAGATTCAGGAATTTTACCCATCAGTCATAACATTAAGACCACTGGGTATAACACATGCGCAGTGTAACTGAGGACACGTTGATAACACGTGACCCAGCCTCGTTCCTTTCACACAGTATTTTGAGCTGCGCTCGCTGCTGGAATCAGCCGTGGCTGCAGCTGTGCCCAAAGTACAACCTGGTTGAATTTTGGGTACAGCACTCAGTGAACTGCACGCTGCGCTCCCCACACTTTGGTCGAAGCAGTAAAAAGCCATCATGGTGCCATACAAGCCACTGAAAGTAATGGGTTTCAGAGTGCAGTGGTGCTGTTGTCACATTCTGTGTGAAAGGCCCCTTATAGCAAACCAATCTACAGTCTAACATTATGCACATAGCTGTAACGTGTGGGTAGCTTTATACATCTCACCTTGAAGAGCTGCACCCAGCGTTTCTGCTCGGCCTGGATCCGCTGCTGAACTGCAGTGTTCGTCTTGACACCCACACTGCGGAAGGCGGCCATGTACTCCTCGCGATGCTCTGTTTTGGTCTCGGGGTAGGCCAGCTTGATGATTCCCAGGCACGCATCCCTCAGACAGCGAGACAGAGTCACCAGCTCTGACAGTGTGAAGGGCATCATGGAGGACTGCGTCTGACCTGTTGAGAGGGAGAATGTACTCAATCTTTTACAGATATCGATTTTCACATTTACATGGCGGCAATACCGGCGTGTGACTGCTGAAAACAACTGGCAATGACAGGATTATTTTTGCTAAAACCACCAAATAAGGGAAAGGGGAGATGTCCTGTGTGTCCACAGGATAAGCAGTGGCATGCTTGTCCCAATTAGAGGTCGACAGGGGGGGGGCGCTGGCACTAAGCGCACTCCAGCCATAAACACACAACAGATTTTAAATGACATTTTAGAGAAACATTTATTTTAGAGAGAGTTTGAGATCCCTCCTCACAAAAGTTACCTTTGAAAAATACAATGCAACACTATCAGCTCTTTGTCCATGATGATCATTCACTGTTACTTTAACTATCTATCTTACTGTCTTACTGTCTCTATCAACTAATCCAGCCACGTAACAATCCATTCAAGGAATGGCTCCTCCTTACCCTGGGACTAAGCATAAATATTACTGGTTTGTAAAAGTGGAATTTAACAACGTAACAGCACGTGCAACAGACGTAATCCCAGCCAGTCACCAAACCACAATTTGCCTACTGTAAATAAATAGGACATATTCCAACATGTAATGCGTGAAATCCCACTTCAGGTTGTTGTCTTACTAATGATTAAAGTTCACAGTGACAAAAGCTGGTTTATTAAAAACAATGTATCCAAAAGTAGCCAATAGAAGTAAAGCACGTCATTAACTCCGACTGATGCTGAGGTGAGAACTTTTTCACTTTAACTTTTCTCTTTCAAAAAATACATTAAGGTTAGTTTGATGTTAAGTTACATATTTATGTATTTATTTTGATATCTATTACTTTGAGCTTGATATGCTGTGATCCAGATTAATTTATTCATTTAGATATTTATCACTTTGATTTAGATGTCAGTTAGTTATATAGAGTGCATTAAAGTCAAAGACTGTTCATTTCCAGCTGTGTTGAATTTTTTTCACGGGGGTTGGCACCGGAAGAGTAATCGTTTTTTTCTGCTCCAAACTATCTTTATAATGTCGGACTTCAAAAAACCATGATCAGTCGACCTCTAGTCTCGATCAGACACACATGATCAGAAATAATGTATTCATTGGTCAAAAAACGAATGAAAAGCTTGACGGTGCAAAACAAGGACTTTTGATATTTTTTAAGATCTGATTAAAGTGGTGAGAGTTTACTACCTTCCATTTCGTGACCGAAAAACTCGCTGTCATGCACGGAGATAAGTGAGTGGCTGAAAAGAGAGCTGAAGAGATAGAAGAGGGGAATGATGCGGTTGGAGTCCTCAAATGACATCGGAGACCCTCGCGAGATCAGCTGTAGCAGCGGCACCATGGAGCTGAGGGGGCAGACAGGAAGACAGAGGTTAAGTATGGAGGCACGTGCTGCATGTATGTAGAGACACATTTGCCAATAATCAGCTTTGAGTCAGCTCACCCAGTGATCATTTTTGTTGTCATGGAAGTTATCAGGTGCCAGAGGTGCCTCAGGAAACGTGCATTGAAGGCTAAACTGTACAGAAGTCTGCAGGCAACAAAGAACACACATTAAATGTAGACATTTATTTTGATGCAGCTCTCATCAACAAGACGACATGAGTTAGAGAGCTATTTCAATCAGATGACACAATCAGCGTGACGAACAGTAAAATTACTTTCCGTCAATCTGTCTGCTATGTCGAGATTGTTAAATCTGCCCTGTCAACCAAAGGACCCATAAGGGGGAAAAATAAATGACACTGTTAACCAGCATTTCCCTCATAGAACGTTCTTGGCCTTTCTCTCCTCTTTTATACCTTGTGAGGGCCGAAAAGAGATTAAATGAGCCATTAAGCTTTATTTAGGCGAGGCACCTTCCATTAGTAAACTAGTTGCTGGCGATGGTGCCCAGCTCGGGTCATAAACAGCCCTCTGGCTTCCTGCTGGAGCCCCATTTAACTTAATGGCCAGGGGAGCAAGACAATGGAGGACGGAGGAGGAGGGGACGCCTGGCCCTCGCTGTGACCCCGCAGCACCAGCATGCTTCCACACTCACGATGAATTACATGATAACATGAGGAGGGCCCACATACCTCGCTATAGTCGCGCTGCACTCACCGGGCTGTGGCACCCAGGTGTGAATCTGCTCTTTGTTCAAGTGTGTGTGCTCCTAAATTGCATGGCTTTTCACGCAGAGGGTAAGTACAGGTGACAATAATGTGGTAAGTAAGCTAAAAGGCTAAATAAAGTGCCCCTGCATATAATAGGACCTTGTTTAAGAGTGACAGTGCTGACACCTATAAGGATGCTTGCATTTAACAGGGCGGCATTGTGTATTCTCAGTAGAGGAGAGGAGTAAAGGTCAGTGGAGAAGACAGACAAAAAGAGAGAAGAAAGTAGAACGGGAGAAAAGGGGAAATATTTGCTGAATTTTCTCATCTCAGTGTCAATGCTCAGATTCCCATTCCACCATTCAATCTACCAAAACCCATTCAAAACTACCAAAATGGAAATGAGCATTAGGAGCAGGGTGTCAGACGACCCTCAATACAGTTTGAAAAATGGTTTGTGCCGAGCGCACGCCATCTGTCAGTAGTACAAGGCTCAGGAGAGAAGCGGGGAGTAGTGCTGTGGGCTCATAACAAGTGATGCGGGTGTTTGATTGAAATGGGAAACAAAGCACTAAATGCCAGCTGACATGCTGATTTACGGTCCGAGAGAACCCAAACCCCCATTTCAATCATGGAATGAACCACTAATAAACAAAGTCAAGACATCAAAACGGGGTTGCAGTGTGTGTGTGTGTGTGTGTGTGTGTGTGTGTGTGTGTGTGTGTGTGTGTGTGTGTGTGTGTGTGTGTGTGTGTGTGTGAAATGCAGCTTGATGAATCACACCCCAATCATTTCATTTTACAGTAATGAAAGAATCTCACTCCAACAGAAAGACATAACAGCCGTGCTCGAGTCGGATTTGATGCCATGAACGAGCGAGTTTCCGCCTAAATGCAAAATTGTTTTCTGTATTAACACAATCAACATCATTATCTCATGACAACACAAAAATCACAGCAACCACTCAAAAGTAAATGAAGGACCAAAGCTCATCTGTGCTCACTTTCATCAGAGCGAGCCCCGTTAGCAACACAGTGCTACACCGGGGTGAAACCAAACTATCAAAGTGAAATTACACCAAACATCCAACGCTAAACAATTAACGTGAAATTACACAGTACCCACTTGAACAAACCTGGGCTAAGAACAATTAGCAAACCAATCAAAAATCAATTTTGGTGCCGAATCATTGTGCAGCTTTTAAGTTGTCCTCTACAAGAATCATTTCACAAGACATTTTACATATTTATTAAAAAGGCAGTGTCCCGGGCTGGCTGGACGACTGGCCAGCCTCTCCTTTTTTTTGCTGTAAGAGCAGTAAATCAAGGGAGGGATGCAATTTGCTCCCCTTAGCCTCTTGTAAAGCTATCCCGTCCACTCCTGCAGTGATTAATCTTTCTCAGTGAGCTAATTATTTTGTACAGATATCCAATAATGATGGAAGACGAAGGGCAGGATTTATGGTAAAAGCGAAGAGAAGGAGGAAGCAGTAAAAAATTAAGGGTAATGGGGGATACACAGTGAAATTCCTCTAAATTCTGCTCAACCATTTGTAAGCAATACTTCAGAATAACTAGTTGACCATTGGACTCAAGCTGCATGTGTCCAGTTTTTTATTACTGAGGAAGCAAATTTATGTTTATCCTTTTAGTCTCGGGCACGCTATGGATTCATCAGAAGGACGGTAGCGTTGCAAATGTGGTGTCAGACCTGCAACAGTTCTAATCAATTAGTCATTCAACAGAAAAACAATTGCTGACTATTTTGATAATCGATTAATAAAAAGATTTCCTGCTTTTCTCCATTTTACATCATATTAAACTGAATATCTTTGGGTTTTAGACAAAACAAGAGATTTTAAGACATCACGTTGGACTTAGAAGGACTGGGATGGATATGTGTCACTATTTTCTGACATTTTATAGATAAAACGATTTACCGTATCTAGAAAATCGAAAATGAAAATAATCGTTTGCTACAGCTCTACACGATATGAATCCATACACATCAACATCCACATGGTGGGCAACGTAAATGGTCCACTAATACTTAACTAGAGCAGGTTGAAAATCAACGATTGACTAATCAATTAGTCATTCAACAGAAAAATAATTGCTGACTATTTTGATAATCGATTACTTGTTAATGTAATTTTTCATGCAATAAATGGCTGAAAAAATGCTGTTTTCAGCCTCTCAGATACTGAGATTTCCTGCTTTTCTCTGTTTTACATCATATTAAACTGAATATCTTTCGGTTTTGGACAAAACAAGACATTTAAGGACATCACTTTGGACTTTTTTCCACCATTTTCTGACATTTTATAGACAAAACAATTGACAGAATATAATCAGCAGAATAATCAATAAAGAAAATATTCGTTTGTTGCAGCCATGACATGAATCAACATCCCCACCCACACATTTAAATCAACTGACAGCAACTGGCTCCACTAATAATTAACTAGAGCAGGTTGACCATCCATGAAGCTCAGTCTGGATCACCTCCCGTCAGTCAACGCAGCCCCCCCACACCAGCACCACCTCTGACATCCTGGCCCTAATGTAATCAACCTGAGAAGGGGTAATTGCCCTCAACCAGCACTGACAGCTTCCCTGACATCCCTGCTTCCTTTGCCGGTTGTAAATGCCAGTGGGTGCGGACCACAGATAACTGCCTGCCTCGCTTCACTGTTATTTACATTACTGCTTACAGCGCGGAAACACATAAAGACACAGTTTTCCTCTCAATCAGGTGGGCGTGTAAACAAGCTCTCTGAACGCAAGGCTGATCTCGGCAAGACGCGTAAAATGTTATGATATGAAATGAAAAAGGCTTTAAATTTGTTTTCATGTTATGTTTTGATTCAGAAAAACCTGCTTCACTGTGAGGTGCACCTTGGATACAGTTACAGCTGCAACAATAATTGATTAATTGTCAATTGTTAAAGTAATCGAGAACTATTCTGATATTCAATTAATTAGTTTGAGTCATTTTTTTTTAGGAAGAAAACAGTCAAAATCCTCTGATTACAGCTTCTTAAATGTGAATATTTTCTGGTTTCTTTACTCCTCTATGACAGCAAACTGAATATCTTTGAGTTGTGGACAAAACAAGACATTTGAGGACGTCATCTTGGACTTTGGGAAGCACTGATTGACATTTTTCACCATTTCATAGACTAAACAATTAATCGATTAATCAAGAAAATAATCAACAGATTAGGCAAGTATAAAAATAATAGTTAGTTGCAGCCCTAGTTACCGTTACTATATTTAAAATACCAAAGTATTTTATTAAAGTTAGGGAAGGATGCCACAATCTCTGCTGTTTTTGCTGAATATACATTATAAATTTTTCTTCTCATTTTCATGATAAAACAATAATGACACGATATTTTTACCGGACTTTTGGCACCATGAGGCGATGCTGAACCATGAGCGTGTGACAGATGGATGCCATCATGGTGAAAACCTCCTCGCTAGCCGAATCCCTCCACACCAGGTTGAGCAGGGCGTTGGTCTGATGCTTCGTGTCCAGCTTGTGGACGCACTCCTCTGTGATCAGCTGCACGGAGATTCTGCTGTCGTCCTGATAAGAGAGGGAAACACATAGGGATTGGAACAGTGGTCCACCCAGAGGATATCTTTACACATACAGACTATATTCTTTGAGGCTTTAATGGTAAATACCTTAAAACACTTGTTATATTCACCCAGATTGGTGATGGTGCTCAAACATACTGTATATGCATAAGAATGGGACAAATACCTGTCACAGTAACTACGTTAGATAGTAAATATACAGTATTGCCGAGAGGTCACTACGATAAGCAATATTAGCGTCATTTTAAGACCATTTTAAGCCACTGCTATAATTCTAATATATTAATAGCGTTATAATTGCATGTACCGTGTATAAGTTAACAACAGAGTGAAAAAATTGAATTTCCCCTCGTGGGACTAATAAAGGACTATCTTCTTCTTCTTCTTCTTCTTCTTCATAATATAACAACAACCTCTCAAAGAGTGATGAACTTTTCATTTTTAAGACAATTCAGAATTGAAATGTGAGAAAATACATATTAAAAACCATAAATAAAACAATAAATAAAATGGATTTTAAGGCTCTGTTAACAAAAACTGCACTTAGATAAGTATGAAACATTTGGCACAGGGGTATAGAGGGTATTTATGCAAACATTTTATAAAAGGATTTAAAAAAAAAAAAAAAAAAAAAAAAAAAAAAAAAAAAAAAAAAAAATAAAAAAGGGGGGGGGGGGAGAAAAGGTTGGGTAGGTGTGGAGGAGGGTTCATTCCATGCCAATTTCTCCTCGGCCCCCCCGCCCCCCCATTTTCTCAACAAGGACCTTTGTTAGCCCCCTCACTCTGAAATCTCTCCATACATGTACATGTACTTTGAAAAGAGTGTATCTGTTTCCCCCTGTGGGCTAATAAAGGAATATCTTTCTTTTTCTTTCTTTCTTATATTAGCTATAAGTTAGATACACAACGACAACATTCCTCTCTCACTTGGCTTAAACACAGAACATTCCCACACTGACGCTGTGGAGAACAACTCTGAAGTCCATTTGGACTTATTATTCTTCCAAACTTTCTGGCAGTTCAGTGGCCATCAGGAAAAACACCCATTAGCCTTGGCGTTATCGTCACTTCATCTCATTCGCTGTCGCTGTGTGTGTGTGCATGCGTGAACTTGTACTGCTATCCTTATGAGGACCAGTTTGAGTTTTAGACCTCCAAATTGAGGAAATCTTTGGAAAGTGGGGACATTTTGGCTGGTCCTCACCTTCGGACAGACCTTCAAAGGCCTTTTTGAGGGTTGAAATTTGGTTTTAAAGTGCAGGTTGGAATTAGGTTTAGGTTTAGGTTAAGGTTAGGGTTGGGGTCAGGCATTTAGTTGTGATGGTTAAGATTAGGGTAAGGGGCTTAGGGAATGCATTTTGTCAATGAGTGCCCTCACAAGGATAGAAGTACACGGCTCTGTGTGTGTTTGTGTGTGTGTGTGTGTGCGTGCGTGCGTGCGTGCAGGCGTGCGTGCGTGTTTGGGGGCTGATGAACAAAAACAGCACGACCAGAAATGACAGTAAAATGTGTCTCAGCACAGTTATTTTCTCTTTATTCGACTTAGGCGCTGTGCCCAAGTCTTATAATTAAAGGGAAAACCCTGCTGTTTAGCCTGGCGTCATGTTGGCTAAAATGTTGGTGACATTCTTATGTAAACAAATCTGGATGTAAACACAACGGGCAATATCGAGATAAGCAAAAATGACCAAAGTCATATCCATATAATTACACAATAAATTGAGGATGTAATTATCGTGACAGATCTAACCATCATTCTTTTAGTCTTGGTAATGCATTACCATTTTGTGTATGTACAGTATATGTCCATCATATGTGTATCATACCTGCTTGGGTGGTGGATGGATGCCGGTGTCATCGTCGTCCTCAGAGTCGCTGTTAACTTCAGGCCGGCTGCTGCTCTCTGACACAGGCAGCAGCGGCAGCAGAGTCTGCAGAGCCCGGAGGTACAGCAGGAGACCCTCCTCTGATAAAGAGCCTGCTAACAAGCACCCATCACCATTACTGTTCATCACACATTCATCTCAATGAATCAAAGATTATACTTCATATATGTGGAGTGTTGACCTGCATGCACACACAAACTGTGCAACCCACCTAAGCAGTTCTCCCCTGCAGAGAGGACAAAGTAAAACACCCACGGTGCCTGGCTCTGTGCTGCTGAGGAGGAGCCGATGGTGGTCTGGAGGGAACTCAGGAAGGCCTCGAATGGGAACGAGAGACGGACATCCGACAGCGCCGGGATAAAGAAGTGAAAGATCTGCTCGGTGAACGGTGCAGAGATGAACTCCTCAGTAAAGGCTGCAAATACAAACTGCCTGTAAGACGACACACAAACAGACATTAGACAAGTTTAATCAAAATATTGTGTGTTCATACATAAATGAGCTAAGGCAGCAGCAGGGTGTTCTAACATAACCCTGCTCTCTCTGCTGCTCCAATATTGTGTCTCCAAACAGAACTGCTTTGTGTGGCCCAGTCACACACATCTGGTGGGCCAAGTCAGATAATTAGCTGTTAGAGTCAGTGTGTACACAAGTTTCTGTCACTCCCGCCTTGCTTTTCTTCAAAGAAGAAAAGAAGTCGCCTGTCGTTTGTTATTAAGAATGTCTGAAACTGAGGGCAAACAGCCTGATATTCTGCACTCTGGTGAGCGAGCGAGTCTGGGGGCCTTTTATGGCTCGTTGTAAATTGGTCTCTGAAGCAATTACTGCTTCGCCACTGACTAGAGGGGACAAAAAACTGCTGTGGTTTGTCTGATCAGTTTAATGGATGATTTTTAAAGAATTCCCAAGGGACAAAGCCTTCCCTTTCCTGCTATCATGCCGTCTTAGTCTTCTCTCTATACTCAAAAAGCAGCAATCTGGGAGGTCTGTAAACATCACTAAATTTAAGTGTATCAGTAAATTGTTATCATTATTACAGTGGAAACCACTTACAATGATCACATCTGTCCAGGTCAAACTGATCACTACAAGTGGATGATTATTAGAAACTGATTTCTTGTTGTTTTTTATTTCTCATGCGGATTACCATCTAAGTGGCATTTGTATATTTATTCCATGAATATAAAGTATTAGCAAATAGGCCGCTTCACTATTTATTGGCTTACTACCAGTTCTTCTCTCTTTTCGGTCACCCAGGGTGAGGCTTTTCTGCTTTTTGGCCAGCTCTGAACCACCAGAGCGTGCAGTGCAAGCAGCTCAACAGTACCCCTTTGCCAGGGCTCCTCACTTGCTCAACCGGAGAGCGGCGTGGTGGGAGGCGGGCATCGTTGGTCTGTGCCCCAGAACCGATTGAGGATCGGCAGAGTTTCACTTAAAGGGCATGACCTGATCAAGCATTATCAATCCGCTTGACGAGGGTGCATATTTGTTTTTCATTCAAAGAAAATTACTTTTGTTTTCCTGTCATGATTTAAATGTGCATGTAGCACCAGCCTCAGGTATCTAGCCTGAAAGCAGATAATCCGCAAGGGAAAGTATCAAGAAAGTAAAGTTAAACAAAATTAACTAAATTTGAATGAATAAATGTATAACATAGTTTTAAAATGTTTTTCCTTGTGTTGACAGGAAAATCCCCAAATGAACAATGTAAGCAGACTACTTGATTACGGTACTATAAGAAAATTATTTAAACAGCATTTATACACGAATGAGCGTTTTGATCCATGCAAGCGGTTGATTACTATAAGCGGTTTCCACTGTAGGTGATGCTCTATTGTCAGTAGGGGAAATTTGCTTTTCAGCCTCCTAACTTCAACCTAGGAAGGTCACACAACATCAGGAGCACAGCACTGCACAAGGAACTAACCAAGAGTCTGTTGCTCATGGACACTTCAGCAGAAGGTGTATAATCTGTCACAATAGTTGCTGCTAGTTCTGTTCATGTTCAATTCAACTGCTCTTTGTGGGTTTTTTGTGTATGACACTTTAACCCTTTCTAGCTGCAAATTATCTCTAAAGGACTGTCAAATAGCAGTAACATTTGGTTTTTTTAGTGGAAAGCTACAAGTAAGGGTGACCCATGAATGCATCCACTGTCTTAAAAAATCTTTTAAAACACATAATTACTCTACCTGTTAAAATAAAATGAGGCATGTACATTTTGGCGTTGAATTTTGCACACTGCCAAGCAGACAGCTCCTGCCACTATCTGTGTCAACACCCTGATGTAACGGTTACTTCAGTCTGGTTGCTGTACCTTGCGCCTGTTGTGCAGGAGGAGTAGGTAAAGTGCAGAGGTTTGAGGATGTGCTCCAACAGTGTGCTTGCCATGGGGATAGAGGGAGCGTCACTGTACTCCAGACTAGAGGGGAGCCTGTGATTCACAAGAATATACAGCGACCGGTAGTATCCTGAGAAGAAAGCAGAGTGAAATTAAGATTCAAAAAGTGTCATTTTTATGAATCATCTACTAATATAATTATACACATTAACATTAGAAGCAGCAAATGTTTCTGTTTGCAGTAACGAGTGTAGGATTGGTGTAAGACATTAAGGGAAAAGTCAGCCATTTGAGCTTTCCTCAGTGTAACAGCAAATGTAATTTAAAAACAGCATCAGACGAAGTCTTATGTATAATGAGAGACTAAAAGGGGAGAAGCAATGATAAGCTGCAACATTATTTACAAGTTATTTGTAAAAGTAGGGCTAGCCAGTTTGCATCGTTAATTAGGCTTCAAGACGTCTGACTGCAGTTGACATAGCGCCGAAAATTAAACAAGATGCTTTGTGTTGACGAGTATGAATAATTTCAAATCAGTCCTCTTGAAATGAGTCATTGAACTGTGCACAGCACTGTATATACTCAGGTGCCAGTCAGAGCAGGAACTGCCCATGTGCAGATAAAAGCAGTCAAACACACTTCAGACCAATTGATATTGACACACATTCACCATCTCTATACAACCCTTAGCATTTGACAATTAGGACTTAAAAGGTTTATTTGTGTCTGTGCTGCAGTGTATGCAGGAATAAGGTCGCCGTTTGCAATGCTGACTTTTTGAATACTCCATAAAACTGAAAAATAAATGATGCATATCCTCAACCAACATAATAATGTCAGTACTGATTTTATTTGACTTACCTGTCTGTACCATATAGTGCAAAATCTGCTCGAGTAATGAAGCTACATAGTTAGCATCTGGAATAACAGGAAGATAGGTTTTCTCTGAAGAAAAGATTTCTAGCATCCGCATGGGAACTGTCACATTTAAACTGTCATCCGTGCAGTTCTGTAAGAGTCTAGGGAGACAAAAAGAAGGACAAGTGAGATGGTGACAGCTGCAGCTTTCTTCAGTATCATGTGTTTATGCATCCAGCAGCTAAAAATATTAATCCAGTACTCATTTTTTTAAGGACTATACCTGCAGCAGAAGCCTAAGATCCTCTTGATCTGAAACATACATGTCTGTCTCTGTGGGCCCACCAACAGCTTCACAAACTGGCTGTTGTGTTTCACCAGGTTCTGACACAGCCATATCTTTATCAACACACAAACAGTCACAGTTTGTAAGATGTACATCAGACCTCTGGCTGAAATAGCAACTGCGATACAATCAAGAATCACAGATATGTCAATTTCTCACCAATCTATGTGCATCCACACTCTGTCTGTAGAAAAATATGAGTTGTCTCGATAAGAGGCAGAGACCGGGACCGTCCAAGACATGCTGAGCTCCCGCTCCCTGCGTATGGTTCACGCACTCGTCAAACCTTGCTCTCTGAATGGCATACTGGAAGAAAAAGTTTGAAAATCACATATTGCAAATGCTTTGTTTGCACACACATGCTTGAATAATATCACAAACACTACAAATTTACAGTAAAGTTAACTGTGTGTAAGCAACCTGACTAGTTAGGCTAATAGACCAGAGTTCATATTTTCAGTGGTTGAACAGGTAAGAAAACAGCAGGTCTTTAAAGAAACCACCCAAAATATTTTGTGAATAAGCATTTTTGGCTCGCTTAGTCAGACTTTGCTTTGGTAAAATTACTGTTTTTGTCAGTGGCTGGTGGCTTTGAAGAGAGCATAGATAATGGCTTCAGTTTCCCGTCGTAAAGGGCTGTCTGACAGCAAGGTAAAGTGGTGACAATATTCTAAATATAACATACACTTAAACTGATGTTTTGCTGTTGCCCCCATCCACAGAAGTACATTGCTTTTGGTCTGTGCAGTAACTCCTGAGTGTTTCTCCAAGCTGGAGGCATGCCGACTGTCATCTACTGTAGGTGACTGACTATGGATAAGTACCTCATACAACCTCACTTCAAAAAAATCCAAACTATCCCTGTAACTTGGTTTGCTGGCATAATTATCTCACTTTTCACCGTATCCACTCATCATAACTACATATTATCTAATATGACCAAGCACAACCGGGAGAAGCACAAAATAGTAAGTGAAAAGCAGTAACAAACTTTTTAACATCTTAACTAGTCCCACACATTTGGCAAATCCTTACTGTCAAGTAAATTGTACTCATAGGCAGCAAAACTAAAACAAACAACAACCACACAGCAAGTGATTGTATATCAACAGACTTCCTGACTTGACGTTTGAGCAGTCTGTGCCAAAATCACAGATGTGCATTCAAACAGAGGTCCAATTCAGATTTCTGAAGCAAGATACACTAAACCACTGACTCCACTGCAGGCTAAGTCACCAAAAATACAACAGCATCTACAAGACCACAAGACAGGCAGCACCATTCATAAGCCACCTGCGTGTTACAGGGTTTCATGTGTGAGTGTTGACACACAATATCATGGGAAGTTATTAAGTGGACACATATCACAGACGTTACGTTAAATCAGGCTCATAAAACTCATTATTTACCAGCCAACCCCATTATGATAGTTACTAACACTAGGAACAAAATCTCCGGCAGTCACAAATAAAGTGTCGTCTTTACTATCTTGCGCAAACTAATGAACTTGTTTCAGCAATAAGCCTTTCCTTAAGATTTTGTTCCTTCTGTTCTTGCTGCCTGGCACCCGATACTTTTCAAGATTTGGAGACATGCTCGATGTTATTTTCTATTAAGTTACTTACAATAACTAGTACCTCCAGATTGGGGTTTCCCTTGTTCCTACATTTGGATTCTGAAGGTAATGCATGAAATCTTGCTAACAGGTCTGTACAGTGCTTGCAGACTTACCTGTCGTTTCAAGTCCTGGTAGCCACGTATGTAGGACTGAATGATAATGGCATTCTTCAGCCGTTTTCTTTCATCCTAAGTCATAAAAGACCACATCTTAGAAGTTTGTCCATGAAACCAAAACAGGCAAATACCATACACTTGTGAAACTTAAATATGACTCCTTTGAGCTGCAGGTATTTTAACTTAAACTGATGCAAAGTGCAAAGTAATATTGTAAAAATGAATCTTATTGTAGAAACAAACAAAACAAATACAAGCATTAA
The DNA here is from genome assembly GCA_947000775.1 of Pterois miles. NCBI lineage: Eukaryota > Metazoa > Chordata > Actinopteri > Perciformes > Scorpaenidae > Pterois > Pterois miles. The sequence continues at coordinate 11,439,148 of CAMQGK010000028.1, forward strand.
CTTTTATGAGCAGCTTGCTTGTCAACAAAGTACAAACCTCTCTTTTTCTTCTTTCTTCTTGTGTGCGGTGCAGCAGAGATGCTTTCTCCTCCTGAAAAACACCACAAGTGAACCTGTAAACACTTTAAACAACAGCATGCTTAATGGTTATGGCTAAGCACAGATATGGAAGTAACTGGACTATCTACAGACATGTTGTCACTGCTGTGTTACCAATTCATTTCACTCCATCTTCCCAACATATATGACACTTACCTTTTTACTGGCTCCTCCAAGTGACACCTTGGGTCTTGTCTTGAAATCTCCCTCAAAGCTAAACATTGTTAGATTTTTCCCATTGACTGATTCAGAGGTTGCCACGAAATTCTGAAAGCGAAAATGAAAGTTAGGTCCTTATCTAATACCTAATAGTGGAGCAAACACTGAAACAAGTGACGGAATTAAACAAAAAAAAACGACCTGATGACTCGTGACTGACTCTAATTTAATAGCAATTAACTTCGGCTACTCGATTCTTCAACCATAAAAGCAAGTACCTGCGTTTACAGATAGTACTAATTTATATGGCCAAATAAAACAGTCATGAACCTAAATCTGGGACATTTTTGAACGACAATACGGAAGGTTACCTTCAGGTAGTTATTCGACTGACAGCTTCAGTTTGCTTGCAACAATAGTTAGCTAGCCGGTTAACTTAGCTAGCTAATGACTCAGCAGCTGTCAGGAGCTAAAAGCTGCCGTTTACGTTATCTGACACCAAACAGCAACGGGCAGACCACATAATAAGACATTTATTGATGATACATCGCAGTGTTGACTCATATATTTGTGAGAAACATGATTTTGTTGACGCTAGCACTGCGGCTAGCTAGCAGTGTAGCTAAGCACTCCAGAGAGGCTAACTTTACGGGGGGTGTATTCCTATCCGTATGTCCTTTATGACATCGCTCATTTTACAGGTCACTCATCTGAGAAGTAACGCTGGAATCGTTTACCTTTGACTTTTGAATTAAGGAGTGAAACAGGCACAATAACTGTGAGAAGGCAGTTTAGGTTAATCCAAACGTCAAGTCTTCTTTTCCTCCTCTCTCTAGAAATCAACACAACACAAGGAACAGCGAAATTAGCTGTTTCCGGTTCCTGCAGATGTCAGAGAGCTGATTGGACAAAATTCCTGCCAATTATATCCGAGCAGATTAAACCCGCCTCTCACCGAGATGCATGGAGAGGGCTCTGTGACTAGTTATTTTAATAAATAAATACATTAAAATACTGGTTTAATAATATATTTTATTAGATTTGTACTGGATACATAATCACATAGATGCTTGATGGGGTATTATGTTAACACGTTATTTTCCAAACAACACATAATACACTTTTGCATCTCCTTGAAGGTGAAAGGTTATACAAAGCTATAGAAAATGAAGGGATGGGCTGTATGATTGAGCCTGAAAGTTATATTTTGGAGTGCAATTCAACATATTTGATGGGAGGTACCCACTTCTTTATTCCAGTGACACAATCATCTTTTAATGACACAAGGAATTGTTACAGGATCCTCGTTACACAGTTGAATAACCAGTAAATAAATCACATAAAAGGAAGTTGAATAATATTCACTGTTGACAAAACAATCTTACCACTTTGGCTACTCTAAAGCTTTCAGAAATACAGTATCACAAAGTAGATGGAGTTTTGCTAAATTGTCATGGAACTGTAGATGTTCAAATTTCCACTTTTCAGTATCTCCTCATCTATACTGGCCAACCAACATTTACATCATTGTCTTTTAAAAATTTTTATGAAATTAATTATGTGTTGAGAATCCAAATCACCGAATGAGAGTTTTGCTGTTGCAAATGCAGAATAGTGGCAATGGTCGTGCCCATTAGATGACCACGGGGGTGTTTTCTGCATTATTAGTACAGATTTACTTTTTGAAATTGCAGATAACTAAACCAGTCAAATATAGCCCAGACAACAATGGCCTTCCAGCCAGAGGCAAAAAACTGATTCTGTCCACAAACCCACATATAGCCTCAACTAATAGCGATGAATTGAGGTGATCAAAACTCTGGCTTTTTATTTGTTTAAATTGAAGATGTACTCATGTTATGTGGTTTTTATGAGTTTTAGTGTTTCTTCAATGCACTGGACTGGTTATTTATAGTATATAATATGTATGGATGTGTTCATCTTCTTAATCACATGTGGTGTGCCACAAGGCTCATTACTCGGACAAATTACAGTCTACCTCATGCAAAAGAAGGAATGACACTTCATGAACTGAAAAGGTTGGACTCAACAAATACACAGTGGCTTACAAATGTTATGATTACAATGCCATAGCTGTAGAGCAACGTAGAGCTAACTGTATCTAGCTTGTTTAACTTTCTTTTCACTCGTTCTTCATGTTGTTATCTTTCTGAACTTTTGACCCCTTATGAGTCTGCACACAGCTGAAAGTCTTGAAAGGATCTGTCAGTATCATTTAAGGCCTCATTGTGTTTTGCACGTATGGAAATGAACATTATTATGTTGTAATATGATGGCATCACTGGTGTGATGATTCATTATTGTTTATTTATTTTTTAGAGAAATTTGTGTTTTACTGATCTTCCTTTTTGTATTTGCTTTTGAGTTTAAAGCATGGACATTTGTTCAGAAAAGTATTAACATATAAAAGATGATAATCAGAATATATGTATCAGGATTATCATTAACATTAGTAGTAGAAGCTGTTTCTTTTTGTATTTCTGTATTGATCTCACACAAAAGTCACTCTTCAAAGATTTGATTCCAGCTAGAGAAGATGAACGAATCAGTTTTATCAGTTTTTACAAATATACAAATTAAGTTGACATGCATGATAAAATTGAATCTAACAAGAAAGCCTATTTTTTAATGTAAACCCCTCCTGCATTTAAATGGGATGGACCTAATATCAGAAAGAAAACAACATTGTCCAACACACAACCACTGCTATAAATAAATACCTCTCTGACAAAGTCAATAAAATGTGAAAATGATAAGTTTTACTTCGCTACACTCATTCCTTCCCAGAGTGAAACAAGTGTTTAACACTGTTAATTGACTATATTGGGTGAATTAGATTCTGTAGAATAAAAAATAAGTCTGTCAAGTTGCATTTATTGTGATTTTTTTGTTAAAATAGTACAAGCTGCAGAAAAGTGAAAGATAAAAAAAAAAATGTGGATATAATCAGCAATTTATAACCAGGAGGTTCCACCTAAAAAATAAATACAATTTTAGACATTAAATCTGTGTTCTAATACATATATTACTGTTATTTATTACTTATGCATGTACTCATTGTGCATTGTATTTTTGGAGTTTTACACTAAAGTTAATTGCTTTACATATTTGATTTGATGCTAACTTAGATTTTTTAGCCATATACAAGTGTTTAGGGACATATTATTATTATTATTATTATTATTATTATTATTATTATTTCAGTCTACATTTTTTTAAAAAACAAACTGATGACTTATATCATCAGGTTTTTTATTGGCTGATCGAATAAGGGCTTTAAAAGCATGAGACAGAGGTAAATGGTTTCATCAATAAGATCTGATTGGGCCTCGCTCGGCTATATAAATTATAATACTGTAGGCTCACCATGTTGAACACCCTCCATTCAAAGTGTATTGATAACACGTCTGAGACAAATTAACCAGTAATATCGAATTTCATAAAGAGTTTGAGATCCAGATGTTTCTGTACAGTAATTATCTCATATTGACATTGATATTAAAGTTTTTTTCTGACAGAAATTAGGCAGCCAAAAAAAATGATTATGAGCCACAAATGTTTTTAAAAAGGCACATTTCATGGAGGCGATGCCAATTTGTCCGACCGTATTTATGACGCTAAAAGAGACAGCGCAGGTCTCTTCCAAATTGCCTTTTCATAATGAACGCATTTACCGAAGGTAATTAATATATAAACTATCCCGATTTGTCACTTTGATTTGTATTTTAGTTAATTGTGAAAGTAATTACAGAGCAAATTAACAGCTTTCAGGAAAGACCAGGGTTTTAGGGTCCGGTTCCATCTTGGGTGCCTTATTAATTTTCTCTCCCCTAGATGTGATGAAAAGGAGCAATAAATCCGGGTGATCGGTGAAGGCCAATACTAAATGGCTCCATATTTCACCGCTGCTTTAATAGAAATATTCATGCGGGTCCCTTAATGAAATTAAACCCGCGGTGGGGACGTTGCGCAGCGCGGCGCGCAGGAGTCCGGCTCTTATAATAATAATAATCATGCAGGAGGCTGATAAAATGCGTTTAATTGATGAGAAAACCACAAAATAAGACGTATATTCTGGCGACTCATTTCGGCTGAATGTCCAGAGGTGAAGATGTTTAATAAGCCCCTCAAAAAAAAAAATCATAATTTCAGTATGTTGCCACATTCTGATTTTTATCATTATAATTTAGAAAGGTCAAATAAAAATGTCCAGAAATATATTTATGCTAAAAAGGCTAAATTCAGGAACATTTAGGACAATTTGTGCACGAATAGGAGCATGTAATAATGTTTGGACTATGTCAACAGCATTTGCACCATTTTCCCACATAAATAAGTTTTAGTGGCAAAAAGCATATTAATAGCTCTCTCTGTCGCCTTTCCTCTCTCTCTATTTTTTTCTCCACGTTTCCATGCAGGCCCACATCCCAACCACATCAATCTCTCCGTTATCATTCTGTAATTGGTCATGATCATCAAGGTCCACAATTAAATGGCGATCCTTTACTGGAAAACTACCCGGTGACTTGTTGATTTCCCCCGAGCAAATAAACGTCCCCGGAGTGCGGTTAGCTGATGAATTGACAAAAACTAATCAGCTTTATTGGTAGACAGGTTAAGGGCAACTGGGTGTCAATAATGCTCATTTTGACCTCCTCTTCCATTAACTTTAAGTGGCTTATTAGACCGAAGTCACCCGGAGCCACGGGCCTATTATCTTCATCTCTCCTCATCACACTTCAGGGCTTTCAATTACTACAGTTTCTGCTGCTCGTTGCTCCCGGATTGGGTCTAAATTTGACTTATTTTGACAGCTACTCTCAGCCTTTCTAGGAGGCAGAAATCCTAGTTGCTTACCCTTGATGATATTTAGATTTAATAAGAAAAATACCAACAATATTTTCGGTATTGCAGGGGCAAAAGGGTAGAGATAATCTAATTTTAATGTGAGGCAAAAGTCTGAAAACCAAACTTAGTTTGCGGATACATCATGTTAGAAGCAGTGAGGGTTCAACCTATAATCAATTAGGTTCTACAGCTCCATTATAACCAGTGTGCGTCTGTCGCCTCCAGCTTTGGAGAGCGACAGAAGGCTTTTACTTCAATTTCCCTGTTGGCCTCACTGGGTGCTTCGGCTCAAGATGTTCACTTTTACGCATTACTATATATTCATTTTATCTGCCATCTAAATTCAGTATGTGAAGATGAGCCTGATAACCACTCACATCATCCTGTTAGGACTGAAAATTCAGCTTTACATTCAGCACTACTTGTTATTAATGAGATGTTTTTATCCTAAATGTTCGTGTTAAATTTGAACAAAATAACCCTCTGCTATCCGGAGGTGAACCACGACAGTTCCAAGACAGATCAACCCTCTTGTTTAAATGAATTTGGAGTATTATTATTATTATTATTATTCTATATTAACAGGCAAAAATATCGTTATTCATGCGTACTCAATTTGGAGATTTTGTTTCCATAACATGTCTTCTATCAGACTGTTGGAAACAAAACATCCAAAATACAAATTTAAGTGTTTATTTTACTACTTTGTCTAGATAATGCATCATTTGCATATTTAAGCATAACATTTCTGAAAACTTGTAATAGAAAAAATTAATTGTCTTAATGTAAGCAATCAACTGGGGACGTTTTATGGCGATATCTTTTAGATAAAATCTTTGATCTGTCCATTTGTAGTGTCTCCCCTTAACGTAACAATTAAGGGATATTACCTGGACCAACTGCATATTTTCATATCAAGAAAATTGTAGAATATATATGTATATTTAAAATTCGCTGTTTTATTTGATGAACATTATTCAGTGCTTGTGGCTGCCGATATTTAATCAAATGCTATTACACCTGCTTTTGTGACCTTGGTCAGACTGGTGATGTATACAGTTGCCAATCCCCAAAAAATGTACACCACACTCACAACCTTGGAAACGTTTACTCTATTGTTGGTGAAGTATAGGCCTATATAGGCAAAAATAACATCCATTTGAAACTGATGAAAACAAACTGAGTTTTATTTCAAACGTTTGCGTCATTTTCCTGTAATAGTAAAACGTATAAAAGCAGTAACGCAGCCGGCAGCGCGCTGTACGGTGATTAGAGCAGAGAGGCGTCGTGACGCTTGGTTCAGCCCCCTGCAGACGGCTGCACCAATCGTCTCCATCTGACAGGGACTAAGTGTCACACAGAGCTGCTCTCTCACACTCCAGACCACATCAGAACTTTTGAGAGGTGGGAAAACGGCTCTGACTTCTCCTTCGTATAGCAAGGCAACAAGGACGCGCACCGGGGGCCCCGATGGAGAAATCTAAAAACTTTCGCATTGACGCGCTTTTAGCAGTCGATACACCCAAGGTGCAGACCTCTCCGCTGGCGCTGGTGACTTCCCTATCCTCCTCCATCCCGTCGTCCGGGAGCGCTGCAGCCCCGGAGCTGACCAGCGCCGAGTCTTTACGCACCGAGACCCCGTCTCCGCCGAGGATTTCCAACTGCGGCTTGATTCCGAAACCGGGTTTCCTCAACAGTCCGCACAGCATGGTTGGATTACATCCGCAGAGCACCGCAGGGATCCCCGCACAGGCTCTCTACGGCCATCCCATGTACACCTACTCTGCAGCTGCCCTCACAGGCCAACACCCTGCCCTGTCCTACTCCTACCCACACGGCTCCCATCACCACCACAGTGATCCCATCAAACTGACAGCCAGCACCTTCCAGCTGGACCACTGGCTTCGGGTCTCCACAGCCGGGATGATGCTGCCCAAAATGTCCGACTTTAACTGTAAGTATGTTTTATTCGGGCATTTTCCGCTCTTTTTATTTATTTTTTTTTACTCCAAATAAATCATATAATAAGAAATGAATCGTTGGTTATGTATAATGACCCAGGCTGATGTGTGCTATATCCAAAAGTATGCATTATGTGTTTTATCTCGCCAATACATTTAATGAATAAATATCTTAAAAAAATAATGTTGGCCTGCATGATGCTGCTTCCTGTAACTGTGCCAAAGACTAGAATACAGAGGGGCGTGGATTTCTTATTTTGCTTCAAAACAGTCCTTTTTGATATTTCTGGTTCATATATTTTATATTATATTACATATTCTCATCATCTGAATGAAAAGGCTGTCACAGAGTGATGGTTTTTCTAAGAGGAACTAAAATGGACAGATAATGGACAGTGGGAAAGTAGCAGAGGAGTGTGAAACCCACAGTCGACATGCTATTTGCTCACCAGATACTGCCTTTTTTGTTTCTGCTCGTTTTAGCAGATTTGTTCAAAATGGAGTGGCAAAAAGCTTCTCTATGGACATATTCATAAGTGGACGACCTTTTTGCTTTAAGCAGGGAGCATAGAGATGTACAAAATGATATTTTATTACACCATAACAACAGAGGGCTGGCACTTTTTGGATTCCCTTACAACATTAAAGTCCTTGTTTTATTATGGCATAAGCAGGCTATTTGTTTTGCGCACTAACATTAATTTCAGTATATTATATATATACAGGAATTAATTCAAAAACATGTATATTATATAAGTGTATAGTGCTGATGTTTTCTCATTATTATTATTATTGCAGCTCAGGCTCAGTCCAACTTGCTTGGCAAGTGCAGAAGACCTAGAACTGCATTCACAAGTCAGCAGCTGCTGGAGCTGGAGCATCAATTCAAACTGAATAAGTACCTGTCACGACCGAAGCGCTTTGAAGTGGCCACGTCCCTCATGCTGACAGAAACTCAGGTAATATTTATCACAGCTATGACAGATATTTTTTTTTCCATTTTACTTCCCCTGTTCAAAGTTTTGGAAAAAAAAAAGTTTTAAATATTTTAGTTTAATTTTCTGAAAATAATTGAGAAAGTATGATGAAATCTCATTCATCTTGATTCCGCTTTTCACTTTTACAGAATTTGTCCAGAAGTAATTTTCGAACCTCTCCAATTGTTTAAACCTAAAAACAAACCAAATGACAATTAGGTCATCCTATACATTTTATTTACATTTGATTACATTGCTTTAAAACAAATAGTACTAGACTAAATAACCTTTGAGACAAGTTTTCTGTGTGGGATAATTGTAAACACCACAGGAGAGGTCAATGTCAGGTACGCTGGTGACCTTTACGCAATCTTTACGCATATATTACGCACCGGTAGCCTCCTTTTTTCTGTTTAAACCATCTAACAACTAAATAATTTTCCTTTCCTCAGGTTAAAATCTGGTTCCAAAACAGACGCATGAAGTGGAAGAGGAGTAAGAAGGCCAAAGAGCAGGCCGCCCAGGAGGCCGAGAAGCAAAAAGGCAGCAAGGGCGGCCAGGAGAAATCTGACGGACTCGAACAGTCGGACTATAAGAGCAAGACAGACTCTAAAAACGGCAGAATAAGAGACTTTAGGGACAGTGACGATGACGAGGGCGATAATTTCCTGTACAACTCGTCAGACTGCTCCTCAGACGACGAAAGGAATCACACCAGTGACATAAGTCCGCAGACCTGAAGCTGAAGGAGGGTCAAGGTGGCGATCTCCATTTGTAATGACTATGGGAGAGGAATTTCTCCATAAAAATGCAGTTGCATGTAATCCAATCACCTCCATGGAATTAATGAGCATTTTTTGTCATGAAAAGAATAAACTATAGGTCAAGAATAAATGATCTTGGTTGGTAAACAAGCAATAAAGCAGGATATTTGAGTGTTATAATAATACGAGCAGCGTTCAGCACTCTGTAAACTGTGACATGTTGCATGGTTTATATGCAAAAGCTGTAAACTAGCTCAGGACTTTGCGATCTTTCCCTGCTGATGGTTAGTTTGTCAACATGTCAATGCTTGCCCACTAATCCGCTGTTTTAGTTTGACCTTATTTTGTTCCTCGTGGTGTTCCGTAGTGTCATGAAACCAAAATGTTCTGTTTATTTTTCTATCCTATATTTATAAAACGGTCATCCCGGTGCATGCTAAATTATTGTTTAGCGTCTCTCTTGGTGCAAACAATGTGAAATAAAATGTTTTTATATAAAACTCGAAAAAGTTGGCATTTGTGATATAATAATAAATATATATGTATACGGTCCCTTTCCTCGCAGTGTCTGGATCAGACGCGAACAGAGGCTCGTGTTTTGCTCCTTGCTCTGACAGCTCGGGTCATGGGAATTACTGTTAATAGCGCTGTCGGATGTGTGCAAACGTGCAGTGAGAGCAAACAGCGAGTAGGCAGTCAGACGGAGGAAACATTTCACACCACACTAGCAATGGGCTCGCATTAATAAACCTTTTAAAGGGCTTGTTGAGCGACAACTTGGCTGCTTGGGCACTATTTTCAAGGCTGGGGTCATGTGAAACGTATTTAGCCTGAAGAAAAATCTATTATTTGTTGTATTTATATGATAAAAGCTGATTTAAATAATATTCTACCCATAGTCCCGTAGCCTATATGTACAGGCTGTCAACTCTTATTTTGTTAAGTTTTTGTGTGGTCTTAATTTGAGACATTCTTGTTGATTTTAAACCAAAAAAATACTGCAACAATGGTGAATTATAATACTGTATGTAAATTGCTATGAGTAGACTTCCTCAAAAGCAACCAAAACATCCCATCAGCCTACTTTTCCTACCTACACAAAGCATTTATTTATTTAGGGTGTGTTATTAACTTATCTGTTGATATATAATCTTTCAGCCTAGTCGTGTATTTTAATCTTAATTCTAATAAAAAAGATTTCCGCACACTTCGATCCATGCAGTATTTCATTAGATTCTTTAATACTAAGACCGAAAGCTTAGTGTTAGGGTTAATGAAATACTGCATGGATCTAAGTGTGTGGAAATCTTTTTTATTATCTTTTGGACTCATTTATGTTTCCAGCTTAGCTAAGATTTAGACAGGTGGAGCGGTTGTTGTCCTACATAATATGCCTTAATTACAAATATGACTGGACCTGCTTAATAACTCATCTGTACATGGTTTACACCATGCATCGGCTACTTTACAGAAGTCCACAACATGTTCTTGTTTGCATTATTCCCGCAGTCATTAGTGTTAAAGCAGAGCAGGTTGACTGATTTTGTGCCATTTGTAACAGGATTACTGAGCGATCTGTTGGTTATCTTCATCTGTTTGCTTTAGCTTTAGCAGACTAAAATCAAAGTTCAGCTGAGGGTCAAACCCAAACAGCATACACCAGGTAAAGCTGGTGTATACAACTGGCTGGCTCACAGCTGCAGACAATGGCCAGTGTATGGACTGCACAGTGGGCCTATTGATCCCACTATCTCCACCTTTAACTGACACATTCTCAAGTTTTTCTCCCAGAGGGCTCCATCATTACTCAATAAAAACACTGCTGCTCAAAGCTTAAAGTGTTTCTGTCCTTTTTGTCGACAAAATCATCTTGTTACGTGTAATTAAAATAACTCTCCCTTCAACATGAGGCTACGGTGTGCTGCGTTTAGTGAAGGACATTTCCTCTGGTTGACCTTGGTGGCCCATTCCTGACCTCAGGTCGCGCTCCTGCCTCAGATTGATACCGGCCGCACCGATGGAGCTAATTAATAAGAGCAAGTATCAAATGTAACAGAATGACTCTGCTATGCTAACCACGCTGGTGTCAGCGAGCGAACGGAAGAGGATAAACTCGAGGCGGCCGGGTCATTTCATCAGGGTGTGTAAACACAGAATGAACGACACCACCGTCTATTCCCACTCCTCTTGTTTGTGTCACACTCACTGCAAGCCAAGTGGAAATATCAACAGTAAAGGATAACAACATACAAATATTCACTAATCAGCTGTTTAAGGCTGAGAAAGACTTTATTGTAATGTGCTTTATTTTGTGTAAGAGTGTAAATAGACTCAGTAAAGCCCAGAAGAATGGTTCCAGGTGTACCAACTCAACAGCATTAACTCTTGCTGTACACTGCCTCCACGAGGGCGGTCGCAGGAAAAAAAAACAGAAGAAGAAATGAGAGCGGTTGTATGAGAAGACTGTTTCTTTCTCTCTCAAAATATCTGTGATTTACTGAGGCTTTTATGACCGATATGTACAAGCACCATTATGTATTTGGGAAGTGAAATTTATAAATTCTCCAAGGTATTGCTATTAAATTATGTTGAAGCAAATCAGTAGTTATTTACTGGAGAAGACTAAAGCTGAACTAATAAGCACAGTATTAAAGTAAGTGTCTCTAAGTCATCAGTATCTTCCAGATTTAAAAATGTTCATGGCAAAATTTATGTACATGGACTCCCCAAAGCAAATGCCTTAATTTAATATCAAAACCATATTTATTCTTCTTTGAAGAAAACTGAAGTCAAGAGACAATTCCTACGAGAAAGTCTTCTTGTCTGTTTCTGGTGTGTGTGGTTGTGTGTGGAGGTGTTTTACAGTCTGAGCTTGGCCTCTTTGGCCTCCATGGCTCTGGTGGCGACCTGGGCGCGCTCCGACAGCAGCGCTGCTTGCTCAGCTGGTCCCTGTGACTGGGCATTCTTCAGCAGGAAGTGGCTGATGAAAAGCTTCAAGCCCTCCCGCAGCATTCCTAGCTTGGGAATTCCTGAAATCCTAGCGGATGGGAGACAATGAGGGACATTGATGTCAGATGTTCACAGAGGAGTTTGTTTTACAAAATGTGGGCTAGTAGAGGTTAACACAGCTGAACAGGTAAGATGATGTTTTAGCCATGCTAGCAGTCTGGACAAACATTCACTGTTTCTAGGCAGATTTTTCATCTAGCACCACCATGAGGTCAAACACTGTCAGATACTTTGGCATATAACCAAATAACTGCCAAACTAATGACATTCCTGCAAGGGGTGTAACGATCCATCAGTCTGGATCGATATATCGATTCAAAGATGATCGATGATCAAATGTCATCGATGCAAAGTGAAAGCACGGATACATGTAGTATCATCATCTCCCCACAGCATGTTTGCGTTACCATTTCTGTCCAATTGCACCTCCTTCCTACAGAGCCCACTAATACATCTGTCAAATCACCTTTTAATTGCGTTTAGTGAGTTGATATAAATGTAAATAATTGTGTTAAATAGGCATATGATATCATCTCATATTGATCACAGGCCCCTGAACTGAATAAAAATCATATCGTGGCAGATTTTGTGACATGAACAAATATCATATTTTTGTCCAAAGGATTGTCAAAATATCATATCATGACCAGTCTCAGCTGTACTTGTTTAGCTGTGTTTATTGCTACTTACTAAATGCTAGCATGCTAAAAAGCTAAACTAAGAAACGTCATGTTAGCATCGTCACTGTGAGCATGTTAGCACAAAGCTCAAATCACTGCTGTGCCTCAGTATAGGATGCCTGTAGACTTATAGTTTTGTTTTTCACTGCATCTTATTTTACATTAATTTACATTAGCGCTGCATGATTTTCAAATAATATCTAATTGTGATATCATTATTCTCATTTTCACTGAAAAATGTACCACAATATTTAAAATTAGATTTTAACTTAATATATTGCAATTTCCTCCTCATCCTGTGATTTGATGTTTAAATCTGCAAACCTCTAATAAGTGTATGCATAATGAAGCTCACCTTCCAAATATGCTGGCTAACTCCTCAGGTTCGACGTCTTTTAGCAGTTTGGTGAGCACCTGACGCAAGAATCGCACTGTGGGCTTATCTAGTTCCCCGAACTCTATTACCTGAACAGAAAAACACAGAGGTGACCGTGATGAATATGTTTTAAGATTTAATTCATAACATCAATCGTATAAATGTAATATAGTGAAAACCTATGCACTAAACATGCCACTTACTTTGAGTATGGAGAGCGAGAGGCACTTCCCCTGAAGGAAGCGAGTGACCAGCTGAACCAGGTTGTTAAAGGTGCTGCTGGGAAGGTTGGACAGCTCCCTGAACTTGTCCCATAGGCTGAACTGGAAAGTCATCTTGGAGAATGCAGGATATCAAATTGAAAGATTGTTTAACTACACTGAATGATACACTGATGATTCCCATAAACAGCAGTGGAAACAACAGCACAGGTAATCCTCTCATCCAGATCCAGTTTACATGTGAAAAGCAAACATTCCCAGCAGCTCTGTTCAGAGCTCTTTGATGAGGACAATGGTCATCAGTCTCTGATACGGACTACCTGGCAGCAAAGTAGGAAGTGTGGTCCCCCCCCATTGTTTGTAGTCACACGTTGAGTCAAATAATATCAGGAGGTGAGAGGTGTGAGAGGCTCCCACACTGCTGAGGTGAACCACAGGCCACACGACGCAGGTCACACACAGTTTAAGAGACTGGGTGGTCACTCACATCCAGCAGCCAATTCAACCGTTAATGCAACTCTTTATATTTTCATTTATCATGATGAAATGTACAGCAACTCTAACTTTAAAACTACAATCCTTGATTGGAGCACTGTATAATTTCCACCCAGTAATCTATTTCATAATAAGGACCATGCACAGAGTGTACCTTCATCATTCACTGAATCTGCAACGTTGATATAAGCAATGAGAGATGTACTTCCCTCAATCTGATAATTAGAATTGCTTGAGCTATGTACAGGGTGAAATAGACATTATTAATATTACCAGTAGAGCTGCAATGATTAATCAATTAGTTGTCAACTAAACTGATCGCCAGCTATTTGGATAATTAGTTAATCGGTTTCTGTCATTTTTTGTCTGGTTTCTTTACTATGCTGTGACATTAAACTTTGAATATCTTTGAGTTGTGGACAAAACGTCATCTTGGGCTTTGGAACACTGATCGTCATTTTTCACAAGACCAAACAACTAATCGATTAATCAAGAAAATAATCGACCAGCTGCAGCCCTAATTACCAGTTAGCCAAGTCATTTTTAAAGCAAATTCCCTAGCTGCAGCTACTAAAGGGTGAAGATTAGCTGTTTTTCCTTGTCTTATGATAAAACAAGCAATTTAATATCACCATCTTGGACTTTAGGAAATTGTAATGGCCATTTTTCCTAATTTTCTTACTTTTAGAGACTAAATTATTAATTAACCAAGATGATAATCAGCATATTAACACATAATTAAAATAAAAGTATGAGCAGGAGTCCAGCATTTATATCCACCGATCAGTCATAACATTATGACCACTGACAGGTAAAGTGAATAGCATTGATAATCTCATTACAATGGCACCTGGCAGTGGGTGGGATATATTTGGCAGCAAGTGAACATTTTGTCCTTGAAGTTGATGTGTTGGAAGCACAAAAAATGGGCAAGCATAAGGAGTGGTCCAAGAAAGGAAAACCGGTGAACCGGTGGCGACAGGGTCCTGGGCGGCCAAGGCTCAGTGATGAATGTGGGGAGCGAAAGCTGGCCTGTGTTGTCCAATCTCGCAGAAGAGCTACTGTAGCTCAGATTGCTGAAAAAGTTAATGCTGATTCTGATACAAAGGGCTGCGCAGACCACTCAGGGTGCCCATACTGACCTAAAGTTAGAAGTGATCAGTGTAGATGAAATAATGTTGGTACTGATCTTTCAAATTAGTTAGGAAGAAGTAATGAGATGCTCTAGAGAGAACAATTACATATGTTTATATATCAAACTATGGCCTAGGAGAAAGACTGTTAATCATATGTACTAATCTGACTGTAGTTGTGGTGGTAGCTGATTAAACTTTTGTGGAACTATTGATAATGTTGTGGTTGATAACAGATAGAGATGTAAACTAGTCTATTTGAAAGGTTGTGTAAGTGACAGTAGTTTTATTTTCTGTTCTCAGTCGTGGCGGTGTGGGTTTTGCCAGCTAGAGTACCTGGAAGCGGCGATCGTGGGAGCAGAATTTCTCTCCCAGTACGGCGTAATAAGCATTGAAGGTTTTCTCCTGCAGACAGCAGTCCATCAGAACATGAACAATCTCCCTCTCCTGCTTGTCCTTCAGGCCCATCCTTCACACACAGCAAATAAAAGGCTTTAAAACATCTTACAGCCGGGCTACTTTGACATGAAACACATCTGAAATAAACACGTCATATATTTCATTATTTCTATCTTTGGTCAACTAACTGAACAAACACACACTGTAGAGGTGAGTGATAACAAACCTGAGCAGTTTCTCGAACGCATCCAGGTAATCTTCACTGGTCATTATCACACAGAAGATGTTTCTTCTGACCTCTGTGTTCATCCTCTGTTTCCTCGCCAATTCTAAGACTTTGGCACTAAACTGGAACAAAAAAGTGACAACAGTAAAGTGAGAAATGCTGCTCAGGCTGAATACACTTGTCAAAGTGCTGACATTACTGAATAATACTGACTAGACCTGGGTATCATTTTAAATTTTTCAGTGCTGTTGCTGATATGATGCTACAGTTATTTATATAGATACCTTACTTTGAAAAAAATTAAAGGTTTTTCTACAAGATTCTCAAATGTTAAATGTTGTCTTAACACAAGCAACAGTAAAATAACTTAATAAATGTTTACAGAAAATCAGGGCAGCAACTAACGATGACTCTGTTGATTATTTTCTTGATTAATCAATTAGTTGTGTGGTCAATAAAATGCCAGAAATTGGTAAAAAATATTAATCAGTGTTTCCCAAAGTCCAAGATGACGTCCTCAAATGTCTTGTTTTGTCCACAACTCAAAGATATTCAGTTTACTGTCATAGAGTAAATAAACCAGAAAATATTCACACTTGAGAAGCTGCAATCAAAGAATTTTGACCTTTTTTATATTACTCAAACCACTGATTATCAAAATGGTTAGTGATTAAATTAATAACTGACAACTAGTGGATTAATTGCTGAAGCTCTAAATAAAATAGTTTAAATTTGGCAAAATTTTGATGTATGTGTGCAAGAAATAAGTAAACAAGATTACACATCTGAACCAGGAAACCAGACTGTTTTTGATAATTTTAAAAAAAGTACTGAGGTTTGATACTCTGACCAAAAACTGACCAATTTGTATGACAAATAATGAAAATACTCTCTGTTCTTTAGAGCCTACTGACAGTGCACCAACAAATGCAATTCAGAGTGGCAAGATTTACTCTTCCATTTTTTTTTTATTTTAAATCAACGAATAATAAATCAAATGCAATACTGTAGATACTATAAATGCTGCAACATAGATGAAACGGGACATGATCAGTTCCGTATCTGCTTTCCATAACCTTTAACATCAAAAAAAATGCTGATCTGTACTGGGATGACTATCTTTTGTGGTTCCAGTCCTTTTACCTGTCCTTCAGCAGTACTCTGCTTTGAGGTAGTGTTCCCTTGCTCGCTGATCATGGGCGCTCCGCTCCACGATGAGCCGACGATCCACCAGCGGCCCACTTGCTCTGCTGCCAGGAGATTTTCCAAAGAGACCCTCAGCTTCATGTCACTGCCTGCTGCACGCCGCTGGATCTGAGCACCACATTTATCCAGAATTAGACACAAGTGCACTTAGGAGGCAAAAACATTTAAAAATGTTAAAAGAAGGCATCAAATCAGCAATCCTGAAGGAGATAGTTGTTAAAACAGCTGTACTGATGGTCATGATGAAAGCATCAGTAACACTCTGGACTGTGAGTTTGTAAAGGTGGTGCTCTAGGGCCACCTGGTGGTGCATGTGGAAGCTATATTTTCGGAGAATACAATAACCATGTTCAGAATGATGAATAATATTAGTGCCTATAAGCTGCACATTAAAAATCTAAATTTGTTTTCACTAATGTAGGGCGGCAGTAGCTCAGTCCGTAGGGACTTGGTTTAGGAATCGGAGGGTCACCGGTTCAAGTCCCAACATGGACCAAGACCAAGTGGTTGCTGGAGAGGTGCCAGTTTACCTCTTGGGCACTGCTGATGTGCCCCTGAGCAAGGCACCAAACCCCCAACTGCTCGGGGCGCTTGTCAGGAGCAGCCCCCTCACTCTGACATCTCTCCATTAATGCATGTATGTGCACTGTGTGAAATTAACAACAGAGTGTAAAAACTGAATTTCCCTACAGGGATTAATAAAGGTTCATCTTATCTTATCTTATCTTATAAGAATATTTCTAACTTAAACTCTAACTTAATATGGGCAATCACCTACCAGAGTCCTCTGTAATTTCTTCAGTTTCTCGACAGGCTCAGGATCGTAGCCTGGAATCTTCCTCATGTCATTGTTCTTCAAAGCCAGCATGGTTTCCAGCATAAAACGCACCTGTGAACATATATGCACATGAACTAATGTAAAATTGATATATAATCTATTACGATTACACAATGCTGTTGCAACACTAGGCATTTTCATGCCTAGTAAATTAGCAATTCTGTTTGCCCTACCCTGGTCTGATCCTGAAACTTTGACCCTGTGTCGCTGGCCTTGCGTTGGCCTTCCGAGATGAGCTCTTTGAGAGCCAGAGCGTCGTCCTTCCTCAGGGCGAAGCCGACATTCCTCAGCACCAACAAAACCAGTTCAATGTCCTTCTCCGTAAAAGCTCCAACCAAAAGTTTTAGGATGTCGAAGATGAGGCCAGAATGCACCACCTGGAAGTTGTAGAGGTGACCAATGATGGCGACCAGGTTGTCACATTCCTTGCTTTCAGTTGGGTTCTTGTACACTTCGTCAAACTTTCGCACGACCGTCTCCAGAAAATGAGCTCCCACCTGGAAAATGATCAAAACAGCATATTACAAATGTGTGACACATGCTATAACTGAATTTATTCATGCTAATAGAGCACTGCAGGGATGATGTATTTTTGTAGGCCAACTCGGAAGTGAGCCTCGCCCTGGGTTCCCTTGACAAAAAGCCAAAGGGATGTTGGATTATAACATAAAATAAACTCTGTGGAAAACAAACAATTATGATGCAATTGGTAGAAGTAAAAACTATCATTATATGCTATAAATGATCTACACCATGGTCACGACTTCACATCACCATCACTCAACTAAAAGCAGAGTAGTGTTTGACGTGATGATGGTTAGTAGTCTCATTTAGCCACTTGTTCCCAACTACCTTTCTAGAGACATGTAAATCTTCAAAATTCACAAATGGGATATTTAATGACATATGTCGCAGAACAAAACGTTAAAATCTCTTAAGTTTTTGTAGACACAGACCTTCTTTCAGGCATCTACCTAAAAACCCACTGACTCTGAGACAACAAGGGAACCAGAAGTGCTAAAATACCAACTCATTTCCAGGTTTCAAGACTCATTCCTGCATTACTTTGTGTCTGTGGATGATGACATATGATTGACAAGTGAAGATTGTAGACAAACCCCACAATTCAAGTCAAAAACACCTTAAAATATAAATGATTGCTTATTGCATTGTAAAACTCCATAACACACAGAACAAACAGAAGTCTGTGTCGAAGCAATAAGTTAGTGTATAAAAAATAGTCAGAACCGATAGAGATGGTGGAGATATAAAAAAATTCCTTCTCAAATATCCCTCAAATTGCATTGACAGAGGATCCTGTTTTAGGGTGATACACAGGATGGAAAGTCAGTACAACTGAGAGATAACAATCCATTTACACTTCAGGGCAAAGGAAGCCAAGGTGTTAGATATCACTTTCCAATTCATTAAAAGAATACTATCTTACAGTGGAGATGCACAAAAGCAGCTAATCCCTCTGAAAAAAACCTCTAATGAATAATCCAAGAGCTGATGTCAGTTCTCAGGTCAGTGGTTACTACTTCTCACACACAGGCTGGTAAAACCAAAAGCTACCTGCTGTCACCCTTATCAGCGGATGAGGCGGTGAACTAAAGGTCTCCAAATGGAAATGGAGCCAGAAAGTAAAACCTGTTTCATGAAAATCCATCCAGGAAAGAATTAAAGGGGTTTTCATGTTTACCTCTAACCCAATGGCGTGATGGAGGATGCTGACAAGCAGGACGTGCTCCATCAGCAGTCTGTCAGGCATCAGGGACGGGGTGACGCAGGCTGCTAGAAGCACCGCTGTTAGGGTGTCATTCATGTCCTTCCTGCTGCAGCTCATATACAACTCCTCCAGCTGACCACTGATGGACGCCATGTTGGGCTCACTCAGCCTGAAGACATTAGAAAAAGGATGAATTGTCACTTTTAAAAGAATTCCACTAGTTTAAAACAAACTCAGCTATATTTTTCTTTTGTAGAAATTAGGGCTACAACAAACGATTCATTTCATTGTGAATTAATCTGTTGATTATTTTCTTGATTAATAGATCAGTTGTTTGGTCTATAAAATATCAAGAACATCTTCAAATGTCTTGTTTTGTTCACAACTCAGATATTCAATTTACTGTTTTTTTTTTTCTAAAAAAAAAAAGACTCAAACTGATTAATCAATTATCACAATAGTGGGCGATTAATTTAATAGTTGACGACTCATTGTTTAATCGTTGCAGCTCTAAAATCAACTGGATATTACAAAGCAGGATCCAGCTGAGCATCTGGTGTCAACAGCAACTTTTTCACACTCTTAGCAATTAGTGCTAGGTATCTTTAAGAGGAAGGGAGACTTGCAGAATGTATATGATCAGAAGGGCCTGACATGGCATCCCAAAACCTAGAAAAATCTAATTATTATTGGTTCATACAGTATATGTCCTGCAGCGCAAGATGCATCAGCAGAAAACTTCTTACAATTTAGAGAAAGGAGGGGGTTGATGTTGACTCTGACAGATTGCATTTTCTTTGGCATCGACTACACTGAATATACTCATGAAATCAAGGTAATTACACAGAAAATCCTTTTTAAAAAAATGCCATAGCATTGTTAAAGCAAAGTTATATAATTTTACAGCAGATAAAGTGGCAAATGTGTTGTTATTGTGAATGCTAAAACTTAGTGTAAAAACAGCACCACTAGAGACATTTATAAGCTGGCAAACTGAGTTAGTAATACTATTTACAGATCAATATCTAATGTTGGCTAATATTAGTTGACATCGGGGTGAAGCAACAAAAGCCCAGTGTAGTAAATTGAGCAATGGTGTGTTTTATTGCCTATAAATACTTTTAATTTGTAAGAAGAAGAATGTGTTATGTCTGTGCTGTGGTAAGACGGTTACCTGTTTACCAGGCCTTTCACATTCCTCTTCAGTTTTTCAAGCTCAGCTTTGCGTTTGTCATCTCCAGCACTTCGCAAGTGAGGCGGCACATACTTGCCTGCTGCAGAGTTGTCCTGGACATCAGAAGATGCAACTTACGGTTAGATCCATTATGCTCCATACAAGATTTCAATGCTATGACAATATTAACAAATATTTCAGAACTCACAGTTTCTGATGTTTTTGTGTCAGGAGTATCTGCTTCTTCCTCGGTTTCCCCTTCATTTTCATTGTCTGAATCAGCTGCATCAGTCTTATCCAGCTCATCCTCCATCTCCTCCTCTTCACCAATTTCATCATCATCATCATCATCATCATCATCCTCATTTTCATCGTCCATATCTGAACCTATATCTTCATCACTGCCCTCACTTGCAATTTCATCTCCAGCTTCTTCATCCTCATCTGACAGCTGCGAGTCCTCATCTAGCTTTTCAAAGTTATCCTTGGCCATGTCCATGTCATCATCATCATCATACATCCCCACAGCTGACGAGCCAGAGTCCAGCATACCAAGGATGTAATCGAGTCCATCAGCCACAAACGACTGAGGGAGACTTTTCTTGTTTTTTCTCTTGTTTAACCCCAAGCACCGCTCTAATTTCTTTATTTCTCTGTCCTCGTCTTCATTTGCCTCCAGAAGTGCCATTTTTCTGGATTCTTGAAGCTTATTGATATTCTTGCCTTTCTTGGAAGATGGCGTTTTAGAGCTGTTTGGTTTATCTGTAGGAGTATTACTGGCCTGAGCTTTTGATACTTCTTTCTTTGCTTTGTTCTTCTTTGTCTGCTGCGGCTGTTCATCACCTGGTATTCCCGATTTCCCACCATCATCAAGGGGTAAATTGGGGGTCTTTTTACCCTCATAATGACTTTTCATTTTGGCTTTTTTCATTTTTCGCTTTTCTTTGCGCAGCTCCTTTCTGCTTTTCTTTTTCACAAATCTCAAGCCATGGTCATTCTCCCCTTCTTCAGTGCCACTTTGGCTTTTAATAAACTCATCCACTGCCACCATGTACTTCTGTAAAACAACATTTCCCTTCTTCTTTTTGCTGTTCTGCTTCCATTTCCCCTTCATCTCTACAAATTAAACGTTTACTACAACCAGCTCACGTTCCCGTGTTTTCAAAATACAGCTAATTAGCTTAGCTAACAATCTAACGTTAGGAAATACAGAGGGTTAAAAACAACATACCGACGTAAAGCACAAGGTGAAAACTACCGTCTATTTTAAACATATAAATACCTTAGACTGCACATGTACCTCCATGTGGATAAACTGTTTATAATGCCTGTCGAGCATGTGACCATTTCCTTCCGGGTACGCCGAAGACTGTCGCCTGTTGATGACGTACTTTATTTTGGGGCGTATTTTTTCAGCGCGGAGCGGTTTTCCATCGATGTAAACTGTCTGTTAACCAGTCAGAGCAATATTTGCAGGGGGAGGAAGACGTAGGAGTTGTTGTTATTGGTGCCAGTTGTGCGATCTAGCATGTAGTGAATCTGTAGCCTTCTTTTCTGTATTTGCAATATGAAGAATGGAAGAAGACGATGTTACTATCAGAGAGCAGAATTTCCACAGCCAAGTTCGAGAGTACATCGTAAGTAACGCACAGAGCGGCTAGCCGATGCTAGCAGGCTAACAACGTCCTCTACTGCACAGCGACGTTAACGGGAGCTAACGTTAGCTTCACCTGTCAGTTTGACACGGCAGAATATACTACGCTTGATCACAATAGTTCATTTCGTGATACACCCTAAAAATGTCCACTTTAATCGGGTCTTGTTTGAATTAAAAACAATGACTGAACGCGCTAATCAAAGTTAGCTTATGGTAGCTGCTGTTAGTTGATTACAGTGTTATAACTTAGCAAGTGTTTTGATTAATATTGAGACAATACATACGGCTGCGGTTCACTATAGAAGATCATTATCTGGGACGTGGACAAAATGTCCCTGCTGAATTAGAAACACAGTCGTTCAGTGTACCTGAATCAGTGAGATGAGGGCTTTATTTTTTGTATTCTTTGTTTATACTGTATTTTCCAAAACAGGTTACAGTGTAATATATGTGTAATGAAAAACGATCTGTTGATGTTCAGTGCATATCTAATTTAAGATCATATTGGCTCATAAACAATAATTGTTTTGACGAATTTAACCAAAAATTAAAGATCACGTGATCAGTTATGTTCAGGTACAATAGAACCAGATGGAAGTTTAAGCATCTGCTTAAACTTGTTGTGCTTTCATTGTTGTGTAATTTAGTAAATACAAAGATGATGATTCAAGGTCTATGCTTTTTAGTAAAATGTCCTTAATATCTGATGAGCTCTGGTTGGATGATTGTAAAAAATGAGTCTGTGTGTCAGGAAGTAAACCTTTTAGTGGCAGATATTATTTTATAGAGCTTGGGAGAGAGTTTACAGCGTAATATTATATGTAAGAATTTGGGCTGACCTGAATGCTTCGAAGCTTTGACCGTTTGCGTGGTAATCAACCTCAAATCAGTATTCAAATGCTTCATTTTTTTGCCTTTTTTATATATAAAATTATGTAATAATAATGTATAAATCCCCAAATAGGAATCATGAATAATTCCACAACATTATTCATTACTCCTATTCAACATTAATAATTATTAGTTACTCTCAGATGATATCGCTGTTTGTTGTGTGTAGAGGTATGTGTGCAGTAGTGCGTCAGTGGAGGTGTCCTGAAGCTTTGAATATTTCTCACTGAAGCTTCGAAGCCCAAAAAAGGTATTCAGAACAGCCCTAGTTAAAAGTTATGTCCTTGTCTGACATGTTTCAACACTGCAGCTTCACTTGTGGTGTCCTTAAGGCTGGCCACCTGCAAGAGCATGTGACAAATAGATAACTTAGCTAATAATAAACTATTGTCGTGCCTTGAAAATAGCCGTTGCTGATAATCTTCTTTTACCATGTTTCTTAGAGTGCCTTGAGGTTTAGCCGTAATTTCAGAAAAACAAAAACAACTTCAGGGAGAAAGTTCGAGAGGGGACAATCTGTCTGGAGTAGGTCATGTCTTGATTATTCCTGACAGACACTTTTGAAATATAGAAACTATCAAATGTCTCACCAGCTGAGCAGACATGCTCAACATGTCAGCTTTACCTTGCACATGTTGTCCTAAGCATCTCTTTACATCTGACTCTCGGTGTCCCATATCAGCACCCTGAACGTAAGATGCCTTTTGCATCATTTACACTTAATGTCTGTGGTGAGTCAGCTTATGGATTGATTTCTGCAGGCGCAAAATGCTATTTATTATTGCGCGTGCTTGTTTTGCAACCAGGGTTACTCTGTGTTAAGTTTCAAGTAAACATGACTCAGTTACAAGATGGTACGCTCTTACTCGACCTGTGTGGGAAAATGTTTCTTCTGTAATGGCGATCGTACTGTAAAGAATTATTGAAGAATGCAAGGACAACTGTGTTACTGTGAGAAATCAGGTTAACACAAGATAATGTGTGACTAGTTCGTGGTTGGGTCAGTAATTACATTTTCCAACACCACCTCCAAACAAGGATATAACATCATTATCAGGCTTTCACATGCTTTTGTAAACAGAGAGACACACTGTGTTGAACAGGTTGCAAAGTTTTTACTGACATCCCAACTTGAATGACTACTTTTCTGGTAAAAAAGTGTTATTACCTTTAGCAGACAATAGAATGTATACTTCCAAAAGACTTTCCAAGGTCATGTTATTCTTCCTTTCCACATCCTCTTCCGTTACTAAGGCACACGCCTTTCATAAACCCTGGCGGCTAATGACATACATGGCCTGGTATTTGGGTTTCTTCAGCAAAAATCTGTTAATCAGATTACCTACTGTATAATGCCTTAAACTGCCTTAATGTTGTCACATCTGAAATTAGATTACTGCTGAAAGAGTCTAATAAGGACATTTACTACAGTGCAAAACATACTGACTGGTTTATGCACTTGCAGGAATTGCAGGATCCTCCCTCAGAACAAAATGTTATCACCTCCAGCTTGAGTTCATATGCCATAAAGGTGTGAAATACTGTTCCTAAATTGGTTGGGATGCTTGCAAACTGCCTGCAAGAGGCCAGATTTGTTATTATCTTCTTTTCCATTGCTTAAAGTGTACTTGTTTAGGGAAAATAGAGTGAGAACTTTGCTAGTGGCTTTGGCGTTGACCGGTCTGCTTCTAGCTTGTTGTTATCTCCTTCTAAACTGTTGTACTGAGTCAGTTTATCAGCTCCGTGCACTTGAGTGTGTGTTAATGTGGGATTTCCCCTTAGTGGACATGGTTCTACTTGAGCCGCTGTCACCAAAGAGTTGTTTAGCTTGTCTGTATCAGTTATTGCAGCTGTCATATAACACCATATACCTCCCAGATTTACTGAGGATGTTTGGCTTTTCTTTTCATGTGTCTGAAATGTGCACGGTCTGCCTGGTGTCTGGCTGAGTCATCTCATAATCCCAGCTCGGCCGTGATGAGTCGTCCAATGTTGACAGCGGTGCAAAGTGCTGAAGTGGGAGCTTCTAACATTAGTTACGTCCCGCTCACTGTCACAGTAGAAGAGGGGAATGTGGAACGGGATCCCTCTGTAAGACCATCCAGCTTGTTTTGAGGCTGTGGTTACCTAATAAATTCTATGCACTGGTAATTTCTGGACCACTTTGCATGTAGTGTTTGCCATACTAGTAAAGTAATATTAAAAAACAATGATGCATTGCTCAGTGTTGTGAAATAAATGGGTCATCGTGAGCTATATTGCTTAGTAGTGAATGATTTGTTAATAATGGGGACGACATTACCTTATTGTCCCTATTTAACAGGTCTAAACTAAATGCACAGTTATTTTTGGACAGCATACATCTATATGTACATACTGCACAAATATGTAGTGATCAAGTATTATTAGAAAATGGAAGGAAAATGACAAATTCAGATAGAGGTGGACCGATTAATCGATCTGGTCAATTTTTTGACATTTTTATTCATAGACGGCATCGGCCAATGTCTGAGCAAGCAGCAAGCGGGCACATCTGCGGGCAGCCCAGTGTTGTTGCTGTAGATCATGTGTGACTCCACCTCTTGTGTCAATCAAATTACATTTCTACCAGCAGACCTCAGTAGATGTAGCCCAGTGGGCTACTGACCTTTACAGGAGTGTGTGAGATGAACAGCGTCCTAACCGTGCAGACACAAAATGCAGATTGGAGAGACAGACCAAAAGTGTTGTTCAATCAATATTTACTTAAAACATTTTCTGTATCATTTTTTATTTTTACTATTTTATCAGATGGAGGAAAAAAAGAAAACCAGCCAAATATATCAGCAAAAAAAATATGGGCATCATATATCGGCCATCGGCTGTCCTGATTCTGTAAAAAATCAGCATCGGCCATAAAAAAAAGAAAAAAACATATTGGTCGACCTACATTTAGGTGAGCAAGTCTGTATACAGTGTATTCTAAACTGTACACTACACATTCAGACACTCCACCTACGGCTGGGCAGTATATCGATATCATGACATGAGACTAGATATTGTCTATACCATATTGTAATATGACATAAGTGTCTTTTCCTGGTTTTAAAGACTGCATTAGAGATGTATTTTTCTGACCTTAGCAGAATGTTCTCTATTATTTGCCTTTACTCAGTCATTATGTCCACATTACTGATGATTATTAATCAAAAATCTCATTGTGTAAATGATATTTTGTGGAAGCACCAATAGTCAACCCCACAATATTGTCGCAATATCAGTATTGAGGTATTGGGCAAAAAATGAGATTTTCTCCATACTGCCCAGTCGTAACTCCACAAACAATCCACTAATACGATTAAAACTATTATGCTATTATTATACTATTGATGCCTCTTGTTGGTGTACTGTGACCTTTGCTGCTTTAACTGCTGTGGGACTAATAAGGATTACAACATAATAATAAACACAATAAAATACCATGGGTTCTGGAAACTTCCGATGGGCATTTTTAGCTAATTGCTGACATTTTGTTGACCAAATAACTTATATTTTAATCTACAAAATAATCAGTAGATCAAGTGATCACAAAAATAAACGGTAGTTGCTTCCCTAAAAACTACACATTGTTTAAAAGCAACGTGTTAGGATGTAAGTAATATAGTAGAAAATGCATCACATGGAAAGAAATGCCATGAATTGCCATTCATATCAGACTGTTGGTCATGGGTAAATACTGGTGCGTTGATATTCTCACATGATCTCATCAGGTTATTAGCACGTCATGTCTGCTCTTTACATATAGAGCAGTATTGTACAACTCAGCGTGGGCTCCACTGAAGTCTTACAGCCTTCGATATACAGTTTTACATATTATCGGGATTATAAAATGGTCATTGAAGCACAACAGTACCATAGTTTATAGTATGGGACACAGTAACATGAGGAGTTGGTGTCCTGTCGATAACTGCTTGCTAATGATTGTAAGTGCTGGTTCATCTGCAGTAAATCCTTGACTAAGATTCTTATGTTATCGTTTCAGATTTGCTTCCTCTTGTTTGCAGTCCTCTACATCGTGTCCTATTGCATCATAACCAGATACAAGAGGAAGAGTGGTAAGTGTTTCGGTAAAATATTAACTCTCGCTTCGTGGGAGCAGAAATCAGCTTGATTTCACCATCTTAAACCATATGACTGTAACACTTACACAGCAATGACCCATTTCCACCGCTGACACTATATAGGAGTCAGTCTGTCAGTCTGGTTATGCTGTATTTTCTCACAGACAGAGCCCTTCATTGTGTTTTCACTAAAAGCAAGTCATGGCCAAGGAGGCTTTAGGTGTATGCGTCAGATACCACACCCATGCCTGTAGAGTAATCTGCCATAGTCAGCTCTGTATCAGTGTGAACCGTATCCGCCCCACATTGCTTTAAGGGCTGTGGCAAAATGAATACTTTGTCACTTTATAACTATTGTGCCGGGACAGTTTAGTCACATAACCTGTTTGCTAATCAAACAACGAAGACTCGAGGGATCTTAAACAGAAGGACATGTATTGTTCCTCTGAAAGATCTCAGACACATTTGAGCTACAGCAGGTAGAAATGACTGGGAATAAAAATCTGGCCTAGTTCTGAAGGAGAAAACAGCGATGAAAACAAGAAGGCCCGGGCAGACATTATGAACCCATTTTCCCAGGACAAATTTAGTATGTCCAGGTCAACGAGGCTTCCCTTGTCTCATTTTGAAAATAGACCACTTTGCACCAGAAATCCCTGCTGGAGTTTTGTACAGTAGAAATCTAGGCTGCACCTCTCCTCACACCTACCAGTTTGGCTGCCTAATATTTAATATAAAGTAAGTAAAGTAATATTACATGCACTACTTTACTATCTACTGTCTTACATATTTTGATGATTATGAGTTCAGCACCTCATATAACTGTCACTTTAACAGTTTAATAAAAGTATCATGATTTACATTGAACATTACATATTCATTTAAATTGTTTTTTAAAACTTAAACTTCATTTCAATCATTGCATACATACAGGTGCATACATGAAATCCAACAGCGGGATGCTGTAAAGCGCCCAGGGAACAACTTTGGGTTTGTGTCTTTCTCAAGGATCACTTTGACATGCAGACAGCAGGAGCCGGGGATCGAACCGCCAACCTTATGGTTAAAGGAAAACCCACTCTACCCACTAAGCTACAGCCAAATGGAAAGAAACAGTCAGTTCCCTTAGTTTCCTCAAAGCAAAGGTAGATAATGTTAAGAAGCTACCAAGAGTACACTAGATTTTAAAAAGCGTTCAACCCAAAAACCCAGCCCAGCGTTGCCAGCTCTTCTCCAATGAAGGTAACTAGCGCCCTGAGCCTTTGGGGGTTTGGTGCCTTGCTCAAGGGCACCTCGGCAGTGCCCAAGAGGCAAACTGGCACTAGCTGACTCTCAGTACTTGTGGGGACTTGAACCCTCCGGTTCCCATGCCAAGTCTCTACAGACTGAGCAACTGCCGCCCCCAAAAGTTGCTAAATCTAGTGAGAAAGTTGCCAAATCGGCAACACTGACCCATCAGGCCCCACTCCAAAGCTTCTCACTCAAAATAATCACAGTGAATCTAAATAACCAACAAGCCTTTTGTTAGTACTCACAGCTGTCAAGCTAGCAGCTTGTGGAAGACCCTGGTGATGTGAAATTAGTGAGTGGGCAGAGTGCACACAGGTAGGCAGACGGGCAGGTAGCCTGAAATGACAACATTCATCACCCTGTGACTGATGATGATGGTTTGGTTTCCTTTATAGATGACCATGAGGACGAAGATGCTGTCGTCAATAGAATATCGTGAGTAAAGCTTCTTCTTTTTAGAACAATCATGTATGTCAAACTTAACTAGGTATTAACTTAACTAGCTTTTTATTTTGCAAATTAGGAATTAGCGATCTGAGCCTCTTTTTTTTTATTAAAATGGACACAAGTAAGTAATTATAATGGAGTCAAATGTGATCATATACAATACACTGCAAATATTTTGAATGTAATGTTACTAATGAAACAATTAATCAATTACTATATCAACAGAAATTAATCTGCAGCTGTTTTTCTAAGGGATTAATCTTTTGAAATGTGTTTTCTAGCAAACCTTGTGGGTATTTTCTGCTTTTCTGTGTTTTTATATCACAGTGAGATGAATATCTTTGGGGTTTTAAGTGTTTGTTGGACAAAAAAAAAGACATCTGAAGACGTCATCACAGGCTTTATCACATTTCATAGACCAAACAATTTATTGATGAATCTAGAAGATAATTATAATCATCAGACTATATAACTCCTCCCCTTTCTGCTGGACGGACAGTTGACAATACTGGACTTTATGAACACCAGCATCAGTGCAATAATACGGCCTTAATGTCTTCATCTCTTCTACTATCATATGCAATAATACGGCTTTAATATCACCACCTTTATTTATTTATTTCATGTGCAATAACACCATTACTGTCATCAGTATTTATTGGCATGTGCAATACTTCACATATGGTAATGCTGTTCAATTAACACTACATTACCGATGTTATCTGTGCAATATGGTTATTTTTCAGTTATTTGATTTCTCACTATTGATGAGAAAAGTACTTTTCCCCTCCTATTTGTACTTATCAATCCTCAGTTCTTATCTCTTTTTTAAACTTGTTTCTCTATACACTGTGTGATGTTAATTGTGTTGTGTTTTGTACTTTTTGTAAATACTGAGCATCTATGGCACAACAATTTCCTTCGGGATGAATAAAGTTCAATCTTATCTTATCTTATCTTATCTAATCTGCAGATTAATCAAGAATGAAAATAATCTTAAGGTGCAGCCCTGTTATTAATAACTAATAAGCAATACATTCATTCAGTGACTACCATTAACGCTGTGAATGTCTTACAGATTGTGTCATTAGCTAGCACTGTGTTGGTACTAACACTGTCGTAGTCACACAGGTCCTGCATGTCTCCGTCCAGCTAAGCAAAATGGTACCAAAGGGTCCAGCTAAATAATGGAAAGCATTTCAGTTAATGAGCTCCTGTAATGGTATGGTGAAGGGGGCATTCTGAGGACCACTGAGCAGATGGTCACTCCCCTGGGCCCAATCTGGAGACCTACAGCCCAATTACAGGCTGCAGAGACATAGCCAGTCCATGTGTTTTGTCTGAGACCGACTGAGGCAGGGGTGGATTAAACTGAGCAGTAGAAAGATAAGAAAGTATAGAGGGTTATGTCCTGTTTAGAAGGTCGCTGTCACTAAAAAACTTACTCCTCACAATACATGTTGCCCACAGTGAGTCCAGTTACCAAGTAATTTCTTGTAACATATAATCAGATATGGAAAAGAAATAAACACGTCATTGCCTTGTTGTGATTCTGCACAGTGTGTTAGTTTTGATCTCCACTAGTCCTAACATGTGTGTGTCTGTGTGTGTTTGATTTCATTTGCAGATTATACTTGTGCACCTTCACCCTGGCAGTGTCGGGTGGTGCCGTCTTCCTACTGCCTTTCTCAATCATTAGTAACGAGATCCTCCTCTCCTTCCCCAAAAACTATTACATTCAGTGGCTCAATGGCTCCCTCATTCACGGTCAGTAGATCTGTCTTTTTATTTCATTAAACTAATCAATTTTCTTGTCACTCCTTTGTCTGTTGATTAAAAAAATCTATATTTTTTCTCCAACGAAAACATCTAACATATTTGGAATAACATTGATTAGAATCATAATGAACTATTACATTAACGTCAGAGTCAATAGATGTGTCGATTAACATGCTGTGGACTTGTATCCACATGCATGTTGGTTTAAGAAACAGTATTTATATGAAGGTCATTTTCACCTGTGTGCAGAGATTCATCTGAATTAGACAGCTATACCACGTGATTACATTATACCTGCATGGTACGGTGGTGTCAAAAACTCATCAATTCACCATCAACTATTAGATTTAATCATTTATTTAAGTGTCATTATTGTTCAGTTGGAATTGAATTGAATTGAACACCTTTTTAAACGGTTTTAACTTAGTGGTAAATTTGGTAAATTCTTGATTGAAACTGAAATATACTGGAATTCTTATCCAAACATTTTTTAGTAAAGTTTGACAAAGTCTTTCTTAAGTTGTTGTCACACCATATCACTCATTAAAAATGTAATGAACTTAACTTTTTTGTCTTTAACAGCTATGACACTGAACACTGAAGTCAGTAATGATTTAATCCAGTTTCAGTTTGTGCTATAACACAACTCCAAGAGGCATTGTTGCAGTTTCAAGCTTTTTGTTTTACTTCAAAATGACTATTTAATACACAAACTGGTTTAAAAGAATATATTAATAAGGTTGTACAGACTCTTTTTGAATGTGCTTCACTTTGAAGTTGGTTGAAAGCAGTGTTGTTGTTGTCACTACTATTTATAATATGAATAATCTATGATACCAGACTGACTACAAGCTCTGATTACAGTAAATGATGCACATATCAAATACTGACGAATTCTGACTTTCTATAAATGCTGACACACCGTTTCATTTTGATTGTTTAAAGTTTTGTAATTTGTACTTGAATTGCGTTCAAGTAATATTATTTGAGCATACGTTTGTGTTCATCTTAAATGTACATACATGTGTGGCTACCAGTGGCAGCTGCTGATAGATGGAGAAAGACAGTTTCTTGTCCTTGATTTAAAACCAAACCATGTGAGATTTAAAAGTCTTTTCTGTTTCATGTGCTTTATCACCACATATCAGATTAATTTACATCTTTATGTAGTCATGCAGATGCCCCACAGAGTCAGTGTTGGGAGCTGCTGCAGCCACCAGGGGGCATTACAGTCCACAACTTAGATGTGGCACAAAGACACTTAGATAAAACCTGTGTTGGCACTTGCCTCACAGCTACTATAATAATATTGAAGAGAAAGCTCTCCGAACTCTTGGGAAACCGTTTGTGGAACATCAACAGTTAAACGTTAAAAATAGGACTGCCATTTGAGTTATAATATAACATCTTTCATATGTGTACACTCTGATATGTGTGGTTCCTGCAGGTCTGTGGAACCTGGTGTCACTGTTCTCCAACCTTTGCCTCTTTGTCCTGATGCCCTTTGCCTATTTCTTCTTGGAGTCTGAGGGATTTGCGGGATCTAAAAAGGTACATCACATTAAATGTTTGTTGTTGAATTTCTATGCATCATTGCAAAGTTACCAACTACATTATTATTAAAAAAGCATTAGAAATGGAAAATTAGTTTGACACTGGGCTTTCAAAGACTGGAAAATCTGGTTTGAAAAGAAAATTTTGAGCTTTGAATTTGAAAATGTGGAACCCTGTTTATTTTCAGTCTTTTTTGTTTTGTTTTGGCTGTCTGAACAGCCAAAGCAGCAGCAGCAGCAGCAGCAGCAGCAGGTGCCTTGTCCTTGTCCTCTCCCTGACTCACGCCACTGACTGTAACTGCCACCGCAGAAAGTTCATTAACCATGAAAGTCTGAATCTGGATTTCGCCCAGCGCCACATCCTGACAAACCCTTCCAATAAGGCCATAGGCTGCAAACGCTTCAACACTGCTGCATCGGCCCCACTGATTTAAAGCCTGATTCCTTGTCACCCCCTCCCCGGCCCCCTAAAATAAAACTTCAAAAGGACAGGCTAATAATCGAGTTGTAAGGCTCAGCGAACTTCCTCGTTTAATTGATTACCCCCAAAAAAGAGGCTGGGGGCTCGTGTTCCAAAAGTCCATAAAGTCGCAGCAACATGACAGCACAATAGAGCCTCGCAAAATGGAGGGGGAAAGATTTACTTTTAATACACCTCTATCCTGTGTCACAGTTTGAGACCTCTCTGGTTTATGTCCCTTCTGGCAAAAGCACATAAAAATTAGTCTGTACTGTAGTGTATAGCCAGTTCTTTTCTTCCTCGGCCCACTAATTTGTTTTGGTTGGATTTCTTCGGTAGAGAGGGCAGGCCCTGATGTGTAGGAAGCAGGACGCAGGCCTCTTTCTCCTTTTTGTTCTTTTTCTTTTCTGTTTCTTGCTACTGATGTACCATAAATTTGCTCCGAGGAAGCACTGTTCAATGTTGAGCTGCACGTCCAGGTATATATATTGTGTGTGTGCACTGTGGAAGGGGTGGACGTGACACTCCTGTTTCACCTAAAAAGATTTTAAAAAAGCTGCCTGCAGAGTCAATCAAGCGGCCGACAGCAGGAGGAATGTAAAACACAGATCCAGGTTTTTATAATGTGATATTATCCCTCTCCCCAATAACAGCATTAGACCACATTGTCATAATGTTTTATGTGGCGTTTTAACCTCCCGGGCTATAACGTTATGGCACTGCGAGGTCCTTTTGACTGCGGAAATGAAGTGAATGATGAATTTCACTACTAACGTTGCGAGTCAGCCTTTTCATGTGGCTGTGTTTACTTTTGACGATGTACTAAAAGACGCCACCAGAATAAAGATGGAAATGTGGATGTTTTTTCTTAATGTTAACTGTTCAGCTCTTTAGAGGCTCTGTCACCTGAGTGATTAATAGTTTAACAAATTGTCCAAATTGTGGATGAATCGGAGCGACTTAGGGTCTTGATGTCAGATGTTATGATCTGGCTTTATTTGCTGCTGTAAAATGTCTCCCGCTTTACTGCTGGGTTCTCAAATCTTTGCAAAAGAGCTAAAGGTCGGTGGGTAGTTCAGGTCTATAGAACGTTGTATTTGTGCGTGTTGCATATAAATTATTACTCTAAATGAAGCGGGGAAGATCAAAATGTCCTCTTTTGAGGTTCTATAAAGCATTTCCGTCACTTCTAGTTGTTGCCGCACCGCCAGTAGATGGCATTATAATGATGAGAGCCATCCCTGTCATCCTTATTGAGATGATCAGCATGTTCTGACAAAGACTGTGAAGACATCAGCGCCAGCCTTTGTTCAGACTTCTATTTATATCAAGCGACTTAAGTTGGCTTAATAATTCTACATGCTGTGAATGATATCTTGAAGCTATATTTACTCAAAAACTATTAGATCAAGGTATATACAACTTCCTGGTCTATTTCTAGTGTAGTCTGATCTTATTATTTAGATGTTTATTATCTCTAGCTAAAGAGTATGCATTCAACGTTACTTAGTATGATGAAAAGTATGCACAATTACAAGTAGGTTTTAATATTTTAGGTTTTTTCTCTAGCGTTGTGGAAAGTATGCTTTGCAGTGAATAGTCTTTTGGTCTTACCCACAGTATTGAAATGCGTTTGATCCTGAAACGAGTTGGAACGAGTCTGACCCCCTGACTGACCCAGCAAAGGGCCAACAGGTTTCATCTGGTAGTTAAAGAAACTCCTCATCAATCTCATCCTAAGCCCTAACCCGCCAATGATGAGAAGTGTGTTTATTGTGGAGGGAGAGGAGGGGAAGGGGTGGTGGGGGGGAGAAAACGTCTCGCCGAACAAGCCCGCGTGGTGTTACTAAGATACTCGTCTTTGTTGGAGCTCCACAATGGGGGCCTAGATATTTATTTCAAATCTCTTGCACATGCAGACATTTTTCCCAGGCCTTCTTTCGGGCAGGGCCAGCCGCAGAATATAAAGTGGTGTTTACATACCTTCCTTTAAGGTCACAATGTCTCCCTAAAGCTGCCTGTTACAATGTTCGTTTCCATGGCAACATATTAGTTCGAGCTGGGAATTTAAAAAAAGAACAAGCGGTTTGCTCAGGATTTTGTCCCCCCTTCCTCTCGTGACTCAGTTCTTCTAACCTAAGTGATACGTTCTGTTGCTCTTTTAGCCGTTTTTTTCCTGATTTTAAAGTGAGATATCCTCTATCATATATGTAGGCTGAATTACAGCTCATTTACATAACTTTAAGTAGAGCAGAGTATTCCATTGATAGGCTACGATGTGAAACAGTTTGCTTGCGGAAAAAAATGGGATACAGTCATTTATTCTTTGAAGACTTATCAGTCTGACACCCTTCTGTAATGAGAACAAGCTGCCGTCACTGTAGGATGTCAAATAAAAGTTGGCAAACATCAGGAAGCTGCTTCCTTCATTTCATTTCTGGCTCATCTGGTGAATCGGCCATGAAACCAGCAGGCAAGCGGGAGTTTTACCTCACGTCCCAAAAACCATGTTACTGAACTTTCACACTGAACAACAGTGTTTTCTCTTTTTTTTTTTTTTTTTTTTTGTGGGAACCCCCCTTCCTTGGTTTGAACGATACGATGTGATGCCGATCATTTTCCATGCTCTCGTGTCATTGGTGCTTTATTGAGAACTCTTATTAAGAGTCTTTAGAAGTTGATTGTGCAGCTTTACAGGGGAGTGTCCCTCTCCTCTGCTTTCTGTCTCTGACACGGTCACTGCGCTGTGGCCGACCGGTTGAAGGATACACTAATAAGGTCCCTGGGCATCTGGCATGTCTTTAGCAGAGAGGGCAGTCCTTTTGCTGGGGAGCAAAACAAGGACCCTGCCCCCTCCCTCACTTATTATACTCTTGGCCCTTGTTCCACACGCCCCTGACAGTGAGCAGAAGGATGGTCTGCGGGATGATCTCTGCCACCGCCTGCTGACCTGCTAAGGATTGATGGCAGCGACTCGGAAGCCCCTGCACCACCCAACTCTGTCTGATTTCTTTCTCTCTCTTCCACCCCCTCCAACATCCAACACAGCCCTGTACCTTCCCAAGTATCATCTCTCACTCTCTCTTCCACTTGTCCACCACTGCACTTCCAGAGGTGAACCCTCTGCTGGATTCATCGGTTGAGGCGCTACATCAAAGACAGTGGCAGATTGTGCTTTCTGCAGCACAAGCTAGGCGAGAAAGCTTGTGAACTGTTTCCAGGCCCCTCTGCGGCTTTGTGTAATTGGGTGGATTTGGAGGTTGATTTACTTGGCTGGGTCGTCTGCGTGTGCGTACGTGAATTCATGCGTGTTTTGTTTGGTTACTGCATATGAAGCGGTTACTTTTCTCTGTGACCACTACATGCGTTTCTTGGAAGTCTCTCCAGTCTTGTTGGAGCATAGCTGCAGTTAAGCAGCCCCTCACTCGATGTCGGTGTGAGGATCAGGGGATGCTGAATATTTCAGAGCTGCTATATTTAGAGGTAGTTACACATTTAGAATGGCAAGAATAGAAACTTTCAGCGGGCGCTCTGGATGCCAAGGCACAGGTCTTTTTTCCCTCCCTTTCCCTCACCAGTTGACAGTTTTATCTTTGATCAGTGATGATAGCTTAGTTGCATTCTCCTATTTTTATCCCATTGTTTTTCAAAGCACACTTCCTTATGTATGGGATGAGGAACAAAGGACTTAATTTTCCCCTTTAAAAGAATAGGTAAGGATAGACATGACGTCCGGTGTGCAATGTCATGCATGTGCATGGATCAATAAAACCAATCTGGGCTCACAGTTCAGTGTCCCCTTCCTCCTGCACAGTCCAATCACGTCTGACACAGTGGATTGTTCTTTCAGCGAGGCAGCAGCCAGGGATGATAGTAAGCGAGGTGACAAGCATTGCCTTTGCCCTAAATGATCTGAATGGGTAATGATTTGAGTCTTATAAATGATTGAGAGACCTATCTAAAGGGAATACACCTTCAGCATGGCATGGGCAGCTTGTTAAGGTGGACTGGTACGCTTGAGCGGACACGCGTCCTGCCTGCGGCTTCTGCTCATCCTGATGCATCCTTAAGAGAGCGCGTGTGGGACGTGGCTGAAGTCCCTGAAAGCATTCCTCTCTCACCTCTCTTACCTCTGGGGAATGAGATGCGCTCAGACGTTGACTCTTCTCCTCCACCAGTCTCCCTCTGTTGTCCTCTCTCTTTATTTCTCTCTATCGCTCCCATCTCCTATTTTCTCCCTCCTTTTTTTTTATTCGCCGCCATTGAGTGTTTTCATCACTGCCCAGTTGAGCTGTGAGATGCTTGATTGCAGCATCCATCTAGTGAACACAGAGTGTGCAAAAAAGCATGAGGCATTCAGCAGGATGTAATGTCCATGTCACATTTGTGGCTATATTTTAATGCATTGATCTGCACTGAGTATGATTAGCATAAATGAAAATATGCATATATAGTTCCCTTAAGCTATGTTACCGCTGTGTTGTGTCTATTAATGATATATATTTATTCATAATCCATCACTAAGATTTTTTAGGTTTGTTTCGTGCAGACTGAAGACTCTATAAGGCCCCTCTGTCATTACCTGTCGAGTGGCTGCAGTGTCCACCTTGGCCACACTGGGGCACTCCAGACCCTGCCCACTTTCCTCCCCGTTGTGCTAGAAAATTCTACTCTCACTCACTGAAGCTTTTCCACAATATCACGTAAGAGGAGGCGAGAGGCGAATGATTGCTCAGTAATAGCTAAAGGATGCTATGGGAGGATTTACACCACTGACGATGAATGGAGGCTGAGAAAAAGCTTAAATCCCTTTATCACTATTCAGAGTATGGACTGAAAGGGTCAGTGATAACGTGCAGATATTAAAGAGGAGCTATTATACTTTTTCTCTTTCCTTTAGTGTTATATAGTTTTTCCAGCATATAAAAGGTCATTTGCATAACAGCTAGATTGGAACGCCCTCGGCTAAACCAAGCCAGTTAGAGCGGAGCTCGAGCAGAGTCCGAAGAGTCTGGTTTGGTTGACCAGTCACAACAATGGGCCAGCTGACCAATCAGAGCAGACTGGGCTTTTCTGGTTTGTGTTTATATATAATAAAGTGTTTATATGTTCTAGTAGAAACTCAAAATACAAGTATGCACCTGAAAATAAGCATAATAGGTCTTCACTAAAGGACTTATCCTGAAAAACTCAATATTTCAGTGCTTGTGTACATACATTTGGAGTACCTACCAACCCACACTTCACATATTGTGAAATAAGACAACCCAGTCAGTTTTTTGAGGCTTGTCGAGATCAGAAAACATGTGACTCAACAAGCCATTCAGATCTAGTTCCCCTTCCTATGTCACTCACAGGCTCATTTAAAAATATCACCCACAGCTTTGCTGCCTTTGCAAAGTTGTGCCATATTTTTCTTGTGAGCCAATCGGAGCAGACTGGGCTTTTTCAGTAGGGGGGTATCAGAGACAGGCACTAAACTGGAGCATTTCAGATAGAGAGTGAATACAGATATATTCAGAGAGACAGTATGAGACAAATGATGACTTTTTTTAAACATTAAATCAGGTAAACATTAGGGGTGGGGAGAAAAACAGATACAGCTTAATATTGCAGTATATGTATATGTATTCATTTTCTAGAAAATGAGCATGATATGTCCCCTAAAGTCACCAAATATGTTTATGACCCATGAATGCTCACATGCTGTCTGTGAGAAAAGTGCTTGTAAAAGAGATAAGAGCTCAGGAGTTAGAAGTCGCTATATTTCATGTTGTATAGGAGAAAAGACGCCTATTAAACTGTGACCCAAATTGTAATGCAGATGTTAAAGGACAGGTGGTTTGGTTGACAATCATGAACTGTTTTGAGAAACTGAAAAAAAAAAAACTAAGCCTTGTCTGATTTAATCTGCAGAATTGAAACCATTTCCATTCTATAAAGCGCCTTGATTAACGGGGGGAACTTTCAAAGAGAGACCCCCTTCATGTACCTGTTGGCAAATACTGAACAGCAACCGCACGGCCATTATGTTAGCTGGTAACAAATTGCTCATATGTGCCCAATTTAAGCAGCGCTCCAAAAGCAGAGAGCCCTTGTTATCCCGCGCCTGGTAGCCTACCTGACATATGTATGGGAACGCCTATCTATCTTACAGTGCTAGACAGCTCGGCTCTCCAGCAGGGGAGGGAATGGAAACTGTGTGAACAGGTAGAGGAGGACTTTATTAACCACTCAGCAGTTTGTGACCCGGAAAACCCAAATTACCCCAAAACCCTCTTGTCTGCGCGGCCCGGGACACGACCGCGGTGCTAAGGGAGCTACTAATCGGCCCCAGATGGGAGGCCTGCTCTTGATCGCAGACAGTAGCTGACCCAGCCAGGCTTCATGCTCCTTACAGCACACCCCCCCCCCCCCCCCCCCCCGCCCCCTTGCTCTTTTTAATTTCACCTCCGCCACCACCAGCCCCTGCTAGACCCACTTTATCGACCACAATATGTGTGTATAACAGAGCTGTTTTACACAGGAATCCGTGGGAGCGTTTATGTCATGTTTGTGTGCTGTGAATGGAAATGATGGTGTTTAATATGAGCGAGGCAGGATGGAGGGAGGAGGGAGATGTCTCGTAAAATTAATCTTGTTTTGTGTTTAAAAAATTGATGTGAAATCTAGTTAATACCACCTCCCAGCACAGTGCAATGAACATTAGTTTGATTAATGTGTTTTTTGATGCATGTTGATATAAAATCAGTGTGTTTATTATAATACTGATTTAAATTGTGGCCATATCTAATAACATTTCCTTTCTTTTCCACTGTGCACTTTTTCTGTCAGGGCATTAAGGCGCGTATTCTAGAGACCTTTGTGATGCTCTTCCTGCTGGCTTTGCTCATCCTGGGCATTGTGTGGGTGGCGTCGGCGCTCATTGACAATGATGCAGCCAGTATGGAGTCACTCTACGGTATGTTTTAAAGGGGACTTTGTCATTTGTGCTTTTAAATCTGCTGTATTTGTAAGGAATAGTTCAACAAAATGGGAAATTGGGAGATTGATACCACTCATGTCTGTGGTAGGAGTTTGAGCCATGAGCTGATTAGCGTAACTTAGCTTAGCATAAACAGTAGAATCAGGTAGCTCCACAGTTCAAAAATAGCCTACAGCACCACTAACCCTCGCAAACTAACACAATATCTTTTTTTTTTTTTTAATCCCTTGACAAATAAAAACATAAAAATGACAAATTGTGGTTTTCCTTAGAGTTGTGTGCTGGAACTATTTCTTGTGTATTTCCCAAATTGTTAAACTTTCTTTTCCTTCTATATTTTTATTACATGTATGTATTTTTTGTGTAGATCTTTGGGAATTTTACCTACCATATCTCTACTCCTGTATATCTCTGATGGGAGGACTTCTTTTACTCAGTAAGCGATTTAATTTCTTCTTCTACACACAGAAAAATGTTATTGTTAATGTGGTGTTCAGCTGCTATTAATTTAATTTGCCGAATTATTACAAAGTGTTGTGGTTAAACAATCACATGGTTTCCTGTCTCATGTGTAGTGTGCACTCCTGTGGGATTGTCCCGGATGTTCACCATCATGGGCCAGTTACTAGTGAAGCCAACAGTAAGTAATCAATATTTATGTTTTGGTCAGTAGAAATGTAAAACTATCAGTTTTCTCTGAAAGACTTCAGAGTTGAACTTGAAGACACTGTCTCAGTCGGCCATTTACATGCGCGACAGAGGACTACAAATACATCACCAACTCATCCTCCCATCTGCCATCTCTCCAGTCCCACTTTGGGCCTAATTATAACCCATTTCATCTCTTCCTCCTCTGCTCTCTCCTTTCAGATCCTGGAGGACCTGGATGAGCAGATTTACTGCATCCATTTGCAGGAGGAAGCCCTTCAGAGGAGATTAAACGGTATGTCTGTGAGAGACGTGTTGGCACATTATAGGGGAGGGGAGGGGTTGACTGCCCTATTGGGTGTGATGGAGCGCGCCACACTGGAATCAATTAGCATTGAAAATTCAGCCACACACACTCACAACACACAGACACTGGCAAAAAATCAACACACACACTCGACAGCGGCCTTTCCCCACCGCTGTCTTACTCTCATAACTTTCTGCTAAAGGGCAGAGCAGCCACATGGCACGGACCATATTTTATGTTTAGGAAGTTTTTAAGGATCCATTTAAGACACTGGTGAAATGATTGCCTCATTTAATGTCAGGCCTAGAATGGTTGCCTGGGTAATAGGATGGAAATTAAATCTTTTACAAGAACTTTTGGCTAGGTCTTGTGGACATTAAAGCGACTTTTCAGTTCCGTTTGAAAGGAGACGAGTAGCCATGCGCTGTTCACTAGACTCCGAGACAAAGGGAAAGTTTAAGGATGGGGAAGATTATTTATTTTTAGCCTGCATTTCCTTTTCACATCAAGTCCTCTGTGTTCCCAAATTCCTTGTTTGACGGTGAATAATCTCAAAAAGCAGGAAGTATTTGGGCCAACTTCCAAAACCTACTTTAATATTAACTCAAGCACGCAACCAAGTGTACAGATGCGAGTAAATAAAGAGGATGAGCGTTCTTTCAAACCAGGGAGGTAAGGGAGATCGCTCCCTGATAGCGCATGTTTTCGAATGCCACACCGGCCACCTCCATAGACTGCCACCAATGCGTATGGTTCCTTTGGGCTCACTCCACGCTGCCCTGCTTTGAACTACCTGATAGAATAATTGTAATCTGTTCCTTATCATCTCCAACACTGTTTGATCTTTGCAAGTCTCTGTGAGGCGAAAAAAATAACTGTGGTCAACATCTTAATGTGTGCTCCAAGGCCAAGCTGCAGTACAGTTTTGTCTTTAAAACAGTCGGAATTAGAGGCAAAGGAGGATGTGAATGTTCTCATGCACGTACCGTATGCACATGCACATGCTCGACGTTCCTGCTCACCCACAGGTGACACAGAAGGCTAGAGTGGTGTCCCTTTGATCTGCCGAGTACGCGGCAGTTCAGGAACAGTTCACAGGACACACTCCAGAGGCGAGCAATGTTGTCTTCTTGCTTCACCTGTGTCCGCTCTGCATCCAGCTCTAACAGATTATACTCTGACCCACT
This sequence comes from Pterois miles, assembly GCA_947000775.1. Classification (NCBI taxonomy): domain Eukaryota; kingdom Metazoa; phylum Chordata; class Actinopteri; order Perciformes; family Scorpaenidae; genus Pterois; species Pterois miles. The sequence goes on from CAMQGK010000028.1 coordinate 11,480,767, forward strand.
TTGTGTTTGCAGATGTGGACCGTTGAGCCACATCAGTTGGTGCATCAATATTTATTTACACATCTGGGTCTGTAATTGCCCATTTGTAATGACACTTGATATTTAAGGTCTTACAGATCAGAAGGTTGTGGCTTAAACTGGCAGACTGGACATGTGTGCCTGTTCTTTTTGTCATGGGTGGGATGAACCTAAAATGCATAATGTTTAGAGACATGCCACTAGAACTATCAGATTAGCTGCTAACACTTACAAGAAACCATTTACAGAATTTACTGCACCCTTTCTTTACTGTTTTTAAATGTATTGAGGCTTAAAGGAACAGTGTGTAAAAATTAGGGGGATCTATTGGTAGAAATGGAATATAACGTTGAGATGTTATATGAAAATATGTGAATATACTCATATGAAAATATGAATCATTGTGTTTTCATTACCTTAGAATGAGCCATGTACATCTACATATGGAGCGGGTTTCCTCTCTGCAAAGTCTTCCATGTTTCTACAGTAGCCCTGATCGGACAATCCAAACACTGTTAACGTTATCTGCTTTTGCCTTTACTCTTACATCCAGAATGCCATACAAACATGCTGTTTAGTACGCTAAAACAATATGTGAGATATTTTAGTGTGTCTAAAACCTTAGTATGAAACCAATGGTATGAAAATTGAATACTGTTTATTGCTATATGATAGTATGCAAACACTGAACACTATGCTGACAGAAATACCCCACAATGCAATGCAATAGTGACGACAACGTTCATAACAAACGTTGACGACAGCTCTGTAACATCAATAACACTTCAATTTAAACTTAAGTATAAGATTTCACTTTGCTAGGCGTGATATATAGTTTTGATTCTCACAAATCGCCATTATGGTCATGAGTTTGGCACAGGTTGCCACGGTTACACGTCTCCAATCTGCAAGGAGGCTCTCAGGAAGTGACGACGTAAATTACGGCTGTGTCTGAAAAGATACATATGACTGTTTATTCACACAAAAGTATGTTGAATGATTGTATACATATTGAGTATGTAGTGCATAGTATGCAACTTTGGATGCAGCCATGGTCTTTAGGAGCTGCAGCATTTATTTCTGTACGAACTGCAACTTCTACTGCTCATTCACTTGATATCGTCAGAGCTACACTAACTCTGAATTCTGCTCCACTAACTCACTTGTTCGCTCACACACATTCACCATTTCTCTCTCTCTTGCTTCACCACTCAACAACAACTGGCTCTAGGGGGGGCCATTCACGTTTTTTGTGTTGGCCACTGTAGTACTTACACTCTTGGCGCATGCGAGAGGTTTCAGTTGGTTGCAATCTGCAGCCTCACCACTAGATGCTGCCAGATCCTACACACAGCAACTTTAAGTTTACAAAAGTTATAGACATCCCAGACAAAAGGGATCATTTTTAAAGTTATGTTATAAGCAAAAATGCTTGACTTTAAAAGAAACAGGTGTTTGAATCACGGAATAATGTACACAACAGGCCTTGTGTCTTTAATATGAATCTAAAAGTATCTTTAAGATGAATCTTCCCTGCTGAAAGAACTTTGTGTCTGTGCCTCAGAAACTGAGGTTGTAGATCCCACCTTATGCATACAAATTGTATCCAGATAGTAGTAGTAATAACCACTGTGTTTCTGATTTCAGTGGGTTATTAGCCTAGAAGATATTGTAAAAGTGCAATCTAGTAACCAAAGTACACAGACATACTGCAGTATGTAGTGTCTGTGGTGTACACACTTGTCCACGCTGCCCTCTCAAGACCCTGATCTGCTGATAGCAGAGCAACAGAGCGCCTGTCCAGATGCTATGCGGCATAATGACCTTGCCGGTGCCTCTGTTGTCTCAGCATGGTGTTTAGCGAATGTGTGGATGACGTAATTTTTGACTGTGGTGAAGGTTGGAGAGGATACGTTGAATTACTCCGGGCCTTCCTGGCTGCCAGAAGCCTCACTCAGCATCTCTGTCTCGCTGTAACTCAGTCTCTGACTTGATGCTGCCAGCAGCAGGAGAAGGATATATTTAACTCCAGTTTAGATGATGTCATTGAAGATACTGCAGTTGAAATTCTGATCATTTTCCTCCACAGCCCTAAAAGTGATGATATTGTTCTTTGTCTTTGTTAGATGTGCTGTTTTTCATGGCTAATAAGATTCTACTGTTCATTCGATCAATGATTTATCTGTCCGGGGTGACGGGGAAGGCCATGTTTGGATATGTTATGCACAAAGGTGATAGATTAGCTCACTTACGGCTGAGCAGATTTGGCTACCCCGAGGCAGAGTGTTCAGTTCGTCTCTGGAGAAAAAAAGCTGTTGAACTGTCCGTGACATTTCCTGTTGTGTTGTGACTGCATTTGCTCGGAGGGTTCAAACTTTCCCTGCTTAGATCCTGGGACAGGTATCTGCGAGGGCGCAGACAACACTGTTAACTCTCTCTCTTTCTCCCCGTCTATCTCATGTCTTTTGCCTACTTAAACCCATCCAGACAGGGCGTGTCATAATAACAGAGGGAAGAAAAAGGGTTTGATCAAAGTGATTGGTCCTTCACTCCTGTAACAAAGATGAAAGATGGTATTTTTATTGCACGCTAGTAACGGTGTAACACTGAACTAATTGGTCTTGATCTGCCAATCACCCCAGGGGGATGCAAATGGATACTCTTCCACTTTGGCTCCTAGGGGCCTCTACGCCAGTGCATCAAGCTGGAAGGAAAACAGAGTCAAATAGATAAATTAGCCTTAAATGAGCCGGCCTTGCGGTTTTCCTGGAGAATCCCTTGCTGTCTTCTCCAGCCCACTCAACCAGTTGTGGCATGTGCAAGACAGCTCCTGACACAAGAGATTATTTTTACTTGTTTGAGATCACATTGTTGTGTTCCGAGCAGGATTACTTGTTTTGATGGGATTTCTTAATAAAGATGAGTCAAATTCTGTATGCCGAGGCGTGACAAATACTTCAGACGTTAACATCCTCTTAACTAGGACATAATTTTCAATTTTTATTCTGATTTGATGTATTTGGTAGTGTGAGAAATGCCTGTAAATACTGTTTTACAACTGAGTCAAGAGTTTCTTGTGTAGTCTGCCCGATAACTGTATCACGCAAAAAGTGGTGCTTTAGTATCTTACCTGTGACATTAGAGCTGAAACAATTAGTCGACTGACAAAAAATAATTGACTATTTTAGTTACTGTCTAAGTTGCTTAAAGCCAAAGCTTCTCAGATGTGACAATTGTGTTCTTTTCTTTGTTTTCTGTCATTTTTAATTTAATAACTGTATTGCTGTGTATTTGCCAAAATCTGGCAATACGATACGTATCATGATACTGGGGTAACGATTCAGTATATTGCAATACTGTAAGTAAGACGATATGTTGCAGTTATTTTAATTTAAATAGAATTTTAGGAAAGCTGTCAGTATAACGAGCACACCATAAATACAAAATTTAGATAACAATAACATTTATGCTGTGTTTATAGGCATACATACCCAAAGTGCATGTGATTATCATAAAGTGGGCATGTCTGTAAAGGGGAGACTCGTTAGTACCCATAGAACCCATTTTCATTCACATATCTAGAGGTCAGAGGTCAACGGACCCCTATGAAAATTGCCATGTCAGTTTTTCCTTGCGAAAATTTAGTGCAAGTTTGGTACGTTATTTATCCTCCTTGGCGACATGCTAGTATGACATGCTTGGTACCAGTGGATTGCTTAGGTTTTCTGGATTCATATGATATCAGTATCTTCACTAGCTTAAAAACTGAACCTGCTACAACCTCGATAAGATCAAATAGTGGCCGAGCCCAATTGTGAGCAATCAGATTTTTAAGAGGTTAATTAAAAATTAATAGTGTTTTGGAGAACTGATACAGTATCGCACAACATAATATCATGATAATCATGTCAATCAAATATTTAATAATAATTAAATGATAATCATAATCAATTATTTTCATTTTCTTTTTTTTTACATGTCCTAGACTTAATGAATGCATTCATAAAAAATTACCCACAGATTTATCGATAATGAAAATAACCATTAGCTTTAGGCCTAGACATCTGATTAAGCAACACATTTAATTTAATTTCAAGTTTCTGTTTTCGCAGGATCGTCCTCACACACTTATACTCGAGGAAGCTTTACTCACCAGCTCAACAAAGAACTGGACAACATTAGAAATCAGAGGAATAAATTGGGTAAGTATTTGTATTATGTGATAGCGGAGCTGATATATTTTGTCTTTAGACCTTGAATTGCCATGGAAATATATGCCAAGAAGTTAGCTTTTTACATATTGCTGACAGGCAGCCGCTTTCTCCCCGTCTGCCTTAATTTCTTAATTTGGATTTGGACCAGAACTGCCTGATAATTTTCCATCCATTTTAGGATATTATAAATGAGGCCTGAGCCTTTTGGGGAGCAGGGTGGGGGTGGAGGGGGGAGCACAAAGGCACTTAGGATATTGGACAAGATGCAAACTTTATATTGTAGCAAGCCTTTTAGTGATGTCATTAATTTAGAAGGATGGTGCATATAAAGTGCACTTGGCAAACTTCTCGGGCAGGCAGGGTGGGTGCACTTTGAGAATAAGGAGGACTAACAAGGATGGAAATAGAGAAAGAAAGTCAATATGGCAAGGACTAGAGGGCAGTCGAATACACATTGTAGGGTACTGTGGATGTCCATAATAGAAGATGTAGTGCATGTGGTCTCCAAGCTGTCAGCAGTGTCTACAAACATGACTGATGAGCTGTTGAAATAAGAGGAAGATGGAAGATATAAACTTGAAATGTTTCATCTGGCTTGGAAAGAATGAGGCACAGTAGTTGCTCACCGCACACACACAAAATATAAATCACAGAATTAATTTTGTTGCATTTCTTTTTATCCAGGATTTATTATTCTTTCCACTAATCAAGGCAATGATAAGTGGGACTAATTAAAGAGGAAGAGCATCATTTTTGAAGATTATGAAATATATATTACCTAGAGGGGGGAGGTTGCGATGAGAGGTGAGATTGGGTTTTACCAAACCAAGCTGTACAAACCCTGTAAATATAGCCAGAGGGCTTGAGGTTTCAGTATTTGTCTTTGATGAATATATTAATTAACCAGTGGTGGAAAGTGGTTTGTATCTCTGAATCTTGTAATTAAGAGTTGGTTATCCATCTATCTCTTGAGACTAATAACTTCACATTTTGGCTCACTCTCATTAACCCTCAGAAAGAAGAAAGAAAGCATCAGGTTGGGAGAAGAACTTGTTGTATCCCATAGTGATGCTGATCCTGCTCGCAGGAACGGTGAGTGCTGGGATTGACTTATCATTAAGCCCAAACTGTTTGCTCATGGCGTATACAGCCTGGCTGGTGGCCACTGGGACTAACACCCTGTACCTCTAACCCCATCCTCTTAACAGTTCCCTAACTGAGCCTGGGTGTGGAAACTACTTTTGTTTAATAGCTGTTTAAGACAATGCTGAATAGCCACCTGCAACAGCTGTGATTTTCACTAGATTATAGTGTGGGAATACTATTTCTGCTGTCTGATATTGTTAGATGAGGCCATGTGAGACGTATGGCACGTGCATCAAACAACCCCCACATTGTTCAGGTTTTGAGAAGCTTAATGTTGGAGCAGTTTACAATCACAAGATGGTTATTATGTATTACCATACTTACGGATCAGCACAACCTCCACAATTCAATTATATCATGATGCCGGATACTTTGAGGATTTGATTTTTATAATTAAACCATGTGTAAACAAATCTTTATCTTCCTCTCTGTCTGCAGACAATCTCAGTTCTTATGGTGGCATTTAATATCCTCTACCTTCTAGTGGATGAGACTGCCATGCCCAAGGGATCTACGGTAAGCCTACTGTCCAACCTAAGTACACCTCTACTCCCCACACACACGCCCAGAATGTAAACTGCAGAAGAGCTTGCCTATCAGACCTGCCATGATCCTGGCGCAGACATAAATCAAATTCCGGATATGCTCAGATGCTGTTGGAAGAAAAGGCCCGACCAGATGTTAATCAGGCTTGAACCTTGTGCCTCTGGTTTTGTTTTGGAAGCTCATTGAAAGTCATTTCACAGCGGTGCGCGATTCAATGAGCTCGCTACGTGTCTCAGGTCCACGGTGGGTGAATAAGCTGCTTTTCCTCCCTCCTGCAAAGGCAGACATGGCCAGGTGAAGGGCTCTTACTGTGAGTGTGGAATGGCTCTTAGAGATTCTCATCTCCGCCTAACATGCAATGTGTTTTAAGCTCTCCTTATCTCATCTCATCTGCAGTGACAGAGCGGCGCGTGAGCGTGCGTGCGCTTGTTACATGTGTGCGTTTGTGGTTGCATTCTTGTCTGAGAGGGGGCAACATAATGTATCCTATTTCCCCCTCATTTCATTTCGCGTCTCGCGGGCAACTGACAGAGCTGCCCTCGACATTCCAATTATTTTATTGAGCAGAGATGTTTTCTTTGGCATGACGCGTCGCAGAAAATCCCCCAAATTACACTTGTCATGCAGCTTGAAGCTGTCCTCCCTGACAGTGTGGCCCCACTAAATGGTTTATGCGTTTGTGGAGCTGGATGGATGCCACACCTCTGATGATCTCACAGCACTATGAGGGGTGGGTGGGTGGGTGGGGTGTGTGGGGGGGGGGGGGGGGAGTCTCGTCCTCCAAAACAATCGATACTGATATGATATCCATCTATCCACCCTGTTAACCCTACCCTCCCAGTTCTTGAACTCTGTGCCCCTCTAGCACAGAAATTCCCTGGCAGTTACCCGCACGCTGTCTGGAAGTAGATAAGGACAGAGGAGGGAAAGTGATATAAAGAATAGAGAGAGAGGCTGGTTTGAGGTCTGTCGGAGCAAAGAGACTGTGGGAAAGTCAAATGAGGCCCCGATGCGCTGATTGTTGTGGGGGGAGAGCACAATGGAAGTGCCCTGTCAATGTTTGTCTTCCTTTCCTACTAAGCATCCCGCCATAGTCCTTAGCATACTGAGCAGTGCCCCAGTTGCCTTTACAGAGCAGAGGATGGAGGTGGAGAGGGATGGTAAGGAGCTACGAGAAAGGAGGAGAAGCAGGTGGATGGAGATGAGGAGCAGAGATGCTGGAGAAGCAACAGGAGGGGGAGGAGGAGGAGGAGGGGAACTGGAGCCGCCTCAGTCAAAGGACACGGTGTTTTACAGCTTGGTGAACAAGCACTAAGAGGGACCAATAAAATAGTTATTGCAGGCCCTCCTCTTTGGTAGCCACAACACTTGACACTGTATTTTGTAAAATGGACAATTAGGTGCAACTGAACTGCAATTTTAACCTCGCTAAAGTTGCCCCTCTCTAAACTTCTCCTGACAAGCTTACCTCAGCTATGACCTTTCAACTTTTGTGAATGAAAGCGAATGTAAAAATATTAATGTGAGAAATATCCACTTCAGCCACCATAAACAAGGTGAAGTGGGGCAATGTTACAGCTCATTTGGTAGAGCAGACACAATATGTACCAAGGCTGAGTCCTGAAATCCAACCTGGAGCCCTTTGCTGCATGTCGTCCCTTTGTCTCCTCCTTTCAACACTGTCACTCTAAATAAAAAATGGAAAAACCATCTTCACAAAAAAATAGTAAAAAAACCAAGGTGAATCAATTTTGAAATCTATAGCTACGACGCTATTAGGTTAGCACCCAGTAGAACTAGAGGGAAAGGTTCAATTCTCTTTTGGTTGATATATCTCAACGTCATCACTTATTTAAAACTATAGGAAACAGATTCCTGAAATAAGTAAGAATCTGACAAGATGGTCTTACAGTGAAAGTACCTCTGGGACTACTGTTGTACCACTCTTTGGCAATCCATAGCTCCACAATTAAAAGAAAAAAATCAATAAATGATTTTTACATTTTTATGGCTAGATGTAGTGGAATTTAATTTGTGAAACTACTATAGCCAGAAGAATAGATAGCACGACATAGCGTTAATTACTTCAAGGATTAAAGATAGAGCCACAGAATTGGTGGTATCAGAGAAAACTTCTGATTCAGACATCCAGAAGTGGAGAAACGTGTTTGTGCGCTGATATCAGTTTTATATGTAACCATCTATAGGATGATCTTGGTATTAGCTGCCTTTTGAAATTTGGGTCTGCTGTTGATTTGTCACAAAACTGTGGGTCAACCATTTCCCCAGGAAAATGGCTGGGCTACGACGAGATTTGGCACAGTGGACACATGCTGGCCCAAAAATACTTGTTCCCCAAAGACAATCATTACGAAAGGAACGACTGTAAAACAGAATATTTTTGGAGCATCACAAACGCCCCAAAACGACTCTTTGTTTAATCAGAATAGGTAAAGGCAACCCAGTACAGCACCGCATGTGCTTCACTGAAGTGAAGTCTTTCCATCCTTACAGTATCTTTCTTGTTTAATATAATGTCTGCAGTCTGTGGATGATGATACATCAAATCCTTTGCACCAGCTCACAGGGCATGCACTACACAAGTGCTTTTGTAGTCTATTTTAGAGCAAAACTGCCAGAAAATCAGACACATAACCACACAACAACAGCAGACCATCCTAACACAGAGCCACACAATGTGTAGTTTCATAGAACAATAAATTAACATTCGACACTGTAGAAAATGTTGTTGTTGTGGACACAATCTAGATGGCTAGCTACTTATATTAACCTACAGCGTCTCCCTTGGCTTGTGTGACGCACACAAGCATAGACTTTAATGAGGAAGCGAGCCACTACAATTATGGGAGTGAGGCACGAAGGTGAGACATTCAGCTAACGTAAAGGTTAACAAATTGTTTGGTCCGCTTTAGGGATGTCTGAAATTGTACTACAAGATTCTTCCAGGCATGAATATGGGAAATATATAGTAATGTTTAATTATGATTACAGGTAAGAAGGATAGATGCAGTTGTTTTTACCTCTTTTAGAGGGGTCCAAGTCCTTAGTAGGGGGTCAGATGGCCCAAATACCCACCATAATTTGAACCATGTCATCTATGGTGTCAACGTAAGGTGTAAGAAATTTGATACTAAGATGGTATTTATTATGCTATAGCAACAGTATGCCCAAAACCTTAATATGAAAACCAATAGTAAGCGAATTGCATACTGTTTATGGTGAAATATTACGGTATCTAATGATGGACATTACGCCCGCATAAATATGTCACAATGCAATGAGGTAATGACGTCAACGTTCATAACAGACAATGGCACACAGCTCGGTAAACGCTTTAAGTGCTAGTACAAGATTTCACTTCGCTGGATGTAATACATGTTTAAATCAGTTAAAACTTTGATTTTCTCAGATCATCATTTGGTCACGAGGTGGGTATGAATTACCATGGTTACATGTTCCCAGCCAGAAAGGAGGCTCTCAGGAAATGACGTGGTAATTACAGTAACGTGCATACGATAAGATGCGTACGACTGTGTATTCACGCAAAAATATGCTGGACTTAACTGCACATGTTGAGTATGTACTCACAAGTGGTGGGGTCAAATGAGTAGTATGAGCAGTCTCTTGGTCAAAGCTGGAGCCTCCAACTGAAAAAATAACAAAAGAAAGTAAAGGTTAAAGGTGCTGATCACATGGAGACTTCAGTGTAGAACATATTATGCTGTAGGGTGGTTCTCACTTAGAAGTCCGAGCCCTTTCAGAACTCTGTACCTGAAGTTAATGGCACCTCTATATGTTATATCTACTGTGTTTTATGACTGCTTCTTTCTCCTACTCATTAGATGTGTGATAGCCGGGGGAATTATCTGGTGAGCAAGTGGATAAGGGTCAACAGGGGTAGGGAGTGAGAGAGAGTTATGACTATGAGAGAGGTAGAAGATAAGTATTGGGATTTCTCTTGGCTACCTTCGCTTTCCATGTTTAAATACGTTTTTATAAAATGGTACCATTACTTTGGGGGATTCACTTCAGGTCACACAGTCATGAGGCACAATTGTGTGTTAATACAACACTGACGACCTCATCAGTGTGCAGGTATTGCGAGGTGTTAATCTTACAAGCAAAAAATGCAATGTGTCTACAAGCAACAGAGACAAATCCACCAGCCCCCCCCTCTATCCACCCACCCTCCGCCATCGAGCCCTCCCTCTCCTTGACACACACAAACACACACTCCATCACCCTTCCTGCTACTGGAATGAAAAGAGTTGAAAAGAGGCGCTCCGTGAAAGCTAGCTGTCCTAAAGCGCGCGCATAGTACACGCATATTGCGAGCGCACACGCGCACAATCTTAATGCATGCCCACCCTTCCTCCATTAATAAATTACATCAGATGCTGTCTGCTAATTCCCAGTGTAAGAGAGAAAGAGCACTGCACCACGGCTCTGCAGTAAGCTCAGGGATGACAGTTGCATAAAAAGACATGAAACGACCTGCCAGGCTTCCCTTTTTTCTTCAGGCTCTTTTTACAAAACAAATCAAGATAAGGACACTCAAGGTGGGTAAGAAATAAATGAAATGCAATTAAAAAAAAAACAAATTATAAACTAAAAACAAAATCTAGGACCATATTGTGCAACTGTAATATGTATTAGTATTGCAAGAATAGTAAATACTGTACATTGATGTCATGCATTGGTATGACAAGGTGCTGTATTTGAATTGCATTACTATACAAATAAACTGTACACTGAATATATCCAGCTATGCACACATGGCACAAAGACAGGATAAATAGAGGTATTATAGACAATATATCTATTGTTAATACTGTACAGTTGTAATCATATGTACTTCATATGATTAGCTACAAGATCTGAATATGCAACACAGTTTTTAAACAACTTAGATCTGCAAATAAGTGATTCTTTTTTACATGTATAAGTTGAAGGTGAGCAGTTTATGGTCACTTCTTACTTGTGGACTTAATGTATATTACTGTAGGTACTCCATACAACACACTGACCCCGGTGCCAAGTTCAGCAAAAGCAAATATTTAGAATTTGACAACACAGATGCTTGGTATGTGCAGCATATGTAGATGTATGCCGTGTTCCTGCTCCAGTTTCAAGAGGCCTTAGGGCTTTAGAGGTTGGAGGGGGTGTGTGGGGGGCCACATCTAGTGTTTGCCGAAGTATTTGTTTTGTTGTTTTTATGTTTTTGGCGTGCTTTCAGCTTGTACACTCTTCTTACCGTAAGCAATGTGCCGTTTTTGTTTGAACACCTGTTCACATATTGTATGATCGACAGTGATTTGAAAAGAGCTTCTTTCATCTTGTTCCATTCATTACTTAGCCAATTTGAATCTGTCTTTCTCAAGTGGGGAAATTCTTCATGCACCGCATACTTACTTTGCAGGATTTCTGTAATTGCGTGTGTGTGCAACTGCCTGCAGTGCTGTCGTTTCCCATTTTCTTTTTTATGTTTATTTCAAATTGGTGTATGAGGACATTGAGTAACCCGGTTATCTGTCTTCATCTTCCAGGACCGAGGCATTGGGAACACCTCTCTGTCCACATTTGGTGTGGCTCAGGCAGTGCTGGAGATCATCCTCATGTTGTATCCTTTCAGTGACCTCCTCTTTGTCTGTGGCCAAAGTAGCATGCTCCATGGCCAAGAGCAACATTGTCAAGCCAGCTTTGTTTACCCAGGACACAGTTCAGCCGGACACCCTCCGGAAGACATGTTGTGCTGTTTCATCACCTTTTATCGTAGCTGAAAAGGTGCAGACTTTGGATACTTTAAAAGACGACTCAATGAAGCGGCTTTGCTACCAGAAGATGAGTGTTTTTGGTCCTTGATTGATTTGCTCAACAGCTACTTGATGGTGTCTTCTGTCGTTGGCTTCTACAGCCTGCGAGTCTTTGAGGGACTCACTCCCAGGAACGACGACACAACCATGACAACGGTAAAGATGGGATGGAAGGACGGGGTGTAGGGTGAAATGGGGGCAAAGGTGCTGAGATAGCTCCTAAGATGCTTATGTGTTTGGAACCCCCTGTGTTTCATCTATTTCCTCTTTTCTCTCCCGCCTTCCTCTCACTCTGAACTCCTACTGCTCACTAATGTTTTCCTCAGGGCCCCCCTCAATGGCTTTAGTTGATCTGTCCAATATTTGTTTGTGGGTTGCGCAAACACAGGCAAAGTGCAAGCCCCTTTCTTGTACATCAGAGGGAGAGTGGGGTTTTGGGTGGGTGGGTGGGGGGAAGGATGCATGCTCTGTTCAGCCCATAGTGGCACCTATTCACTTGGTAATGAGTTTGGGAGTGGTGAGGCCTGTTAACTAGCCATGACGCTCCAGTGAAAGGGCTTGAAAGGACAACAGAGAGAACCTGGTAATGAGCAACTTCAGAGGTACTAATTGTACAATATGTGGAACCAATTTAACATCAAGTGGTGTGTGCATATGTGTGGGCACGTCATAGCCAAAACTGTTGGTGAAATGGGTGCTTTTCCTCACACGTCTCACAGGGGTGTAAGAAAGTACCATCTATTGCAAGATTATGTTTAAACTTTGATTTTTTTTTTTTTAAAATCTCAATAGATCACAATACATTGAATCATAAACCCTGTATCATGATATGTATCATAACGGTATGTCATGTGGTTGAGAGATCTTAAGTGTAATTTTCTGTTGATTTGTAGATCATTGGTTGCTGTGTGTCCATCTTGGTCCTGAGTTCAGCCCTGCCAGTGATGTCCAGAACTCTAGGTGGGTACAGGTGTGTGTGTGTGTGTGTGTTTACCTGCCTGTATTAGTGTGTGGGCATGCTAATTTCACAATTAACACAATGCCTGTATGTACAGGTTAAATGTTTAAAGCAACATTTTGCAACCTATAGAAAGAAAGCCAAGTTTCCCTCTGTCTTTATGCTAAGCTAAGTTTACCTGCAGCTAGCTGTATCTTCATATTAAGCAGAAAGACACAAAAGTGGTATCTGTAGAAGTAGAACAGAAATTCCCATTCAAATCTATGTAGCAGAATGGTCAGAGCGGCAGCCATTTTTACGTGTACTGTTGCCATAGCGACTGTTGTAGCAAGTTGACTTCCTTATAAACTAAACTGAATTGGGGCAAGTTGCAGGCTTACTTGGGTGAAATTTTGCAGTAACGACTGAAACAAACAGCGGAGTAGTAACATTACGAATCACAGGGAACCAGAATAAATGAGTAAAATTGAACAGCTTATTGCTTGCTTGGAGGAAAGGACATTGCTATCGCCAGATAAGTGACAACTTTGATGCATTAAAGCATGGTGGAATTAGCAAGGTAGCTAGCTAACTAGCAGACAGCTGGCTAGTTAGCTCTCGGGGTAATTCTGCCGTGCTTTAATGCTGCACCAGTTACAGAAAATAAGCCTAACAGCAGGCTGTTGGCCAGTGGCAACGCCCGGTCTAATGGCGCCTCCACCTCACTCCCTGGAGCGGGACTAGTTTCGTCTGCTTTCTTAAAACTTTCACACCAATGACCAGGGTTGGACCAGGGTTATCTGACCCTGGTTGAGTCCTTGGTGTGAAAGGTATTAGTGGTGAGCCGCTGTGTTCTGTTGTCACCGTAACAACAACAATGGTCATTTTCTTTTGCCCTCAACAAACAGTTCAATGACCCTTCTGCTCCTATCATGATATCAATCTTTTCATCTCACTTTTGGCAAGACAGAGAATAAGCACAGCAGTATTTCCCAGAATATCAAACAATTTACTTAACAAAAAAATGCAGGTTGAACTGAATTGTAAGAAAAGTCACAACAACCTCGCCACTAACCAGAACGAGTAAATGCCTCTCCCCTACCATTAAGGTTAGCAAGTTGAATTCTCCTGTAGTTTCCCATAGTGACAAGAAAGCAGTGCAGGGTGAAGGGGTAAAAATGACAGGAGCAGCACCATCACAATGGCACTAATAAACATGCAGAGTGCAGAGCACAGCTGTTCAAATAGCACTACTCTGTATGTGTGTGTGTGTGTATTTGAGTGTGTGTGAGAGAGACCAACAGAGTGGGAAAATGGGATGGAGCGAGCATACAGTGACTCATTGGGAGCTTTACAAAATATCAACAGGTTCTGCTTTGTGACGCTGAATAGATTAAAAGGAATAAATGCATGAGACAGAGTTGAAGAGAAAAGGCCTTCCAGCTAAAGAAAGACGGGGAGAGTTGAGTGTGACGAAGTGAGATGTTAAGAGACAAGAAAGGGTTTTGTGTCTTGATGTGAGGTGGGTTTTTTGTGTGTGTCAGTGTGGGAAATATGCACTGTATAAGGGACAGGAGAACTGTACCACAGCACAAAAAGTATGCAAAAGTTGTTAACATCGCATCACCAGTTTCCACATAGAGAATGGTTGTTTGGAAATGGTCACCACACATAAAATCAAATGTATGTCTTTTCCATTAACAAATTTTTGTTTTTAGGCAGCCATTATATATATATATAAAAAAATATAATATTTTCCCTTTATTACATCAGATACAGTAGAGTGCTGACAGGAAATGAGTGTAAAGGAAAAGGAATGGCCTTTTTGGGAACCTTTTATGTTTAGATTTTTAGATGTTTTAATAGCCAGACACAAATATTAGTAGCCTCACATATTAAATATTACTCATACAAAGAAAGTAGTCCCACTATGCCTTTCAGTCCTGATGAATCTGTCATATGCTTCTTGGATGCATGACCAGCTGCATGCTAATATCTCCACTACTCTACTCCCAACATTTCAAATGTCAAGCATCTTTTTACCCCAATTAGATTTCCTAAAATTACCAAACCAAGATCAAAACCTTTGGCATTAGAACGGGATGTAGTTAGACCACAGTGGTAAGCTGTATCGACTGGGGTCTCTCTCCCCGTCTCTTCACAGGCAATTTTGTTAAAGGTCCTTGATGCTTGCAAACTGCTTACTGCGGCTGTAAATACATCTCTCCAGACACTGAATCGATTGCCCAATCTAATTGACGACGGAGGCTGTGAAGATGTTACAGGAGAAGTAGAATGTATAAAGACTCGTGCCTCTCCAGCGCGCCACATCTGAATCCAATTTCTGCATACAGACGACTGAAATAGAAAATTGTTGTGGCGCATAAATTTAACATATCAATGCGGTAATTACCTTGGTAAGTGTTGCATGTGAAATTATCGTCTCAACAAAGACATACAGTCCCCTCCAAAACTATTGGAACAGGGAGGCCGATTCCTTTATTTCTGCTGTACACTGAAAACATTTGGGTTTGACATCAAAAGATGAATATGGGACGAGAGATCAGCATTTCAGATTCTATTTCCAGGTATTTACATCCAGATCTGTTACACAACTTAGAAGATAGCATCGTTTGTAACGGAACAACCAACCGAACAACCAAATAGTTTTAGAGGGGACTGTAGATGCCATTAGTAACATTAAGTGAAACTGTACACATCTGGTTATTGAAAGCTTAATGTCCAGGTAAAGTAAAATCAGAGATTTGTTTCTAAACGCAGTACACATTAGAAAATAATTACTCCCTCAACACTGTATAGAAACTCAGTTGTCAGAGGTGCATGAAGCCAAAATGGCTCGACTTTCGTCAGGAAAAGTACCCGGATCTTCAGGGGTCTTCCGGCTTTCATTGGGCCACTACTTTTTCGGACACTACTGCGCATATAAGCATCGGACATAGCGTCCGCTAGGTCACATGACTCGGTCACGGGATCCCAACGTCACATCTTGCGCTGTCATCATGGTCAGTGTCTCCACTGACATAAACAGAAGGAAGTAACTGGAATTGGCTATTAGTGCATTTTTACAACTTTTACAACGTTTTACAACATTTGTGCAGGGGCATTAGTTTACCTTAAAAAAAAAAAAAGAAATCTGCTGAGTAATGTAAGTCAATGGGAAAAAGTCTTTTTGGGTCCAATGATGTCTCACGATGGACACGGAAGTTGTAGTATTTGGCAATTATGAACATTTTATACTCTGTGCATCTGCAAGAGTGTGTGTTACATAAATTTTGTCACCAGAGGGTGTACACGTATGTTCTGTGCAGACGTCCTCAAGTGGTGGCATGACGATCTACTATGCATGTGTGGAATGCATCCTCCAAAGCAGACAGTATAAAGAGAACTACTACGCGTCTACGCCGCTGTACGCCGCTGTCCCGTGTGTGCGTCCGTTCGGGACGGGTCTGAATTTACCACAGCCTACAGTTTGCTAGCTAGCAGTATAGTGGCCATCTGGCATTGTGGAACAAATCCTAGTGGGCTGCTGCATCAGTGGACTGGTGGACCGTCAAAGCCCTCTCTGTGTTCCTGTCATTTAGGGTGCACATGAGAGCGTGTTGATCCCCATGTTCGTAGTGGCCAAATGGTGGTACTACAACTTCACGTGACGTCATTGAGCCCACAAAGACTTTTTCCCATAGACTTACATTGAGAAAGAGACATCTGTAACTCAGTGGATAACAGTACTGAAACCTAATTTTATATACTTGTCCAATTTTTTTAAATTCAAATTTGGCTAGGTGGTCAATAAAACATTTATTTTTGCTTTACCCAGATTTAACTATATCCACACATTACTTTATGGACGGCTCAGCCCTTGTGGTAGAGTGCAGGAACACCTGGATTGGCAGGCCAAAATGGATAAGCAGGAAAACAATAAGGTGCTGATGGCTTTCCAGGCAGCGTGAGATCAGCTGTGATAGATGGTTTGAAATTGGTCTAGCAATGTAGAGCTACAGTAAGAGGAGCCTGCAGGAGAAACCACTCCTTTATCTCTGTCTGAAGGTCCTGGGAGAGAGATGAAGTCCACCTGCGTACCACCTTTGCTGCTATACTTAGTCACCCATTCTTTCATATTCCACAGGGCACAGTCCTTACAATACTGCTAACCAAGACACAGTCAGGTGATGAAAATCATAAGCATAAAGTTTGCAGTGCAGTGGATCAGTGGTTGTTTCTGTAAGCTGGAGGGGATTTCTTTCTGTCTCTATCAAATAAGATACATTAACTTTGTCATGTTTTGACGACTGCATTGTCAGGTATATTTATTTTTTAAGGCTAAAAAGTAAGAACATACCGGTTTCATTTAAGTGTAATCTCTATTTTTGGGTTGAAATCTGTCAAAAATTGCGCAAACCCTCAGCTCCATGGAAACTTACAAGATTGTGCTTGTTTGTTTGATTTAGATATTTCTGTAGCTCAGCGGGTGACTCAGGTAGATGTGTGTACAGGTAACTGTTATTCTGTGAAAGACGGGATTGGCTTTCTTTTTTTTTCTACCACCTTATTTTGGCCAAAGGGGACCACACATACAAACTTGTTACATGGAAAAAATGGACATGATGCACATAGGGCTGGAATATCAGTCTTATAATAAGTTACATCAAAGGTCACACAGTTTAATATTTGTTTTCATCCTTTTTCATGCTGAGATTATAACTGTAATGCATATGAAATAGTTTTCTCTATGTAAGCCCTTCTTTCAGATTGGGTTTTTTTACTTGTTGAAGGAGCCAATCCACTGAAAGGAACTGCAGACAGGACACACAATCCTTAATTGTCCCATTTTCTGCAGCCCTGTGCATTTACAGGAAAAACGTTTTGCTTATAAACATAATCTTGTCCATAGAGAACTCTACTAAATTAACCTCCGTTGTTTTCCCAGTGTTGGGAAACAATTTGGGGGAAATAATTTTGCTTCTAGGTTATCATACTTTGATATTAGGACTCAACACAGAAAGTCAAACTGAAGTAGTAATTGGGTTGTTTGTCAAAGCCCCAACCCAGACATTACATTTTTCCCAGTGAGTGTCGACTTGCTGTCTAACCCAGTTATTTGACTTGTTTTTCTGTCCTCCACAGGTATCACCAGGTTTGATCTCTTGGGAGATTTTGGGAGATTTAATTGGCTGGGAAACTTTTACATTGTCCTCTCATACAACCTGCTGTTTGCGGTCGTGACAACTCTCTGTCTTGTGCGAAAATTCACCTCAGCAGTACGGGAAGAGCTTCTAAAAGCCTTAGGTAAATTTATTTATTACATCTTTTTATTATATATTATGTTATATATACTATTTATTTATTTTTATTTGATTATATTTATTTTTCATGTGTCCTAATGGTTTCTAACCAGCTATGTTTTAATATACTACCACAAAATAATTTCAGTTTGTGCCACATATTCTTTTGTTTTCCTGCAATGCCTGACAAACCTTTGGTATACTGGATGTTAATAGAATATAAAGCTATCTATGTCTTAATAACACTTTGACTACTCAATTTCATCCCAATGTTGTATCCACAAAGGTTTGGTCTGAAACACTGACAGCACCAACCTGCTGGCTTTGGAGGGAGATAGTGTTTATTTCTCTCAGACAGCACAACCTTGAGTGACAAAATGGAAGAAATTGCAGCGAGATCCAATGTGCTGCGGGACTGACATGTGACAGAGGATGGGGCTAGTCTCAAAGGCTTGTGGTGACAGGCCCTGGATGTTTGATACACAGGGTGGGATAGGGTTAGAAAATGTCAGACAGAGGCACTGAGGGGAAAAAAAAGCACATCAATACCTCTGTCTAAGTGAAAGTCTGAGGCTTTTTAATGAGATTTCTCTCCCTTATCTTCCCCTGCCCAGGTCTGGATAAATTGCAACTGTCAAACAGCCCCACGGACCCTGAATCTGGGAAGCTCTCGGCCAACGGGCATCAGAAAACTCTGTGAAAGGGACGATAGATCAACACACACACACACACACACACACACACACACACACACACACACACACACACACACACACACACACACCTTAGCACAGCCAAAGGGAGATTTCGACAGTACTGCCTGACTGCTGAAAGGTGAAAGGGATTGGAAGGAACTTAATAAACCCAGGCAGTGTCTGACGGATGCTGCAAATGGAGGCTGAGAGCAATTTAGCTTCGTGACATTCCATCCTCTGCGTCTCGGATGGAAGCTGGGACAGAGCCAGGGATGAGACAGAGGAGTGAAATAGACTGGCATCACTGCAGTGACCTTGATGTTGACCTCAACCGTGACTGTGACTTTAAACCACCCATCTCTTGCTTCAGGGGCACTCTTCCTCCCCAACTACCTGTTTTTCTTCTACAACCTCCTCACCACTGCACTAGACAAAAGCAAAGCAGGTGAAACAATGACTATGTTTACATGCACAAAATATTCATTTTTTTTTCCCCTTACTCCAAAAAAAACAGTATGCCTATTCCATATTCATCCTATTCATGCCTATAGCCATTTCCATGGCTAATGAAAATTAATATTCCACTAATATTCCTGTTAACCGGTGGCGGACTTGTTTGAACATGTGAACACAGCCTCCCTCTTTCATTTCTTCAACCACCTTCTTGAAAAGCTCAGCGTTGTGATATTTGCGCATATTCAAAACCTGTTAAATGTATTTTTCAACCTGTTTTTCCGTGTTTTTGTGTCCGAGTGACTAATGGGGACAACACTTTCTGAAACTGGTCTAGCATTGAGGGAAAATGCTGCATCCACCAGCTGCTAAACAGGCTGTAATATAATCATTTGGGGCAACCTGGTACCGTCAGTTTACATCCACTAAAAGTGCTTGTTTTTTTTTTTTTTTTTTTTTTTTTTTTTATATTTTTTATTTTTTTTTTATTTTTTTATATATATATATATATATATATATATATATATATATATATATATATATATATATATATATATTTTATTATAAGTGTCTGACAACATTATAGAAAGGACCCTGCAGAGAAATTAAACCTTTGTCTTACCTTTTGCTTGATCTGATCTGTCTGTTATGTGTCTTGCTCCACTCTCATTCACGTTTCCACCGGTGTGTTCCACCAACAACTCACATGACACAATGACAAAAGGAAAGCTAAAGAAGAACCTGTAGGGTCCTTTCCATAATGTTGTCAGACACTTGTAATTACAAACAGAGCCTGTCAGTGGCAAAAACAAACACTTTCAGTGGGTGTAATATTACGGTGCCAGGTCACCCCAAATGATTATATTACAACTCGTTTAGTGGCTGGCGGCTGAAGCGTTCTCTCTCCCTCAATGCTGGACCAGTTTCAAAAAGAGTTGTCCCCATTAGTCACTTAGACACAAAAACATGGGAAAACAGGGTCCAGGTTGAAAAATACCAAAGTTGTCCTTTATATATCCTTTACAGCCAAGTTTTTCATTCATTCATTCATAATGTTTTTAAGTAGGTGTGTTTCTCTTTTCAACCAGAAATGTGGCCTTTTTTGGGGGGGCTAGTTGGTTTGTGTACAACGCACAGATCTGGCGGTAAATAGATAAGAGGCTGTGTGTCACAAACTGCCATAAAAACCCCAATCGAGACACATATTCCAAATGCGCTGTACACATGTCCAAATAATGCTCCTAAAACCTGAATGCTATCAGCATATCCCACACGTCTTAATCAGAAAATGCTCCATTCGGAAGAAAGCCTAGTTCAGGTTATCCAAACAGAATATGCCATTTTGCCAGATTTGGACTGTTGTCATATTTTGAATAATACTGGAATATTAGTGTGCATGTAAACTTAGTCAATGTCTTTTTTCTTACATCTAAGTAAAGGGCAAAGAGTTCTTTACCATCACCCTGCTCCTCCTCTGTACTCAGTACAGTAAATAGACTCCCACATTTCAATTAGACTCATTTTTTAATGTCAGTATGTCCACGGTAATTGGTGTCGGTGATACATGGCGCATTTGCAGGTTCTGGTCTCTAATAATTGGTCTTTGATTATTCTGTGAACTGATGCAGGCATGGGAAGGTGTCAATTTGTCTTTTTTATTATTTGTTTAAGCTCAAAATGTGAAAATCAAAAAATGTGCTTTGTAAAGCATGAAGTTATTCACTCATTACATCCAGTACATAAAACTGCACGACATGAATACAGTTCATTATATGCATTGGCACTGTCATTACTGATAGGCCTCATTTGTCTTTTTATTTGGCTTTACTCAAGTGCGCTTTAACTTTATTGATGATGTCATTAGTTCGTATGAAGTAGGGTAAGAACTTTTTTTAGGTGCTCTCGATTAGACTTGAGCTACTCTTCAAATGGGAAACTATATGGGAGTTGTATCCACGTCACTTCCAAAGTGCAGAATGCTTTTGAAGCTGAGCCTGTGGTTGCATTTCCTAAAATTTTATTATGCACATGGTAAGAAAATGTCATCACGTTTTTGCTCATCCCAAAAAAAAAGAAAACTATTTTAAAATCACAGGGCACAGAAAAATGTCAATTTTTTGTCATTTTTGTAAATGTATTTACATGTATATATTCTATTGTGTTTCATACCTCTTTTGCATTATTTGGATGTAAATACTGGGCTCTCATTGGGCCCACCGAGGGTCTGACTCACTAAGCAATCTGTATTTTGTTGTACATATTTTTTTTATAAACACCAAAATCTAATGCAACCTGTAACCATCTTCACATACAGAATGCATGAAAGAAAAAAATGTGCAACTTTGCAGCTGGTAGAAAGACTTGGTGACTCAGGCCCCATTTACATGTAGTTGTATTGCTGCATAATCTTCTGAACTGTGATGTTCTTTGTCTCCAGAACCACCTTAAATGCCTTATACGACAGGCGTGTTGCAGGCTTAATGCTAAGGTTGTTTCTTGTTCTGTGTTGTTTGTTTATGCACATGTACATAATGTGTACATGTGCGTTGTTTGTCTCTAGACAGTTCCACTGTGATCCCCTGTACGCCACCAAGTTTCTAGTCTCAAGCCAGCTGAATATAATGCACACATTGCTTTTGCCATGAATGTTGTCACAGTAGCTCTTATCTAATGAGAGGCTCCATTTTGAGACTCATTCATTACCCATAAGACTTGAGCACTTGCTAGGGTAGTGCTGAGTGATCTAATGATGTTGTCTTTTTAGATGTCATGTGTTTTCATGGTGACTAAAGTGACATGATGACAAAAGAAAACGACATTTTCATTTCTATATGCATTTAAAACTTTTGTTTCTTAGGACAGGGAATATTTTACATCAGAGCTGCCCGCCATTGGTTGTTGTTATATTACAAAGACTGGATTTAAAGAAAATTGTAACTCTCAATCGCAAAACTCATGCTGAAGCCACCAACAACAAAACCTGAGAATGTTTTGCGAAGGGTGATCTATACAGCTGAAAAATGTCATTTCAATAGAGCATTTTTACTCAAACTCTTAATTGGCAGAAACATTTGGTAGATTTTTTGGCACGTTGATTGCCATTTCATTTGTTTAGTGCATGTCTACAGCTATTTCATTCACATTAGGACCTTGATCATTGGATACTGTGAAAAATCAACATGACCCAGAAGAAGGATGATACTGTAAATTGGCAAAAGATACTTGTAACTGTTGGATGAATAAGTGAAAGTAAAAAGAAATGGATGATTTGATCTGAATTAACTACATTAACTAAAATGGCTTGGGGTGATTTATCTCCAGTTCCATTATGGCTGCGCATACGTCCACTCAGCTGCAGACTGGTAAGACTGGGATCTGCGTTACTTAGCAGGGAAGGGCCACTCCCCTAATGAAACATCACAATCACACTCCTCGCAGTAGCTTCTGAGGTAACAACTGAGAGGGCCATTTTCTATTCAAGCAAGCTTCTCCGGTTGCCTTTACAGTACATATCTCTGTGTTGTGTGAGGGCCTCAGAAGCTGAGAGTTGGCCTGTAAGTGAAGCAGCTTTTTTTCTGTACTGTCTGTGTGTCAGTTGGTCTCTGCATGTCATTTTTGGTACATGTTTTGTGAATGTATTTTTTACGATTTCTCAGTTTGCTAAATGTATGTTTAGTTATTTTTTGATGTTTGTGTGTTTGCAAATAAACATAGAAAAAATGCTTTGTGAATGTCTTTTCATTCGTCATTGTGACACCCTGGATCTGTCAATACAGATGGATGACTTAACGGAGTAGTTTGAGTAGTTACATTTTTGCCAAGAGTAAGATGAGTGGATGGATATCACTCTTACAGTATATCTGTGCACCAAATACGGTGCTAGAGCCAGGACTCAGTTAGCTTAGCTCAGCATAAAGGATGGAAACGGGGGGAAACATCAAGCCTGGCTCTGTCCAGAGTTTAAAAAAAATCCACTCATGTAACTTGTTTATCCAGCAGACAAACAGTAATGTAGAAAGCATCATTTGTGAGTTTACATGCTGTAAGTATTCTCTGCAACCTTTCTCAGAAGGTTGCCTGGCAACCTCGCACTGACAAGCCTGCAGAAGTTCCTGCTATTGGCTGCTGTTTGCCATGAAATATGTACGGCAAGCAACTCCCGATAAAACCAAAAACTGTCATTTTGCACTTAAGTTCTTAATCAAATGACAAAATACTCATTTGTCAAGTACTTAATTCGAACAGGAGTATACAAAAATAAGATTTACCATGTGGTTATGCTATACAGACTACGACTGAATTAGAAAATGTGCTATATCATGATATACGTCATTATCCAGATATGAAATGCCTATAACGGGATAGACGTTTTTGGCAATATCACCCAGCCCTACTTCAGAGTGCCTGTTGGTGGAGAGATCCAAGCTAGCCGTTTCCCCTGCTTCCCATAGCTTCATATTATTGCAGGAACATGAGTGTATTTCCCAAAATGTTGTAACTATTCCTTTAATCTTGTCACTGTAACACATTACTGTAAGATGTAATAATATCTTTTCTTACAATAAAGGGTACTTAAAGGGTAACTTTGGTATTTTTCAACCTGGATCCTATTTTTTCATGTTTTTGTGTCTAAGTGACTAATGGGGACAACAGTTTCTGAAATTGGTCCAATACTGAGAAAGAACGCTGCAGCCGGCAGCCAGTAGAGGGGCTGCAATATAATTATTTGGGGCAACCTGTGCAACAAGTGCTTTTTTTCCACTGACAAGCTCAAATTGTTATTATAAGAGTCTGGCGACATTATGGAAAGAACCCTACAGAGAAATAAAATGTTCTTCTTACCTTTTATTAGCTATTTGTCTTTGTGTCATGTGACTTGTTGCCGGAAGACAATGGTGGAAATGTGAGTGAGAGTTGGAGAGATGAGCGCCATGGGACACCAGCTGACACCACTGTCAGAGTTTATCGTGTTGGAGTACAAAAAGTGCAGCTTAGTGTTATCTAAAAGATTTTCAATGCCGTGGCTGAATATTTTGATGATTTCGGCAACATGGATGCAAACAGTGAGGCTTAGGATAGCAAAAACCTTTTATTTCTCTGTAGGATTCTTTCCATTATGTTGTCAGACACATATAATAACAATCTGAGCCTGTCTGTGGTAAAATGTGAAGTAGTAAAAGTGGTAAAAATGTTTACATCACAGCTTGTTTAGTGGCTGGCGGCTGCAGCGTTGTCCCTCAATATTGGACCAATTTCAGAAACAGTTGTCCCCATTAGTCACTTAGACACAAAAAACATCAGAGTTATCCTTTTAGGTTATAGAACTACATGAGATGAGATCTAAAATGCCATACTGCTACATTTGTACCTGTCAGATGAGTTTTTTGTGGTAGACAGATCTGCACAGGGGACAGGAAGGTCGGATCTCTATAGAAAAGGCCTCAAATGCCTCGAGACAGAGCTGATGGAAGACGTGGGAGCAGGAGAGGAGAACAGTGTGTCTGCGTTGTTCACGACTGGATGTCTTTGCTTCTGTTGGGAGGCTCGGGCCACATAATGCAGTCAGGCAGATGGAGCAGTCCCAGACACCTCTCTGGATAACCTGTCGGAGTTGCAAACAATACAAGTTTGACTATCTTAAGAACATTCACACCTCCTGTTACAGAGGTCTATTTCAGAAGATGCACAGACAACTGCATAGTCAGAGGTAATATTTGCATGTCATGTTGATTAGAGGGTAATGACTTTATCCCTGCCACTGCCATGTCATTATAAAGAACTCTGATCCAAATCTGTTGGCAACTATCTGACAGGTTTGATCAGACATGAGGTGATAACATGTTTATCAGTGATCCTTGTAAAAACAAAGCAACACACGCACAGCTCCGCCAATGATTAACCAGAGACAGCTTCCTGTATTTAGAGAACGACATGCCCGACCGTTAAATGTTTCATAACAAGCTGCACGCAGCTTTATAGAGTTTGCACCCGTGAAAAAGGTGCAAGGTATGTGTTGAAAGCACATTCACTGTTTGATACTCCATGTCAAGGCTGAGCCACTCCTGTCTTGTGCTCAACCTTTTCACACCAGATAAAGAAAAAAAAAAATAGACATCTTCTTTGCACACACCCCGCCCCCCTCTATGGAAAATGGTACTGACTGCAGTGAAAGCCAACAATGGAGGCTTATGGAACAGCAAATCTTAATGTCTTTTCAGTTCCTCCACAGCAGTCAAGGCGATGAAAAGCCTGCTGTGCATCAGACTGGCTCATGTTTTTTTGTAAACACTGAGGATTATTAGCCTACCCACCGTCATTCATTTAGTAAAATGAATGATAACCTCTGGAGAGGTGTACTTTCTATACAGCAACCGTAATGCCGTCCCCATGCAAGCATTAACATGTCAAGGCTACAGAGAAGATGATGAGGATTAGATATTTTTATGGGGCCTTGTTTAGAGACAGAACTGGCTTCTGGTTCAGCAGTCTGTCTTGTTCCTGACCTGGCTCTGTATTCGGTCCCAGTCGTTCTCCTGAGGCTCGGAGACGTTTTTTTCTCTCCAGCTGCTGGAACACTCGTCTGCTTGATGACAGGGAGCGGTTGATATCACTCAGAAAAGCCTCCGTGTCAGTGTGACAGTATCGGACAAAGCTGTCATTCAACTCCTGCAACTAATTAGAAAAACCATTTTAGTGGCACAAAGGAGGCACGTTTCATTCAGATACACAATAGAGTCGTGTTTTCGGCGGAGGCTAATTGTTTGTGTGTATTGTAATGGCTGAGGCACGCTGACAGGGTGCAGTTGTTAAACAGCCAGATCAATACAGTCACATCTCCCACTAACATGGAGAATTAATGGAAACCAGTAAAAAAAAAAAAAGTAAGACAGTGCTGGGAAACGTGGAAACACACAAATCTGACGCCTTTTCTGTCTTCTACACACTCACATGTTCTCTCCTCTGTATTGTACACTGTTATTTTGGCACATTACTAAAACTAATCAATTACTAAACATTCCAAATGAAGTGTTATGAAATTACTAATCTCTCCAAACTAACTTCTATAATAATTCTAATAGGGCCGCCTCCTCTTAGTCGATTAGTTGACTAATCTGCTCTTTTGGTCTTAGTTGACTAAAATGTGTTTAGTAGATTAGCTGTTGAGTACATTTTAAAGACATTATATTTTTGGTGTCTGGTCAAACATTCCCGAGGGGGGGACTGGATCAGGGACTAAGACTCATGACTTCAGTCCCTCTAAATGGTAAATGAACCTGCATTTATATAGTGCCTTTCTAGTCTTCAAAGGTCTTTACACTACATTCCATGTGAATTTCCCCACTGTGGGACTAATAAAGGAATATCTTATCTTATCAACATTCAGTCATTCACCAACCAATATGCCCATCAGGACCTGATCTAAATACTCATTCACACACCGATTGCTGAACCCCAAATTGCTCCCGAAGGCTGTGCCATCGGGAGCAATTTGGGGTTCAGTGTCATGCCCAAGGACACTTTGACATGTGGACTGGAGAAGTCGGGGATCGATCTGCCAAGCTTTTGATTACTGGATAACCCGCTCTACCTCTAGAGCCACAGCCGCCCCTGCCGGCCAGTTTCTGAGGTGTGTGTTTTAAATAAAGTGTCTCCGTTTATTGACGCGCCCGGTCACCTCTGCCATTCTCACACTGACCGATGATAAAGACTTCTTTCTATTGTCTATCCTCCCAGAACTCATCTGTCTTCTCCCATTTACAGCAGCTGTTGCTAGGCAACAATTAATGTCTGCATATGCATGTTTATAGCTATAACATAAGCCAATGAATATAGGCTATTTATATGTAAGTTCCAACAGCACTATGCAATCAACAGAAATGTCTGCATATAATGTAAGCAACATCATCTTCACAGTTAAATGACCAAACCATCTCCATGATAACTAAGAAAACTGCATCCACTGATGGAAGACCGTGAGATGTGGATGAAAGCCCTGGAGAAACCAACCGAGTGATCATTGTGATAAGAATTGTTTTGTTTTTGCTAGTTCAATGACTGTATGTGATGAGTTACATAAAACTCTACATTAATGTAGGGCTGCACATGATGGATTATTCGGCTGATTTTCAATTAATCAATTGATTATTTGGTCTATAAAATGCCACAAAATAGTGACAAACACATCACAGTTCCCTAAAGCCCAAGGTGACGACTTCAAATTGCTTGTTTTGTCTGAATAATAGAGTTAAACCTGAAGATGTTCAGTTTACTATCACGAGACAAAGAAAAGCAGCCAAATTAATTGATTATCGCAATAGCTGCTGATCATTTTCTGTCAATCAACTAATAGATGCAGCTCTATATGAATGTGTTACACTACATCTGAGAAAAGTAATGTAATTACTGCACTATGTTATCATTAGTCTCAGCACCTGCTTACACACATGTACTTGTTTTCTCTGTCTGTGACACTCATACAAACACAAACCACAACCCTTAGCCTATCATAGTGACATCAGAATTGCTTTACAGCTCAACTTTTATCACTAATTAAACCACGGTTGACCATTCGGATGGAGGGTTTTATGAGCCTGGCTGACTTTTCGACAGTCAGGGCAAACAGTACAGCCTCTGGTGAACTTTGCCTTGCTCTACAAGGAGATGTGTATGACAGAGAGGACACAGAGGGGGAAAAGGAGGTGGAGCGCAGAGGCGTTATCTCACGGCAATCCATCTAGATGTTGGCAGTGTCCCCCTTAATGTGTTGACTCAGGGTCGGACCTCCGACGTGAGTAAAAATTGAAAGCTGGGCATCAGGATCAGCTGATAAGATTTCTGAAACTGACCTGATATGTGGGAAGTTTTTTTCCAGGAACACCTGTGGCTTCGTGGTACAAAGATGCTTTATGGCCTTCTGCTATCGCAAGGAAAACTGAAAGAAAAGGTTTCCCAGTCTCACACAGGTTCCAGCCCAGCACTAACACGCCTGTTTGCATTACAGTCAGCTAAGCAAATAAGTCTTCCCCTTGAAAATCAAGTCAATCAGACCTGTCAGCGCTGTGCGTTGCGCAGCTCACGGCTCTTGAAGATCATCCTCGGCGTGACAAAAGATATGAGACAATCTCATGACCACCCACAACCACTGAATCACACAGCTTGAAAGTAAAGAGGCTGACAGCGTCTATGACTCCATCCTGAGCATGTGGACCCGGACACGGCCTAATGTGTTGGAACAGAGTTAAATGGCTCAGTAAATGCTGTGTCTTTGTATACGTGACATGTTAAGGCATGGTTTATAGGCCAGATGATAGAGACTGACAAGGGGATGGGTAGGACACTCCGACCCTTGCAACACATTATGAGTGTGGCCCTCACACATTTGTCACTTGTGCTTAATCAGCCTCTTTGAAGCACAGGGGCACTCTGCATGATTACAACCCACAGAAATACACAGGACCTGTTCTTAAAGACAGCGGACATACAGTGCACATGTTGGAGCTGTATGACTTTTTTAAAGTAGGGTTATTAGATGAATTTCATGAGAAATTACTCTACGTCCCCAAAGAACTGATGTTTGGTTAAAAGATATGGAGACCAGTCTCGCTATTGGTCATCCAAGGCCTCAGTTGGGGGAGGTTCACTAGGTGGCAATGTTCCCTCTTCCTCAGAGCCACCATGAAGGCAACACAGCCTCAGAGTCAAACGACCCCATCCACTGGCTGCTCACTTTTAAATAATCCCCTTGATCAAGTCCAGTCGTTGCATGATTTATAGCTGTGAAATGGGACTACGAACAAAGCCTGAAATGACAACCTGCGTCAGGTGCACAAACATCCTGGTCAACCTCACCTCTTCACCCTTTCTCATCCAACCCAGTAACAATGCTACACACACACACAGACATATATGAAGGACTACCAGAACCCAAACATGGACAGGAGACATCAGGCTTTTGTGTCGACCCTGGAATGTCCAGACTGTTTGACTAAAACACAAAACTCTTTCCAGATTAGTGGATAAAGAGTGTATGATTCACAAAGCATCAAAGGAGCTTGAGAGGGTGAGAGCAGGTGAAGGTGTGTGTGTACAGGTTAGAACTGGGGTCAGTGAGTCCCTGAAACCCATGTCTCAACCCTCAAGATGTGATGTTCGTCGCAGGCTTTGTTTGACCAACTAAGATGCTAGGCAATGTGACCTTATGTATGTTCAGTGTGATCCAAAGAAGCATGATTAATCGGTAAGACTCTGCTGTGATCACTGCAGATTCACAAAACTCACCTTTGCTTCAAAGAATTTCCGTCGCAGCCGTTTGTCTTTTGGGCAGATGGACTTTCTCAATTCGCTGTACCTTTTTCGAGCAACGTAGCCTCGCCAGGATGCTTGAATTCTACACAAACACATATGCACAAAAAACATCAAAAACTCACTCAAAACTATTTGAAATATGAGTCAGATGTTAGAAAAAGGTGATCAAAGTAAAGCTTTCCAAAAATTTGAAAAAAACCCTATTTATTGATTGCTATGTTTATGTGACGCTATTAGCTTCCTGATAAGGCCAATTCAATTTACTGAAAATGAAATGACGTTATTTAACAAATGTAAAAGCTTCTTCTTGTGAGAACTGGGCTAATTGTGCTAATTATGTGGACACTGACTCCAGTTATAAATGTTGTTCCCTCCCTCATTTCATATTCATGGGCTCATGTGTGTAGAGTGTGTAAGAGGTGCCTCTATTTAATTCTACACAATTATAAAGTATGACGGCCATGGGACTGATGTTATTCTTATGAGCGGAGAGGTACTTACATATATTATTGATTGATACATGTTTCTATAAGCAGTTTGTATGTATTGTTGTATAATATGTATATGTGCTTTTCTTAATATACATGTAACATTATGACTGATTACATGTGGGATACTTGGGTCATCGGTGGTATCATGTGACTAACTCTCTGTACAGATTTATCAAGTCCGAAGAAGAGCTTATGCTCAAAACGTCACTACGATGTGGCAATAAATTGCACTTAAAGGGAGCTACAGTGTTCAGACCTTCTTCTATGTTTTTCATTGAAATATAGGGCCAGTTCAATTTATTGAAAATTAAATGACATTATTTATCATATGTAAAAGCTCACCCAACCTAAAATACCCAGTGTGGCCCCATGTGACCCAACTCAGATAGCCATATACAGTACATATAGACAACTTGTGTGCAAACATCATGAACTTTATAAATAAAACCTTTATATGCAGCTATGATATGAATTTGATCATGCCTTCCAGGGGCAGACTGAGTGATTTGGGGGCCCCTTGCTTTACTTTTCACCCTTTCTCTGACTGGGAATGTTGGTATTGGCGGAAGAAGAAGAAGAAGAAGACTTCTCATAACTTTTTTTCTGAAGTAACACTCCTAATATCACACAGTAAAAGTCCTGCATTCAAATGTTTACTTCAAGTGAAGAGTGAAAGACAGGTATTATCAGCACAATGTACTTAAATTAACAATGTAATAATGAATCATATTTTAATTGTTATATTATACTCAAATCTGAATCTGCAACATAACCAGTAACATTTCTCTGTTTCTCTGTCTCCGTACATACTACTATGTTTTCCTTTGAAGTAGAAGTACACAGTAAGTAGTATACAGTTAAATTGCATATTTTCTGAGTGCTTTCGGGGACTTTTGTAAGTTACTTTGGGGTACAATGAGTTTGAATAGTAACATGATTTAATGCTTTTCATACCTATATATAATTTTAAAAAATATATAGCTAATATATAGGCCTATAGCTGTTTGGGACCCTTTTAGTTTGGGGGACCCAGGCAGTTGCCTACCTTCAAGTCTGCCCCTGCATGCCTCCATTTTTTAAGGTAAAGCAGATTGACGTTCTCATAATGAAATGAGCTAAAGAGTATAATAAAATGATTTCACAGCAGCTGAACTATTTTAAGTGTTTCATGTATAAAACTTTTGTATTTGAGGATTTTTTTCCTTCAGCACTAGATGAAAAATGTTTTTCCTCAGTCACTTTGGGCGATTCATCACACAATTATTGGAACACAAAGTATTTTATGCATTTATTCTTTTTAAATTTAGTGCATGTACCTGGTGGCACACTGGTTTCTGAAGAGGCGAGCTGCGTCATGGATCACCCGCGTCTCATACTGCTCCTTCCTGCACATCGGGCAGTACTTCCTCCCAGAAAACCTCTCAAAGGCCTTCAAGCATGCTCTGTGGAAAACATGAGAGCAAGACAGCAACACCTAAAAAAGAAACAGCGACATAAGTAACTTAGTATATATGAAATGAAATTTGAAAGAAGCATCATCTAAACCAATCTTAGAGTTTGGATTTCATAGGCTGACTGACTATATGGGTTGCCATGTCTCCAGAGGATGCTGCTGAATGTGTATTGGTTTTCTTAAAGTGCTTAGAAAAGGCTCTCATACAGTATATAGTCTGTGCACATGCTGTGTGTGCATGTGAGCCTTAAGCCATGCTAAATGTGTGTATTCATGCAGATATGTGAATGTGTGTTAAGTGTTATTTGCCAAGAGGATAGAGGGAGTCAGCAGGACCCCCAGTGGGCCGGCTGGGACCTGGACTATAGTCTCCTCTACCTGTGAGAGGGACTCTTTTTTATCGTCTGAAAGGAGACAGCCACAGCTATGGGGCTTGGCACACAAACCAGTTTACTCAGATCTCTAGAGGGCAGGGGGGAGGCATATTGATTTCCCATTGTTTTTGGCCTGACCAACACACTCCATCACCAGTGAAAGGGCCCCCTGCAGTGTACAATTTCCAGGAGCTCGACAAGCTATTAGACCACAGAGAAATTTCACTTCTCACAATGCTTTAAGGCTACAAGCTGTTTATGGGCAGACATACAACATAGAAAGGGAATAAAATGTGATAGAAAGCAGAGTAACATTTTCTTTTGAAATCTTGACTGAATAATGGTATTAAAATAGTATGTGCTGGACAGGGAAGCAACTATTTCAGTCCACACGACTCAGAACAACTGCTGCTGTAAGCATTTTTAATTGTCATATTAATGCTTGAATGCGACAAGACTGTGGCACACAAATGCATTGTTACAATATGAAGGCTTGCAGGAAAATGCCAAATCAACAAAGATCCCCTCCTGTCACTTTCCCTTGTTAGCAGGCTCTAATTAACTTTTTTTTTTCCTGAGTCAAACTAATATTTACACGCGCATCTATGGCAACTGTGCTTTTGTGAGGCCGCCTATTCTAGTCCTGCATTCTTGAGGAGATTGGCATCTTAAAAGGGGGATCGGAAAGGTGTAAAAGACTGAATGACCCTCACAGTAACACACTGATTGCTACATCATCACGTCACAGTTGAGTTCCAAGGCAGTATGGGTAAATTTGTACAGTTGTCTACACAGATTAGAACATACAGGAACTGCAGGGGGGGGAGGTGGTTGTTGGGGGTGGCTTTGTGTGTGTGTACGGAAACACAGGTTTCCCTGAGGACAGACAGAACATTGGAAACATGTAAAAGAAAGAAAGAAAGAGCTCTCACAGAGTATTAACAGTAGCTACTGTGTTGGGGGAATACCTGAGGCTGAAGGCAGAACTCCTCCCTGCATATTGCACAGGGCTGAACTGAGTCCCCTTGCTG
This sequence comes from Pterois miles, assembly GCA_947000775.1. Classification (NCBI taxonomy): domain Eukaryota; kingdom Metazoa; phylum Chordata; class Actinopteri; order Perciformes; family Scorpaenidae; genus Pterois; species Pterois miles. Next base: position 11,513,567 of record CAMQGK010000028.1, read on the forward strand.
AACAGACCTTGCCTTGACCTGAGTCCATTCGTCCTCTGTCAGTCTCCCTGCAGGGGAGGCCACCAAACCCAACTTCTGAGCTAGAAGAAATAAGAAAAATATTGGTTACACGCATTCACGAGAAATAAAATCTCTCCAAAGCTGTGTTGCTTTTACCTAATGTCAAAGGAGGTGGAGCTGAATCAAGCACATATTCTCTCTCTTCTCTCTTCTCGTCTTGTGTCTGCAGACCCCTCTCCTCCACTCTGTTTTTGGGTGCTTTTCTTTTACATCTCAGCAAAGGGTCACAAAGTGGGAAATGTGGACGGAGCCGGTTGCGTGTGATGTGGTCTTGAAAGGCAACTGAGTTGATCACCAACTTGTTGCTAGCTTTAGGTGTCAAACCCTGGAAATTATGATACAGATGCTCATCACTGCATTTACATAAAGTGCTGCAAATGTAGACTTAGTGTTTATCTCAGACCGGGTTAAGCAATAAATACAACTAAATGCATTGTGAACCACACTGTCTAGACATAATAATAGCAAAATGCAGGAATAAATCACTGCATGGCTAAATGGAAAATGTTGTAGGCTAATTGCCAAAGATATGCAGCAACGAGGTGTCAAATAAATTCAAACCGACACAAAGAGCTCGTCTCTATCTTCTGAATTCACTAATAGAGAGTCGTTTTACTCATAGATTAGAGTACGTTGTTTTCAGTGTAAGTACCTATGTAGTTTAGCTATCAGGTGTTAGCTATCTAGCTAATTAGCTAAACTAGCAGGTGCAAAACAGGCAACGGGACAAGTTAACTTCGTCTTCCTAACAACACGACCTTCAAAGCTGAAGTCAAACAACGTCTGAACGCTGGGTGTACTTATAAGAAGAAACCCTGACGATATATCTGCCACAGTTTTTTTTAATCTTTATGAAAGATAAAATCCAAACCTTCCGCATTGCCATCCTATCAACTCAGTGTTGGAGTGGTTACCAGGTAACCAGTCAAGGCCCGCCTCCTCTCTACACAGAGCGTCATTGCTGCGTCTGATTGGCTGAGCTGAGATCTTGGGGTTAGCTGATTGGCTAATATTGTTTCTAAATTAAAAGCATCATAAGTTTAATTGTGTGATGTATTTCATGCATTTATGTAGTAATTATATATCGGTGTAATATCTTTAATCTCTCAAGTGCCTATTAATGCTTCTCAATGTTTTAAAGAAGCTATTTAAGGCTTATGAATTATGAAATATTATTACAATTTTCAAATAGTAATGAATGTGGTCAATTTTTACATAATGTTCTATCTAATATTATTACTTATGTACTCTACTTTAGTCTTCTTTTGTGATTTTTTAAAAGACAGATTTAAACAAAATTTTATTGTAACAGGCAACAAGTTCATTAAGCCACAGATACAGCAACACAAATGAATGATATTCTACATAACCTTCACATACGCCCCTTCGTGCTTTGAAAGAACTACAGAAGTACAATTTTGAGGTATTTGTACATCCCTTTTATGTTATTTATACTGTTACTCCACCACAATTCAGAGAGCAATATTGTACTTTTTACTCTACCATATTTACCTGAAAGCTATAGTAGCAAGCTGCACTGTAGATTAATAAAAATAATAAAATTATGGATAGTTGTAGACAGTAACAGTTGTTACAGCTGTAACAGTAAAAATATATTTTTTAATTTGCTCCCTCTTGGCCTTAAAATTCTACTTACATAATTTAATAATAATAATAATAATAATAATAATAATAATAATAATAATAATCAAAAAGCTGTACATTTGGCTGAAACTTTGCGATTTCGCTTAAATTAGAAGCAGGACTTTTAACTGTAATGGAGTATTTCTACAGTGTTGTACTGCTATTTTTACTGAAGTAAAGGATGTGAATGCCTCTTACGCCACTGCTGATAGTTTTATATTTAAGTTTTGTACTTCTATCCCCTTCTATCACCATGCAGAGACAATTTTGCTCTCTGAAAACTGTGAGCTGTGTCTCAATCTCACTAATGATTATTTTATTGTCAGGGAGTTGTCAGTGAATAGCTGGAACCTGACCAAAAGGAGGTTAGTCTATGTTTCTAGGTGACTCACCAAGCTGTCGTCAGAGCAGGCACTGAACAAAGCTAAGCTGCTCATACCTGTGCTGTGAGCTAAGGGATCCCTCCCAGGTCATCCTTACATGGAAAACCATACACACAAACAGTCCAAACCGTCTCTTTTTGTGAGCCTGATGAAAAGTTTGCTTTATTTCTCACACACTGCGCAGGGGTGTGCAACTTTTAAAATGCTTTGCAGCCCTGATTGACTTTGATGTGCTCAGTCAGAATCGGTGAAAACAGATGGCCGAGGAGAGGGCTAACGGTGAGGCCTGTCAATCCAGGGAGTCCTCTAAGAAAACAAAGTGAAGACCTGGCTCTGGGAGAGGAGGAAACCCCTGAGCTTCTCAAGAGGCTGCTGCATTCTTGAGATTAGGGCAAGAAAAACGCAGACCACTGCTGTTAATGCCCCAGACAAAGGCGTGGAACAATTTATTAGTTAAGAATTCAAGCTCAGGGCTCAATCAAAGGCCTGTCGTCCACAATGCCAGACTTTGGGCTTTGGTTTGTTGTTTTAAGTAAATAATCATGCTTAAAAGATATGGCAAAGATGGGGCTCAAGTCCCCCATAAAGCCTGCATTCTTCCAACTGTCATCAGAATGGATTTCTGTGTGCTTTTATTTTCAACAAGTACATTGTTTGTCTTTTTCTTTATGAATACCATTTTAAAGAGCTTTTTATTTAACTTTCTTCCCCCCTGGACCTCTTTACCTGATCTGTGGTATTTTTTGAAAAGACAACTCACCTTGACGTGCAAAGAGCTGATGACTTAAGCGAAAGGTTAAAAAAAGAAGAAGAAAAAAAGCGGCGTGCAGGAACTGCTTTGCAAGTTTGCACTGACAACAGGTTGAGAAGGAACAGTCAGTTCTTCAGAGCTCATACTGTATGCTGTGGTGCTGAGACATTAAACTGAACCACTGTGATTTATCCTGACCCTCTGGGACCTGATCCCAACTGACTTTACTGTCTTTCAGAGGTTGTAGCAGGATCAGTTTTAGAGCTAGAGTGAAGGTTCAGCTATCAGATGAAACTAGAAAACCTAAGGGATCCATTGGTCCATGTCATACTAGCTTGTCGCGCAGGAGGCTAACGCTCCAAACAAAAATTTTGGTGAGGAGGGGGTCCCTTGACCTCTGACCTCAAGATGTGTGAATGAATAGGAATAGGTTCTATGGGTACCCACGAGTCTCCCCTTTACAGACACGCCACTTTATGGTAAACACTTGCAGTCCAAATGTCTAGTTTTTGACACCAAATCCCAACATGGCTTTTTCTATGGTTTTCCTCAAGGTCTTGGTGTCTTAATGTAGCATTTTGGAGGGATTATTGATTATTTTTAGCAATTCCCCAGTGGTAAAATGGTTATATTTGTTTATATTTGTGAATTTCCCCACTGTGGGACTAATAAAGGAATATCTTATCTTATATTTAGCACCAAATCTGTGTAACAAATGGTATCAACCCAAAAATTGCTTTAACAACTTATGAGACATCATAGAGGATGGGAAAAGCCAGCATATACTTAAACACTGTCACAGTTTAATTTAATTGATTTGATTGATTGATTGATTGATTTATAACTAGATACACAGTGCTCAGCTGTATCTCAAATTAATCTTCAGGTTCCCAGCTTTCAGATGATGTACACCACTTCTATGTGACATCTACTGTTGACCTGCTGTCCCCCCCACAAAAGACCACCTCTACCACTCCTAAAAAAGACAAAAATGGGTCTATGGTGGGTCTCAGCGGGTTAAGCACCTGTAGAAAATATCATGAGACAAACATCAATACTTGAGTAAATAAAGCATCTAGACGTGAGTGAATGTGCAACACTTTCATGATACTGAGTCAGTTCATGCTCATAAAACGGGTCTGTGTCCATACACTGTGATAAATCGCATTGTTGTCAAATGAGTAATTGCTGTGAGATATAGATGAGAGAGGGCAGCCCATAATGGTTAATTAACAATTATGTCAGCCAGTGAGATGACCAGGAGACCAATCACTTTGATAGGAGACAGTGGAGGGGGACAGAAATCAAATTATTTTATGACTTGACCCATAATGCTTCCTTAACATGACTTTAATCACTCCACGGTGGATAGGAGTCCCCCACGGCTATCTGGGAGTGAACCAGTCAGGAGTGGAGGACGGCGAGGTTTTGCTATTTGCTGTTATCTCCTGCGTCATTGCTGAGTAAGTAAGCTATAAAAGAACACAGCCATCATTACAGCCGTTTGGTTGCTTTTTAGAGAGATGGAGCTCCTAATGATTAGACATGTCCTTTGTAAATGAAATACAAATCACCCCAGGCTTTTGGTTTTACTTCATTTACTAAGTGCTACATTACCTCATACTTTGGACCTAACAATGGATTTCCTATAAATCTCCGGGTAGTTGAAATGATGAAGGGGCTCACATATCACGAAATGTGCCAGTGCTTATTAGCACTTGAGAAGTTATTGATCGGGCATTTTGATTAATATCTGCTGGGGGGCTATGGTGGCATTCAGAGGCCCGTGGAGGCCTGCTGTGAAACTGGCTGGGGCTTCTCCCTCTCACTTACCTCCAGTTTGTGCTGACTGCCAGCCTGAGCTCTGGCAAGACCAAAGCCACTGCAGCGTCCCGATGCCAGGAATAATAGGAGCTCACCCTCTGCTTCCCAATTCTTCACCATTATTCAGACATAATTGAAGCAGGAGAATGGCTATAGAGAATTTACTTATGGATATAGCATAGGGCTGGTGTATGGGTCAACACCATGGTAGTAAAATTATGAAATAATTAGCAATGTTGTGCAGACAGCATCTGGTCCAAAATCACAATAAAAGATCCTGGACTGGATCTCAAGAGGTGAATTTTCAGACAGTTTTTCATATAAAAACGAGGCACTAATTACACTGGAGCAGAGCAATTGACTGGCTGCTAAGCCAGTTTTCAAAGTGGGGTCCGGGGACCCCCAGGGGTCCTTCAGGGGAATTCTGAGGGTCCTCAGCTAAAAGGGAATCATTTATTTTCACTTTATTTCCATCCATAAGTAACACAATGACACAGGGACTACTTTTGCCCTGGGTTTCACACACTTTCTGTAATAAAACATCTAAAAGCAAAAATCCTCTCAGAAGGGGGACTTTTGGACAAAATCTTATCAAATGGGGGTTTATGGGTCCTTGATGTGAAAAAGTTTGGGAGCCACTATGCTAAGCCACACCTTTCTTAGAACCGTTGATACACCTACTTACAGGTTTCCACATAATGCAATTTATAATGCTAACAATGGCAAATTTTAACGCTTTAAATTCCTGGAAATTTTTGAAACAATGAGTCCTCGATTTCAGACAGTGGTAGACAAAAGCTGGTTTCCTGAAATGAAGATTTAATCAGCAGAACTTAGCCAGTTAATTAAGCTAACGTTGGCACCATGAGAGGAGGTCGTGTTGCTCTGGCTCTATCTGTTTGGTGATGCCAGGAAGCTGCTTGACTTCCTGGATCTACCTTCTCACACAATTATATTCACATTTTATGCATTCATTGTCTATGTTGTATTTTCATTGTATTGTTACTCTGTACACACAGCATCCATTGCCATCTGTCCATCCTGGATCCCTCCTCTATTGCTCTTCCTGTAATTTCTTCCGATTTCTTTTATTATTTCTGATTATTTTAAATGCAAATTATTTAATTGTACCATAAAGCTTAGGCCTACATACCTGGTCAAGCAAGACAGAAGTTAGATTTTTGCTTTGTTGTTGAATTTTCAAACAATATGTTTCTTTTGCAAAGTTACAAGAGAAAAGACTTTAGGATGAAGACTAGTTGATGAGTATGCCGAATGTTGCTATTGCGAATAAAAGTTTGACAGGAGTCACAGGAGTGTAAACTTCCATTTAAAAAAGCAACAACCGTGTAACCCTAACGATAAGCTTCTTTGACTGATAAGTAATGCTGTGCTACTATACCTCTACAAAAGATCCTGAGACTAATGTAACGGTCATCAGCTTATTACCATCCATCCATCCATCGTCAACCGCTAATCCGGTTAGGGGTGGGGGGGGGGGGGGGGAGGACCCCAGGGGGAAAGGGGGGGAGGGGGGGTAGACTGTGGACAGGTCGCCAGTCCATCGAAGTGGACATAGAAACAGACAACATATAGACAGACAACCATTCACGCTCACATCCACACCTACGGGCAATTTAGAGTAATCAATTCACCTAAACAGCATGTCTTTGGATTAGTTTGGAGGAAGCCGGAGTACCGGAGAAAACCCAAGCTAAAAGGGGGGGAAAAAAAAAACTCCACACAGAAGAGCCGCACTGGAATCGAACCTGCGACCCTCTTGCTTTTGAAGCGACAGCGCTAACCACTACACCACCGTGCAGCCCCAGCTTATTACCATAGACTGTAAATAAGAAGTGGACATCGTCACCATGACATCACCCATTAGTTTGCGGACTGCCGTTTTGAAGCCTCCAGTTCGTCATTTTGGCTGTCGCCATCTTGTTTTTTGCAAGCAGAAATGACACGAGATGTGGTGGTAAGAACAACCGAACACTGAATTAGACATTTTTAGGCAACCAAAATAGAAAAAAAAAAATCATCTTTCATGGACTGGAAACACACTGTGAAATGGTTAAAGTCCTACAACAGAAACATGGACAACTAGACAGAGGCTGTGTTAGCCCTGTCCTAAAACATCCCCTGCTTTATGGTCTATTTGACTCTAAATGGGACCATAATTCACTAAATGAACATCATGCTGTTTTGAAGAAGACTTGAAACTAGTGATTGAGACCATAAACTCATGTGTACAGTGTTTACTGACATAATAAATCAAGTGAGAAGTAGGCTCATTTTCTCATAGACTTCTATACAATCAGACTTCTTTTTGCAATCAGAGGAGTCGAATGCAGGTTTAAGGCACTTCAGCACTGATTCACTCACATTCACCGCCTGGTTATTACTACCAAAGTAAATAATAACTTGAAAAATATTTATTCATATATTTTGGATTTTTTTAACCTTTACTAACTTTACCTAAGTTCTGTAAAATGTATTCATTATTAAATTTAATCAAACTGCTCACAATTATTAGGTATACAACCTGTCATAAGGGTCCATAAGTAAGTATTAAGGGATTACGAGCAAAAAATCTTTGGATCTACTGCATGAATCTGTCACAGAACAACAGAATATCAGTTTGGGTTACTTTTCGGCTGAGCTGAACATGCAGCGATGATTTCAATGTAATGTCACTGCAGCGGGAACCGATAACTTGTGGCCTGGTTGTGCGGCCATCTTTCTCCATAATGGACAATAATTGAGCAGAATCCATCACCATAGCTAGAAATAGACCACCATAATGGCCATAAATTGTGCCCTGTGAAGGCATGAGCACTGAAAATCCAGCCGCCCCCGCTGCGTCTGAGAGGCACTGCAACTTCTACACATTTTCCTTTCATCCTTACATTTTGGCTCCATGCTGATTACATACAATGCACACTCAGTCGAGTCAAATCATACCTTTTAAGCACAGAGTGCAGTCGATTGACCTTTGAGGGGCGTTACAGGCACAATGTATGGCAGTAACTCTGCTAAATAAAAGATGTTTGATTGACAACTTGACATCAAATTTGTCTGATATAATTTTCAGAGCTTCAGTACTACAGTATGTGAACACTTTGATTATATTTCTAAGATCACCACATTAATAAGTATAATCCTTGGACTGGAAACACAGTTTGTCATGGCTGTGGAGAATTACACACACATTCATCAACCCTCTCAAAGAGGTGCTACTGTAAATGTAATTAACTTATTTCATTTTTTTTATAAAGGAGCACCTGAATTAAATAAGCAGGGCTGCTGGAGACTTCCTTCCAAACTCCATAAATCAGCAGCAGCTGCTATTTCATCTGATTGAACGAGTGCAAAGAGCATAAAGTTTGCCTCTGCTGTGGGGAATGTGTTTGTGGTGAGTCTCATAAATGCCAAGTTCTTTGGGCAATAAGAATAAATATCACAACCACTCTCTAGAATTACCACATAATTGGGGACTTTCCGCGTCTGCACAGGACCCCGCTGTCTCCTCCTCCTACCCTACATGTAGTGCAACGGATGAGTTCATATTTAGGCCATGAGGGGTAGGAACGTGGTGGGGAGAGACGTATTTAGCCCGTCAGTGCACACAATTTAAGATTGCTTCAAGACAGCAACAGGAAAATAAAGAAAGTGCCAAAAACAAAACAAACTGTAAGCATCTTTATAAAGGTCCATAGTGTTCATGTTTTAATGTTTGGGTTTTATTTTTCAGGATCATTTTTAAATGAATTTTGTGCCCTAATCTACATAATAATTCAACCCAATATTATGGGAAGGCATATAAATTGCACAATATTACAAAAGCATTCAGTGCGTCATGAGGATGCATTGTAGGCTTTTTGCATGTCATTTGTAATGTCCACAACAAAACTACTAAATTAAGTTTTGGAAAAACATCAACCGGGTGAGTGGGAGTGGCCGTGGATGAGTCCAAGAAACCAAAGGGTCCTAAACCTAACTATAGTGGTTTTAATATCTGAATCTGAAGTGACACCAAGGGGTGTGACAAGGCGGCGGTATGTGATAAACAGTCTTTCTCGCTTTTTATACTGCGACACTACGTCCAAGCATAGCATTTTTACACAGATGTGTTTACACTGCAGTCAATACAGACTACATGGGGTACAAATGACACGGCAAAAGCGAGAACGGCGTTCTTGCAGCATGCTATATGTCTTGTGCATTACTGTGTCATTCATACACCTTTTCTGGCTAACAGGCTGGTTATAGGATCATGGTAAAGAGGTATGTCCTAAATGTTGTATCCCAAACTACATAATAATTAAAGGAACTGGTACCGTATATTTTCCTGTTGGCATAAAATAGCGCAGTACATTGATTTATTGGATGCTTCAGGTAAAAACAGTATTCTGTGAATAGATATACAATATTTATATTTTATTTTGCCTGAGGGCAAATTTGTTTTCACAGCCTGCACATGTACATGTCTCACATGAAAACCATACAGATCCACACTAAGGGGGGTAATAGGGATGAATCCTGAATTCTTCTGCCTCAGCAGCTCCTCTGTATAGTACATACTGTATAGTGGTGGCGTACTGTGTAGTATGAACCTGGAAGAGGCAGAGCCATCACATTACTGGACCCCGATTGGTTAAAGCAAGGCAGAGGTGTTAGTGTGAATGCTGTCATTTGGGACAAAAGCCAGAAAGGGATCAAATTGATGAGAATGCAATATTTTTTTCAATGAAATTGCCAGATTTTAACACTTTAACATCTTTACATCTACTTTATGTCACTAAAGGGAAATTAGAGATCAGTAAGGAAGCAACGGGGCATCCTAATGGGTTCAGGGTTCAGGGTGCTGACCATATAGTCACAGCATTACTGGTTTTATTCCAGCCAAAGACTTTTCTTTAAGATTATCCCTTATCTTTTTTTCCCTTATTTCCTGTTAACTTTCCATTTCCATTCAGTATTAAGCTGTCAAACATCTCCTCTTGTAAAACAACCCGAAACAATTTGATCGTCAAAAGCCAATCATTAAAAAAAAAAAACATCAAATCCCTGCCGTCTAAATGACACATGTTGCTTCACCATTCAGAGGGCAAGTCATTCACCATCGTTCGCATACTTCAAAGCGTGTTGAGATTCTGCCAAACAAGCGCAGTCTCATGGTTTCTTGTTGTAATTTTAGTGCGCGATGAAAGGTAAAGTACCAACACTTATTTACTTGTTACTCAATGTGCCAAAGGTGCAGCCGCAGATATTTTTGTTTCCATTATCTGTCTCGTCGAATCTGTCCCTCCGCTCATCAGATGAATGTTTATTTATGGATCTCAACTTTAATGGAGAGCATCACAGAACTTTATACTAATAATATAAACCCAACACCTAAAATAACTAAATATCTGTGTACTTCTAATCAAGATTTTACCTCCAGTAAGTAGTCAGAAAGCTCAGAAAATGTGATTTATTTATTTATTTATTTTTTTTTTGCTATGGCACAGAATGAATTTGTAAGTTGTAAACTCGAAGTTGCAGATGTGTTGTTTGACTGTCACTGCTTAATTGCATTTCCCATGGTGCATTCAGAGAGACTTTGACTGACAGCTTGTAAACTGCTGGGGGATGGGAAAGTTGGATACTGGAAAAACTATGATTTGAGTCATAGACAGAAGCACTAATGCCAGTATAGACAAGAAAAAAAAAAACAATAACAAAATCCTACTAATGTATCCAGAAATAGTCTCATTCTCATTCATACAGTATAATGTATATTGATTTGTTCTATAAGCCAGAGTAAAGTTGAGTTTTTCCACGGGATTTATGTCACAGAAATATTGCCTTTAATTTACGTAAGCAGCTGTGATCCTGAAACATTCCCCTGACCCGTGCTCGTCATGTTAAGTGCAATGCCAAGTAACATTTCTGCATGAGTTGCATCGATCTCACTCGCATGTGAGGGGACACAACCGGAGGATGGAGCGGGAGAAGTGACAGGCTACTGGCTGTTTGCCTGCTCAGTCTCCACTGCCAAAGTAAACAGGTGAGCTTCTCATCTTTTCACACCTCTGCCTGCTGCTGACAGAGAATCACATGGAACAGAGTCAAGAAGGAGCACATCAGATGGTATGGACGATAGTTTGGCCTACTTACAGCTAGCTGTTTTGATAGCCTTATCAAACTGGGTATTTCAGGTACAACTTCTACGTGGTTGTGCTTGGAATATGGGAATACGCGAGGATCTTTCTTGCAAGCAGAAATGGAAGATCAAGGCTAGTAAAGCACAATGCAGCCTTGTTTACATTCCTCCATATAGTCCCACTCAGCATGTCCCAGTTGACACCACGAATCAATTTCAGGAGAGATGAAGTGGGGAAGAACTCATGAAATTCAAACATTTCTCTGATGTATATTCCAATTCGCTTGACCTTTCGACAGGGTCAATAGCGCCACGTCAGTCACGGAGAGACGGCTTTGTGTTTATCCCCCCCCCCCCCAACATTTGTCACATACTTGTGCTGAAAAACAGGCCAACGCAGCTGCCTGCTAGGAACCCAAGATGTCATACAAGCAGCAAACAATACCTGGCCATCAGAAACTGACAACCTTTGAACTGTCACTCCTCGAAACGTCTGAATCGGCTGAGGCTAAACAAGACGTGTCAGGCTAAACAAGCTGGCGTGTAAGCAGACATTTTGAGGGTCATGCAACATGGGAACCACAGACAAATTCTTTATTAAGAAGCTTTTTGACCATGCAGACATTTACACCTACCGTACGTGCACATACACATACACAGCGTACACTCACGCCTTACCCACGCAGCAGCGACTTCAAAAGGAACAAGGAGATAAAACAAAATGAATTGCAGACACATCAAGCCTCCCATGCCCTTTAAAGCTTAATTATACCTGTTGGGGTGATGAGAGACACATCACAGAACCTAGTGATTAATAAACAAACGCTGCATCCCATAAAGCGTCTGACAAGTCCCTGCTCATCGCCCCTCGCACTCACAGTCTGGGCTCAGGTGGAGTGCACATATCAAAGTGTATCAAACAGGAATGAAGTTAGCCCAGCCTTGGCCAAGGCTTCCCCCCCCCTGTCCTCATCACTTGGCCCTCTTTCTCCTCCACCTGTCCATCTGAATGAGAGCATCATCCAGACACGTGCTTCACAGCACCAGTCTCAGTCTTTCATCTTTCACTGCCAGGCCCGGATCACTCGACTGGGGCTTTGTACCCGCCGACGTGGTAAGTGTCGCGTTTGCCGGGGTTTTGTAAACAGACACACCTTTTGTGAAAGATGATGTGAATGAGATGAAGTTACTAACTGCTGGAGCTGCGCGGCTGTTGCTGAAGGAAGGGGCTGACCCGAGGCTAAGGGCATATTAGATTGCCCCGTCTTGAAAGGGGTACGTGTCGAGTGAGAGCCGGCACAGTGAGCACTTACAAGAAGTTGTCAAAACTCAGGAAGCGCCAGCAGTAAGACTTCCATCAGTGGTAGGAGAGCTGTAAAGGTGTGGTATGATTTTTCCTGCCAAACATTTAAGCAAAACGGAGTGCTAATTACCTCCATGATTTACTCAGTTATCTGGGCCCTCTGGCTTCATTACAGTAGTGGGAAATGTCATGCTTAAGGCAATTACGGAATATCTCATTCAAAGTAAATTAAAATCACATTGCGCTGAAGAAAGTACACTGACGCACAGGTGTACAATAATACTATAAATGTACCACTCTGACCTGGAAACAGTAACTATAATGAACATTACCCTAAACACAGACTGAATGAGGCCATTAGGCCCAACTGTTTGTTGTTTTGTCAGACTTTTGGTATTTCTTAAGCTCCTCACCAGTCAGTGTTATTACGCTGTTGGCGATGCATGCTTCTCGCTTTAAGCTGCTTTAGCCAAACAAATGTGATTTAGCCTAATCATTTCACTCAGACACAAGTTGGTATTGTTTGGGGTGTTTTTCCACTTCATTTCCACATTGTTGCTACACTTCAGGTACATGTGCAAGCTTAAGACAGGAAACAGCACACTGAATCTTCACCTGGCTAGTTGTAATAATGCTCAAGATGTCATATAAAGACAGCTAAAATACCTTCATTAACAATTAATTAATGGCAGAATTATATTTGATGGGAAACATGTAAATGCAACATTTTAAAGCTGCACTGACCAATATTTTTTACAGTAGAACAAATGTTTTCCAGTAATGTGACAAACCCTCAGAGATTTATCACCAGTTTGTTTCAGCATCTTTCAGCTCATTGGTTTGCTTTCACAGACCACAACCTACTGTTATGGTTCAGTCTCTCCTCAGCACTATTTGAGCTGTTTTCAGTGAAAAAGCTCTGATAAACCCATTCTAAGTTATCTGCCCAGCGCCAAACATGCAGCCCATTCACATGAAAAGGCGTATGAATGCCATGATAATGCAAAATGCATTTAGCATGGAACAGGAACATGTCATTTTTATGTCATGTACTGACTGTAATGTAAACACATCTGTGCAAATATGCTACGATCAGAGTTACAGACGTAGAATAAAAACAAGAAAAGAGAAGGTGGATGGGTCCAGCAAACACAGGACAGGATCGGTGTTTTGTTTTGTAGGCTAAGTTACGTAAGTGAGGTTTGCAACGTCCTTTTTAATAATATTTGTGATGTGTTTTCTGTAGTTTTTCATGTATACTTAGTTTACATTCTTATTTTTAGGCAAACCATGATGTTTTTCCGAAACCTAAGTGTGTGGTTTTGTTGCCCAAACCCAACTGCGGATGTTATACTGTAGTTTTATTGCATGGCGTATGAACAACCCACAAAAAGCGGAGTATAAATGACACAAGAAAAGTCTAAAATACGTCCTCATAACCTTGTAATGTTGTAGTATTTATACGCCTCTCAGTGAGATCAGGTTGAATAATATTATAGTCACAGTATATTTCTCTGTGTTGCAGAATGGTTGTTAATTTATCAAATGCATCAAAGATTATCCAGTTAACAACTAGCTAACATTTCTGGTAAATTCACACAGTCACTCTCAGTGTTGTGCCACAGCTAGGGATAAAATAAGTAATTAAACTAAATTCATTAACAGAATAGAACAAGCAACACAATGTCAGCCCATTTAATTACCTAAAGTGAAACATTTGCAGTTTGAAAATACACCACATATGCCCTTTACGAATTTCATTTAAACGTTGCTGTCATATTAAGGACATACTAACGGCTATTAGGTGTCACATGACAGCTGCTGTCATAACTACTGGCTATTAGGAGAGCCTGTGTGTTGCACTGCTGGGGACTGGTGATAGACTGGGACCAAATGAAAGGGCTGACAGAGACACTAGGAGTGCGGTATAGTATAAATGATCATGCCTTACCATTGATTTAACTAATGATGAGTGCTCCGAGTGCAACAATAGTAATTTTGTCATAAAGCTGTCAGCAGTTAATCAATCTGTTAAGGGTTTTCCTCCTTCAATGTAAGATTTATTAAATGTTCATGCAGGCTTGTCCAGGCACGCTCAGGTCTGCCGACACAAAGCAAGTCTAGAAAATCTTTGATGCTCCTTTTTGTCACATTATTATTTCATGCTATCTATTTAGGCTACTGAACGGTATAAAATTAAGGTGACACAATCAAGTTTTTTTCACAAAATGTCAAGGAAATTTATGTTTCTCCTCTCAACTATGTGGTGACTTTTTTTTTTTTTTTTGTATCTGGGTTTGTCTGAGCTCCTCGGGCTGTGTCTCGTACAGCCAAGACTTGCACGGTTAGATGCCTAAAGGTCTTTCTACGCCTGCTGGTACATCTGCCAACAATAGGAATTCCCCCAGTTTACACAAAGTGAGGTTATCTTTAAAGATTAAGCCTCATTGTTTCCTTTTTGGAGGGTTCATGCCGCTGAAGTGACTGATGTTACCTCAAAATCTATTAACTAAACCAGCTTAATCTCCTGTGATTAATGTAATGAACGTTGCTCATAGGGCTGTTTTGTTCCCTTCTAGTTTTCTCTGACAATTTAAAAATATTTCAATTACATTGTGGTCTCCCTATAATTCAGTCACAGCACAAATCACCTCTTTCAGTCCAATCTTTACAAATGATTGCCTGTGAAATGGCATAAAAAGCATCACTGGTTGCATTTCTGTGGATGACACCCTTCAATCAACAAGGGTACAATCAAGGGTCACGTGTTGGACTATTTCTTGGCCAGGAGCAGTGACTTGCTGAAGTCTAGGCGTTGTCACGCTGCCTGGCAACCTCACAAAAACCTCTCATAAAAACCACAACTTTCCACAATTTCCCAACTTGGGATCAATAAAGTATCTATCTATCTATCTATCTATCTATCTATCTATCTATCTATCTATCTTTGTTTTGGTTTTTTTGTATGGATTAAACAAACAAGTTATATAACATTTTAATAACAGACCTTTAGAGGTGCTGCCAGGCAGAGTTTTTAACCTTTGGACAGAGCAAGGCTAGCTGTTTCCAGTCTTTATGCTAAGCTAAGCTAATCGGCTGCTGGGTCTTGCCTTATATTGAACGGACAAATATGAGAGTGGTATCGATCTTCTCATCTAATTATCATCAACAATGTGGAAACTTTTGTAGTTAAAGGGTGTTTAGGGGGATCTATTGGCAGAAATGGAATATTAATGAGGATGCTTTCTTTTTTTTTGTATAATCACTAGGGCTGTCAAAGTTAACGTAATAATAACGCATTAACCTAAATTCATTATAACGCCACAAATATCTTTAATGCATTAACACAACTTGATATTTCAGATGTTGTAGCAGGCTCCGTTTTACAGCTTGGTACCAATGTAATAATACTGTGTCCCAAAGGAGGTTAAATAACGCTCCAAACTGACATCACCGTTTTCAAAGGGATCCCTTGACCTCAGACCTCAAGATATGTGAATGTAAATGGGTTCTCTGGGTACCCACAAGTCTCCCTTTTACAGACATGCCCACTTTATGATACTCACATGAAGACTGGGGCAAGTCATAGTCAAGTCAGCACACTGACAGCTGTATTTTTTTTTATGTTAAATGCAGTACCTGTGAGAGTTTCTGGATAACTATACTATACTATCATTGGTTTGTGCTGTTAATTAATTTCCAACAATAAATGTATATAAACATTTACATAAAGCAGCATATTTGCCCTCTCAAATCTTAATTTTGAACAGAAAAAAACGAATCGCGATTGACTACGGACAATCATGCGATTTATCACGATTAAATATTTTAATCAACTGACAGCCCTAATATCCACCATAATATCCGAATCATTGTGTTTTGTTAGCTTTGAATGAGCCATTTATATCTACATAAGGAGCGGGTCCTCTTCACAGAGCCGGCTGTCGGACAAACCAAACACCAGCTCAAGATAGGATTCACATTTCCACCATAGTTCTGCACGCTTCAGCCACGATCTACAACCTCACCGCTAGATGCCGCCAGATCCTACTCACTGCACCTTTAAATGAATTATTTTTATTTCCTGGCCGATGCAAAAATCACTTGAGCTGTATCCTACATATAAAATATGAGAAATGACTCATTTCTATAGCATGACATCTTCTCACAATCATCATCCAAACCTCTCATTACACGAGGTAAATATTATAAAATCACACCGAAAAGTAGATTTGAATTTGAACTAATATTTATAATGATGTATGAAATTATTGTTTTTGCTGTCGGTTGCTTGCTCCTGGTGCTCTCACTCTGCTTCTTTGAAGTGAAATATTAAAGTGCTGTTTAATGTGGTCATGGGGTTGTTCATATATTGCCTTTCGACTGTAGTCAGCTCCTCTTAAATACATAGCCAGGGCTGTAATTTTTACAAGTCAAGGCAAAATGCACTCTAAATACAGTATCGTAGTTTCAAATGGCATAGAATAACCATCTCATTTTGCATATATAACCATTTGATATTCAGTCAGCCATCCTTTCTCTCATCGAGTGGCACGGTGTTATTAAAGCGTATAATCATAGATTTTGTGAATGAAACGACTGAGTCAAAATGGTAGGTATGAAGTGCTTACTGAGAGTATTTTCGACACGGCAAGCCTCCAGGTGTGAATGTGTCATTTTAAAAGCATTTGAATATGAACACGGGTTTACATTTATATGTGGCAAAAACAGAAACAAACAAACAAGCTGATATGAAGCTAATGGGAAGCCTGCTCTCTAATTGCAACAACCACATTATATTTTACAATCCCCTTTTGATGGTGATATTTGTAATTATACTGCATACTTTTGGAAAGGGTACACAGCCTGTTTCTTGGCGTTTGCTGTGCGTTGTGTTATCCTTATTTTTATCTCTGTCGCGTTTCTATAGATGTGTCAAATCGTGGTCTATAAATATCCCTGTTTTGACATGATTTGGCTCAAAATAACTGTATACAGCAAGTAAGTCTTTTATGTATTTCTAGTGTCTTTAAATCTGCAGCATCAAAGCTGAAAGCGCCGAATCTCTAAAGTGAAGGCCCTCTTGAGTCGAAGCGCTTATTAGGTTTTGTCTGCGAGTCTCGTCGGACGAGCAGATGATGAATAGTAGGGGGAATAGCTGGGCGCACACCACCACAAGCTCCCCTCTATGTCTCCTCCGCCCAATGTGGAGCACCGTGGTGTTATGAGAACAGGATAGCTCTTGAGACGCTCGCCTTTCACTCCTGAGATGGTGCGTAAATAGAGCAGGAGCCGACAGATGGGCCTCAGCAAACTGGTCCCGTTGACCTTTCAACCCCACTGTCCATCACTCCCCTCGTCTCTATAAGAAAATGCAGTGGAATTCCAAGGAGATTATCATCCTTTATGTCCCTTGGTTTGCTACCCATTGCGGGCGGTGAATATACAGAATGCACCAGGAATCCCGGAGCACATTCCCAGGATCCTTGGAGCAGCAAGAACACTGTGTTCTGCTAATGTACTCAGT
Organism: Pterois miles; assembly: GCA_947000775.1. Lineage (NCBI taxonomy): Eukaryota > Metazoa > Chordata > Actinopteri > Perciformes > Scorpaenidae > Pterois > Pterois miles. Next base: position 11,531,207 of record CAMQGK010000028.1, read on the forward strand.
TATATTAAAGTTAAAACACAAAATCATGCAATGTAATGTATGATGAAGTGCTTGATTCTAATCTGAAAATGTAGATTTTGGTTCAGCGGCACACACACCCGCCCTATCTGACAACAGCCTGTCTGCCTGCTGCGCCTCTTTTGTGATATTATTACGTAGTACAGCTTAGTTCTGACACACATCCAGCTCACTTCTGCTCTGCTACTGTTTACCTGTTCACATCACATGTGTGGAGAGAGCGGTAATGAGAGAGTCGTCTGTCTGAGTGAGGGATTTGAACTTGTACGGTGAGACAGAAGAAAGAGGAGACTAGCAATTTGGAAAATTATCACTTGAGATTGCCTGAAGCTATACTTTTGTATATTCTTGTTCTTATTTTCAACCTGTTTCCTGGTACAGTATATGCAGGACCTGCCCAACGTTTTAAGGAGTTAGCAGCTACTGTAAGGAGGATGTTTCATTCATAATTTCCTCTGTATGATATCTATTTGGTTTCATTATATTATGGCACACTGTACACAATAGTTCAACAAGCTCACAGTTTGTATTTCATTTTTTGGGTCACTTTTTCGGTTTGGTTTGTTTTGCACAGAAGGGAGAAGAAAAAAATAACCACTTCCAATGTGCTTGAAATGCAAAATATATAGATACACTAAGAGATAGATACACACATAATACTGATTTTATATGTTAAACTAGAATGGCGAACGATCATGTGTTATACCCAGAGGTCTTAATGTTATGGCTGATCGTAATTTTTAAAAAAACAAATCCTGAATCTGCATCATGATCCAGATCGCCATCAAAATGCAACAAATTGTTCATTATGCCACAAAACACCCCTCCAAAAACTTCTTCAAATCCACCGCAAACTTATGGACTAATCCTGCTAACAGACAGACAAACAAATTCACAGTCCAACACAGGTGAACACAAAACCTCCATGGTCTTAGCGGAGGTAATAAGGCAGGTCAGTTAATGGTACAGGCCTATATTCAGATAATTGCCTTTTCTATGTCTCTGGCACCTCATCAAATAATTAGCAGGCCTGTACTTAATAGTGGTGCAATGGCTCGACAAGTCTCCGGCTCATTTTTTCATTGAATTTACGGTTCAGTTTTGGATCCCTGCTGTACACTAACGCTACAGTCTTCACTTGCCATTCTACAGATAATTCTTAAAACACATCATATTAAACAAATGTTGGAAACAGAAATACAGTGTTCCTCTTTCAGATTTGCTGTTTACACAGTTCCAGTTATATTACTATTGTTTTTAATATAGTTTTCCTGAACTTTGCAAGAATGCATTTCATTTGGTCTTAATTTAAGTCAGATTTTGCTGTTTTTCAGCAATCTCAACATGTTTTACTGTATATAGAGCAAATGCTAACCAAATATACCGATACAGATACTGCAATGATATTGTAGGGTTTGCTATTGTTGCTTTCACAAAACATTTACACAATGAGAGGTTTGATAAAAAATCAGTAACGTGGATATAATGACAAAATGCAAATAATAGAGTAGAATAGAGCAAAAGCAGTTCAAGAAATTACATCTCTTTACTGTAATGCAGCCTTTAAATCCAGGAAAAGACAACACTTCTGAGACTATCTAGTCTTACATCATGATATCCATATAATATTGATAAACTGGTCAGCCCTCGGGTGAACCTTCATAAAGGTTCACTGATGTTAATATTAACTGTCATGAAAGGTGTGCAGTGCCATCCTGACCCATAATACAACAGCTGAATTTGTTCAGCAGTGTGTTTGAAGGGAAATTATCATCTCTGACAAAAGGACATCCATAAACTTTTGGCAATCTTGGGGTGTCCTGAGGCTGAGGGGTTCAAAATGCTGACAATGTGATTGCACTGAGTCTGACTATGGAGCGTTTGTTGCAAGTCATTCCCACTTTCTTTTATATCATCCTGTGTCTTCTCTCTGCTGTTACTCCCATGGACAGTCAGTGACCACCAGTGTTGTAGTCAAGACCACTTAAACCAAGACCAAGTCATGACTAGGACCAAAGTGTATTAAGACCAAGACAAGACCAAGATTGTGAGGGGTTGAGACCAAATCAAGACCAGAACAGAGAGAGACTGCATAACACACTTTTGATGAAACGTGAAACATGCAAACCAAAAAGCACACCTCAAACTGATCTGAAAGATCCACACTCCTATTAAAACACCAACAGAAAACAATTGATTCAGCTTCACAGTCTTGAAATAAAATCCAGAGTCCTCATTGTCTGAGACTGAGACAAGGCCGAATAAAAATGTCGTCATTTCTGAGATGAGAGACCAAGTCCAGCCTCGAGTATTATAACACTGGTGACCATGCATGACAACCACATGAGTAATAAACTCCAATACCAGTATCGATTGTCAATCATGCTAATTGTCAAGACATTTTAAGGTGATGGCATCCATCTTTTCACACAGCACATACATACAATAAACAGTAATATGATTTGTATATGTTTTCACATGGCTCCATGCTCTGTGCTTTTTCGTCAAGGTTAGGGCTCGTTGAAAAAACGACGATGCCACTACTCTTAAAGCGATACCAATAAAGTACTTCATTCCATACCCGTCATGTGAATGGAGGCAGTGTGTGCATCCCACTGGCTATCTAATCGGTGCTGCACTGCCCAGCCTTCCCAGGCCAATGGTGGCAGGAGGGTAGAAGCCTAACATCCACCCTCTGGTTCCTCCCAGGTTAAAACTGTTCGCTCTGTCAGCACCGTTGCAGTTGTTAGCGCTGTTAGCACCATTAGCTGATATCTATCGGCTCAGACATCTCCGTCTTCACAGCCATGTGCAGCTGTATGGGTTATTGGTAGTGGGCCAATCACCATCCATCCATCTATCTTCAACCGCTTATCTCGTACACCCTGGACAGGTCGCCAGTCCATCGCAGGGCACATAGAGACAGACACATTCACACCTATGGGCAATGTAGAGTCACCAATAAACCTGCATGTCTTTGGACTGTGGGAGGAAGCTGGAGAACCCGGAGAAAACCCACGCAGAACATGCAAACTCCAGAAGCTAGATTTGAACCTGCAACCCTCTTGCTGTGAGGCAACAGTGCTAAGCATTGCATCACCGTGCATGGGCCAATCACATGTTGCATTAATCTGGGCTAAAAAAAAAAAAAGATCAATTTCAGGTATTGTTTGACTGGAGAGGGGTTATGTCTTTTTGTGTTTTTGGCTTTGGATAGCAGTTTATGTGATGTATACACTTGTGATTTGACCTCTTTATAAATCAGGAAGTTGCTTTACTTTTGTAGCTGCTTTGTAAAATTAACGGTCCTATTTCTGATGTGCATCCATTAGTTAGTCACCCCTCTCTGTATGTCAGTGAAGTAAACATCCGTGTAGCATAGTTTAGACTGTTGCTGATCCTTTGCATTCCTTGTTGAATTTTAATCTGCGAAACAATTCAGTATAAGCTGGTCAGGTCAGCATTGCGGGTTGTTTTCCATGCCAACTGCAAGGAATTAAACCACTGAGAGAAATGACCGATGGATGCAGTCACACCAGACACATAACCTTCTGTTTACTTAGTTACTAAACAAAAACGAACGCATGGACCGGACAGATGTTACAACTGTGAGTTTACTCAAGTTTACTTTCCCAACATTATGCTCACATATTTGCAGTGCTCATACTCATCCATCACTATCAATATTTTTCATGCATCCACACAGAGAGAGCATTCAATCACATAGTTTTGAAGGAAAGCCCACTTACTTATATAACAATGCTGATTAACAGAACATTTCCCTTTTGTAGACGACCACAAAGAGCGACTCTTAGCGTCTCTGTGGCTGAGTCACCACACAGCTTGGGCCCCATTCATGTTTTTCCCATGTTGCAATTTACTCACTGAATTAGGCTTGGACCAAAAAAAAGTGTTTCAGTCCCAATTATCATCTGGCAAGGACAGGAGGCGGTCTGGGGTGGGGGGTGAGATACTTAAGCCTTTTCACTAGTGCTGCCTTGTTTCCCCTGTTCCTCTCCTTGAGAGAGTAATGTGTTTCCTCACACAAAAGGAGGATCTTCAGAGATATGCCAAGAGTCTGGAGAGTGTGTTTGCTGGACCTGTGAAGAGACCTCTTTAGGAGGCTTTGAGGACAATGGAGCATGGGCACCGGCCGTGGTTTACTTTGTCCACGCCAAGCATTTCACACGCACCCAGGGCAACAGCCGGTCTGAGCAAAGGCACAACATTAGTCTGAGTTATTGAAAAGGCCTTTTTCATCTTTGTCACCCAATCAGTGCAATGATCGCTCTGAGGGAGTTATGTTTGACCAACCTTTTCTTTTTTACTTCTTGAGACTCTCCACATTCTTTACCTACAAACTACTTTTTGGTTTCCTTCACTCTTTTTAAAGTTAAATCTAATATATTTTTAATGTCACATAAGTTTTGTACTTAGAGTAAGCTTAACCAAACTACCAACAGCAGGGCGTCTATAATCTAATTTTATTATGCAGATAATACCGCTTCCTGTGTGTTTTGTTACTCATAAATATTGAACAGGAATCACACAGAGGGTGTAATGCTTCAGTGTGTTACTATGAGCCAAAGGATAGTTATAAATAATCCGGTTTCCTTAAATATTTTGAATGGTCAGTACATAGAGGCTGTAATCTATACTGCAGGTTAACAGCATTAATGTTTGAAGCTGCACAATGTAATTCATTAAATGATCTAATCTGACCTGTTTGCACATTATTAGGCACAGGAAGTTGCTATATTATTCATTTTTTCATCAGATAAATAAAACATATTATTTAGTAAAGGATGTTTGGTTTAATTTGGTGACAATCTATTAAATTCCCTCTGAATTTTGAAGAGGACCAAAAAATGGCGTTCTGAATGATCTACAGCAGAACTGGAGGAGACACCCAATGCATCTTCATTATATAGCTGAAGTTTCCCATCTCTCCTGCGCCTCCAGTCTCAGCCGGCTCACATTGTTCATATCTCAATGGCCGGGCTGTTGTTGCTATAGCAATAGGTGGAGGTGACAAGGGTGCAGGTTGCTCCTGATTTAAGTAAATGGTACCTAGTGGTGTCTTAAACAGGCTCTGCAACATTTACATCAGGGAGATAGAAGATAGAATGGACAATATTGGTGTAACATCAGTAAAAGCGTCTGATTTCAGGGAGACAAACACGTCCACGTCATATAGAACAGGGGTCTTGAAGTAGCTCGCGAGCTACCAGTATCTGATTGGCTCCCTAAGGGTTCAAAGAATAGATACATAAACTTGATAACACAAAATCCCTTTTTAAACCTGTTTCTGTCCAATCAAATTCACAGACATCCCACCCCCTTCTGTGGCAAAATGATTTTTTTGTGAATCAGCTGTCAATTAAATGAGCTACGCTGCTTTCAAGTTTGGTCACATCAGTGACACTTTACATTTGGTGATGTTAGCAGACTAGCAAGTGCACGCCAGATTTGACAATGACGACTGAAAACTGCCAGTTTTCAACAAGTTTTTTTTCACAAATATGAATGACAAATGTGTATCATTTGCAGTGCGAGCTTGTTGATAAGAGAAGTAACGTCAAGCATGGCTTCACCAAAGTCTACGGCATCTTTCCAGCTGATAGGAGTCTACAATCAGAGAAGGCAAAGGAGCTGAAAACAACAACATCAGTCTCATCAGCTGACCAGGCCATAACAGCAACAGAGGCTTCGTACAAAACATGAAAAGCCCTTCACCTATGGCAGGATTTTAATAGAGGCGATGACCGTGGTCGCTGAAACGTTATTAAAGGACCATAAATGTAAGACAGAAATTATGTCTGCTATTGGTGATGTACACCTTGGTACTATGAGTAGCTCTTGGCTACTTTCATTTTGTCAAATTAGCTCTCAGAAGAAAAAGAAAAGGTTGGCGACCCCTGACTTTGAAATGTACACATTCAATGTATGAATTGGAGCTTCACAAAGTCAATCCGCTCATTCATACTTTAAATAATATAAAGACATTTGGTTCTGTCTAGAACTGTTATATTGTTAAAATTAAGGTAGTGAAATTATGAGGAAATTTTGGCCTTGTCATGTTATCGTCACTGATAGTTATTATGCATCTTGATAGGGCTGGATATAACTGATAAACCGCATGTTAAATATGATGTGATTAGTTGAATATAAGTTGCATAAGTTTTGTTTTAGGATGACTGCAAAATTATGGAGTTATTATTAATAATAAATATATTCTTCTTTTGTGCTTTTGTTAATAATTTATTACTGGAAATGGTTATGTCCATTTTTATTGTATCATGACTACTTAATTTGTATTATATAATACATAAATATCATTTATATTATATAATATAAAAACACAGTGATTGTAAAGTGCCTGTGCCCTTAAAAGACAGCATATATTCTGAGATAACAACAACACACCCACCTGTGCATCAATCACTGGAGACGGCCCATAAATACTTTGTTATGAACAAGAACCTGATAACGGTGGCAGCAGAGCTCCTACGAAAACACAGCCATGCAAACCGCAGACTATGTGCAGCAGTTCAAGCGATGTTGTGTTAAATATTAATCTCGCACACTTTGGGAGCAGCATTCCTGTGAGATCACAGTCGAGGCAACTTGTGGAATGCAACGTTAAGTCCTGAAACTGTACTTCCTGGCTGTGAACAGAGGCATGCTGGGAAGGCCTGTAGATACCTTTTACCCTCTGTCTCTCAACAGGTGGCTCTCCCTTCTTGATCCTTAAATTACTGCTCTTCTGTGAGACCCTCCATAAGGGATGGGTTTGACAAATAAGATTGCCGCTGTTGTATTCTCTCTTTGATTTAAGTCAACAAAAGCATCGTGACAGCTTGCACTGACATTTGGACTTTGGCTTTTGAAGACCATTAAGTTCATGAGGTGAAGGTGTGACTGTATCACATACCCAAACAAATAATAGCCTAACTGATCACATGGTACATGTCTTGAGCAAGCATGTGCAGGCAGATCTGTGGTAGTCCTTGTGAAATATCTTGATATAAGCCCCACTTGCCAGACCACATAATTAGCTTTTGACCTACATTTCTCCCCAAGCTTTTTGTGCATAAGCTACAGGTCAGCTTCACTGGGACTGGGACTCGACGCTTCAAGGAAATCATTACTCTCTGACCAGAGCTAAAGAAGTCATTGACAAATGTCTCACCGTGTTTGCCAAACAAAAATCTAACCTTCTTTTCACAAGTAGCAGCTGTTTATGGTTGTGTTGCCTCAAAGCGAATTGAAAGGGCGTTTGTGCATGACTCACTCCAATTGTAAATGCTAAAAAATAACTTCGTAACACTGAAAATCCTCCTTTGATGATGTGATGGTGTGGGTGGACAGGTCCTTGAATGGCGTTCCACTGTATGAAGTTTGACTGCTAATGGATTGTCTGAATAAATATGTTCCTTCTAATACTGTGCTTAACAAATCACAGAATGAAAGTGTAAAATAGCACAACATAGCAATATTAAAATGTACCTGGCAAAATGTACCATAACATGAAATAATGTGACATTTTCATCACTTGACATGATGTGATAAAAATGTCATAAGATAAGATAAGATAAGATATTCCTTTATTGGTCCCACAGTGAGGAAATTCACACATTACAGCAGCAAAGTGGATAGTGCAATAAAGACAAGAAGCACAGATTTAAAAACAGTATTAATACAATAAAATAAATAGATTAGTATATACATAATAGAAAAAGTAAGTAAAGCCAGGAGTATGTCCTTTATATCAATAAATAAGTTTGTTGTTAATGTGACTGTGTTTGTGGTTTACTGGGAGCAGTGCTGGTTGTGGAGTCTAACAGCTGCAGGCAGGAAGGACCTTCTGTAACGCTCCTTCGTACACTTAGGGTGTAGCAGCCTGTCACTGAAGGAGCTCTCCAGAGCTCTGATGGTGTCTCTCATGGGGTGGGAGTCCTTCTCCATCATGGATGACAGCTTAGCCATCGTCCTCCTCTCTCCCACCACCTGCACTGAGTCCAGAGAGCATCCCAGGACAGAGCCGGCCCTTTTGATAATCTTATCCAGCCTCTTCCCGTCTGCAGCTGTGATGCTGCTGCCCCAGCAAACCACTCCATAAAATATAGCTGATGCCACCACGGTGTCATAAAATGTTTTCAGAAGTGTCCCCTGCACTCCAAAAGACCTCAGTCTCCTGAGCAGATACAGTCTGCTCTGGCCTTTTTTATGGAGTTCAGAGGAATTTGTTGTCCAGTCCAGTTTATTGTTCAGGTGAACACCCAGGTATTTATAAGATGTCACCATCTCAATGTCTGATCCCTGGATGTTCACCGGTGTTGGAGGGGGATGAGTTTGCCTGCGGAAATCCACCACCAGCTCTTTAGTTTTCCCCGCGTTGATCTGGAGGTGGTTCCGCAGGCACCGTCCACGAAGTCCTGGGAAAGTTCTCTGTACTCCCCATCGTCCCCATCAGTGATGAGGCCGACGATAGCAGAGTCGTCAGAGAACTTCTGCAGGTGACAGGTTGGTGAATTGTAGGAGAAGTCTGCAGTGTAGAGCGTGAAGAGGAACGGAGCCTGAACCGTTCCCAGCGGGGCCCCCACACTGCAGACCACCGTGTCTGAGGTGAAGTCCTGTGTCCTCACATACTGTGGGCGGTTTGTGAGGTAGTCCAGTATCCAGGATGTAAGATGTTGATCTACCCCTGCAGTCTCCAGTTTGTCCCCCAGAAGTGTCGGCTGGATGGTGTTGAAAGCACTGGAGAAATCAAAGAACATGATCCTCACAGTGCTCCCAGGCTTCTCCAGGTGAGACAGAGCTCGGTCCACAAGGAAGATGACGGCATCATCCACCCCAATGCCAGGTTGGTAGGCAAACTGTAGTGGGTCCATGGATGGACTCACCACAAGGTCATGTCGTCATGTCACATGATATGACATAATGTGAACTGACATAACAAGACATTCGATGACATGTCATATTGTGACATGACAGTCTATAGTGTGACATATTATGGAATGGCCTTGCATGATATGACATAGCATATGACATGACATAGTATGACATCATATTTCATGGAACGACATAATGTGACGTGACATGACATGGCACTTCATGACATAATATAATGTGACATTCCATAACATTTTATGACGTGACATTCCAAGACATGACATATTTGTGACAACATCCCATGGTATTCCATGACATAACAAGACATGAAATAACGTGACATGACACAATGCACCATAAAGTGCTATGACAGAATATAACAGAATTTATAGTAAATGCTCAAGACATGACAAAATGTGACACACAAGACACAACATAGACTGACATGAAGTAATAGTAGTACTAGTATGGCACGACAGTACACAACATAACGTGGTAGAACGTAACATGACACAATATAACCAACAAGTTCTCATCCCAACTCGTCACATACTGACTTTACGATTGCAGTAAACATGTACTTAATATTGATAATTCAAACAAAAACACTTGCTTAGAGTTAGGCAACAAAACCACTTAAGGTTTAGGTTTAGGAAAAACAGCAGGGTCGGGCTTAAAATTACTACATCGTGAAAATAAAACTTAACGTTATGAACAGAGGACATGAAGAGCTGATTGTGACGTGAAAGAGAAACTTAGCCCTGTGTAACAGGTCTGTGAATATAGGCTACTCACGTTTAAATCAGTGCAGTTGGTAGCAAAGGTCAAGGTCATGGACAGCTAGTTGACAAAAGGAAACACAACATTAAAAGTAGGTAGTGTAGTTTTGTATTTCCCAACATGACTATGGGGGGGGGCAATCCCAGCTGGTGTTGAACGAAGGCGGGGTTCACCCTGGACAGGTCGCCAGTCCATCGCAGGGCACATAGAGACAGACAACCATTCACGCTCACATTCACACCTATGGGCAATTAAGAGTCATCAATTAACCTTATCTGCATGTCTTTGGATTGTGGGATGAAGCCGGAGCACCCGGAGAAAACCACACAAACACGGGGAGAACATGCAAATTCCACACAGAGGAACCTGTGACCCTCCTGCTGTGAGGCAACAGCGCTAACAGTTACCTATCTGCAAAGCATATATGACTGAACAGTCTCAGAAAATCTTTTATGATTCAAGGATTGACATCAAATTATTAATTTCTTGTATAGGTAGTACGGAAGATGATCTGATAAAGGTAATTCTTCTTGGATTAAAAAAAAAAGACAACACAAACTACTGCATATGATTCCATACAATTCATAAACTACTGAGCAGTAAAGAAATGAGCAGGAAATGCAGACTGGATTGTTACGTTTCTGTGATAATTAAGAAATTCATGATGACACTTGACTATTCACCATAGCACAGCCTACTTTTTGTACCTAGTTTGCACAATAATCTATTTATGCGAGAGAACGCTGATCGCCTGTGTAATCCCAGTGGAAATTCTTGCGGTGAAAGAGGATGCGGACCTTACAGCAGATTAATGCCATGACGATGTGTTCCGCTGCCGATGAGAGCGGGCTAAGCAGTTTCTTTATGGACGCTGGAAATGTGAGGGGTTCCCTGCACAGAGGGACGGGGGGCCACAGGGTGACATGTGTTGCAGAATTCATACTGTTCTTAATGTTCTCACCACAGTGAATAAAGGATTTGAAAAAAGAAAAGACAAAGTAATTCAGGCCTCTTTTGTATAAAATCCTCCCAAGAGCTACTCAGCCCATGATTTCATTATCAGTCCGACTTACACTAATCCTCTCAGAGTGGAGTTGGCCCTTGTTAGATGTCTATACTTGGGTATCAAAAAACCCTGGGTGTCAATGGGTAAGAGGGATGGGAGTGTCCAATATGCTTAAAGTTTACGTGTGTGTCTGTGCGACTGTGTAATTGTGCATGTTTGCAAATGAGCGTAGGTAAGTGTGTGTGGTGTGTGTGGGGGAATGCTGGATGTTTGAGATCATCCCCGGACGCTCAAGACTGTTTTGATTTCCCACTTCATGGAGAACGTGAGAGTAATCCCCTCAGGATTCCCCCTCTAGAGGTCTTTAGCTGCCATAAGCCACCATTCAACAGGCAAAACTCAACATGGGCTTTATGCAACCTGCTGGTATTACTGGATGATTGGGGAGGGGAGAAGGCTTAATCTGCCCTGGTGGCTAACCTGTCGCTGAAAAGAAACCTGCGGGGAAGCCAGCCATGAGACTGGTGGCCTGACAAAGTATACCGCTCACCCTCTGGCTACATTGAAGGGAACCTGGGAAGGATTTATTATGAAATACTCAATTAGCTTCTCATCAGTCAAGATAATAGTTTTTTAGCTTTTTATCAAAACATCCTGCAAATGAAATTTAACAGCAAGATGGCAGTTTCATTGTAATTAACATTAGTTCATACTACTACTTATAATTTTCACTGTGGATGCTGAATGGCTTTTTTGGCAGATCTTACTTTTCTCAAAACAGTGTATTGCTATTTTGTTAAAACGTGTTGGGAAACAGTTTTTATTATTTCAAAGCAGTGAGGCATAAGCAATTTATTTAGCTGAAGTTATGTATATGGACATTTTGAAAACATTGATTTAATCAAGTGAATTTTGGCAGTTGATGACTTCTAATAGTGCAGATCCAACTGTGAATCAACATTTTGTAGCCTTTATCTAACTATGTGCCAAGATAAAGCTCTTTTTAAATAATTTTGTGGTTAAAGTTAGTATAGATATATTCTTTCTATTAAACCAACCCGGTCTCACAGGAAGGTGTATTTACACTCCACGTCTCATGAGGAGGCATTATAACCTTTTTGTTGCGTCATTTGTATGCAATAGAAATTTCCGCAGTTAGGTTTAGGCAAGAAAACCACTAACTTAGGTTCAAGTAAGAAAAACACGTAGACAGGGTAAGGGAAAATGTCTCGGTTGGGCTTATAATAAGTATGTAAACTATCTGAAATACATAAACAGCGGAAACAATGTAAGAAAAACACTTAGGGTTCGGAAAAAGTCATGGTTGGACTTAATAAGTATGGAAACTAAGTAAATACATATGGAAACAACTTAAGAAAATCTCTTAGGTTTAGGAAAAACATCATGGTTGGGCTTATAATAAGTATGAAAACTAATTGAAATGTGTATGGAAACGACATAAGAAAAAAATACTTAGTTACAGTCAGGAAAAAGTCCTGGTTGGGCTTATAATAAGTATGTAAATTCAGTAAAATACATACAAAAACAACACAAGAAAACCACTTAGTTAGGGTTAGGAAAACATCATGATTGAGCTTAAAGTAAGTACGTAAACTAAGTAAAATATGCAGGGAAACAACATGAGAAAAACAGTTACGGTTAGGGAAAAGTCATGGTTAGGCTTAAAATAAGTACGTAAACTACATAAAATTACTTGATAAAAACTACCTTAAATACATACAGAAACGATGTAACCCAACTACAGAAAACACGTCACAAACCAATAAAAAAAGTGAAAATCGTCACATGACAAACATCACTAATGTAACTTACAAAACAACAGTCAGGAGCGGTCTCCTGGTTAAGTTAAGTGGTGGATGTTGGGTTCATACACCTCCCCACCCACCCACTATGAGTGGCCTTTCTTGCTTTTTATGTCACTAACTTTTACCATAGTATTTATACATGCATTTACACTGTAATTTGAACAGGATACATGGCATACAAATGACGTGGAAATCGAGAAAGGCGCACGTATTGCACACTAAAAACACAGTGTATTATCATGGCATTTACACACCTTTTCCTGTGAACGAGCTGAGTAAACTTAGTCACTACTTCGGACTTCATGCTTAGCTGTGGGTCAGAATCCACTCTATGTGCACCCAGCTACAAACAAGGGGGTACATCACAATAAAGCACCCTGATTCCTCTACAAAGATTAAGTAGCCACGGACCACTGGCTGACGTTTCTAACTTAACATTTAAGCCTTATGTTCGGTAGCAGCAGTATATGATGCAATGAACGGCAAAATTAAAAGAAATATGTCATGGTGAAAATATTTTCTAAGTTGTATCTGGCATCGCATGTTGATGTTTTGCCAAATTCTCCTGCCATTCAAGTAAATCCAGATGATACACTAACTCCCTTTTAAGTGCTTGATCTGAAAGCAAGTATTGTTAAGAATAATAACATGGATGTGGGATGGATAATACTGACAAGGAATTAGGTGACCTGAATGCGATGCAGTAGCATGCCCTCCTTTCCAGCCAAAAGATTCATGTCACATTGCACATATTGGTGGATTACTGGCTAGTTTAAAGAGCTTAAGATGAGTTCCTCTGGTGTGTGATCAAGTCTGAGCAGTGTGCCTTATAATGCACCGCTAAGAAGAAAAGGCCCTGTCACACTGGCTTCTCCTTCCGTCTTACTCTCAAGGTCTCTCGTCATTTGACTGTCTGAATGGCTTTGTGTGACAACCGTAGCTACGCTGCAGTGATTGCAGCCAAGCCACATGGTGTTACCATGGAAATGGCACTCAGGTTACTCCTTTTGTGCTATGCTTTGTGGCAATCTATAGCAGCCATACCTGCAATAAATGTATTCATAGCTGCAGCTAAATACTTAAAGTGTGAAAATAGTGAATGCAGCAAATGCTAAGTGACACAGTGTGACAGTGTTTATGCATTTAAAGGGTCAGTTTGCCTAAATTACAAAACTATCTATGTAGCTGTGCAGATAGTTTTTGATTTATTTGCTGAGGTTTTGAGATAGCCACCTCTGCCTGGAATTTGTGATGATCAGTATTGACAAATGAGATTTAAAGAAATTCATCAGCAGCATCTCTTACTAGCAAAAGTGCCCCTGCTACTCTAGATAATCCCCAAAATATTCAGAAAATTAAAAAAAATTCAGAAATAACCTGTACCTGTCTGTACCTTTTCACAGAAAGTATCTCAAGAAATGTTTTTTTAATACATCAAATAGTTGCTGAAAACTTCTCACAGAGGTATTTTTAATGTTATCATTTGTTTTTGGTCCTGTGATCTTATCCTAAAAATCTTGTATGCTGCAATGAAACTTGTTCTAACTATATATCCTAGAAATTAGAGCTGTCCCCTTTTAGTTGATTAGTCAACCAGTCAGTTGTTTCAGTTTAAGTCGACTAACATTTCTTTAATTGATTAGTTGTTTTTTATGCTTTTTCTTACTGAATGACTTATTTCAGAGAAACTTATGAGGACATTTCTGGTAAAAAAAACAAGATTTAATGCAGTGCTTTTGTGTCATTCATTGAGGGGAAACTCACTTTTAAAGATTTGTCTATAGATTAGTCAACAGAAGTTGTTATCTACATCTTCATGCAAGTCATACAGAGGTGGTCGGGGAGGACGCATACAAAGTGCAGGATTTTGACACAATAAATTGTAGTTTCGTACTCTAAATCCTGGATGTGGTTAGCACTTTAGCATTAAGTTTCTCTCAAAATGTATTTTCCATTGCAAATTAGTAATATACAGATGTAATTTCGGAGACTCAGGGTTGCACAAAGGTACTTTTATCTCTTGTTTTGCACCTATGATCTTATCCAAAAATGTGAAGACACATAACATCTATTCAACATATTAGTGGAAAAAGCTTTGCAGTAACAAGTTTGTATTTGTAGACTTTTAGCACTGTTAGTACTTTTGTACATTTTCTCTGTTAGCTGTTATTATTACCTCCGCCAAGGAGGTTATGTTTTTGCTGGCGTTTATCCGTCTGTTTGTTTGTTTGTCTGTGTTCAAGATAACTCAAAAACTTATGGACGGATTTTGATGAAATTTTCAGGGTGTGTCGAAAATATGAAAAGGAAGAACTGATTTAATTTTGGGGGTGATCTGGAAGAAATCCTGGATTCTGGATCACTTTTAAATTTTCGTTAACATTGGAGTAAATGGGACCCAAAAAACTGTTTCTCAATATCTCTGGTAATCGTTGCCCAAAGCTCATGAAATTTGACTCAGGGATTTACAATGTGTACTTCTATCAAATCCCATGCTTACTTCAACAATAATTAACATCCCCAGATATGTGTTGAAGACTGTTATTTTTCTGACCATGGCATAGTTTGTATCACTTTGTAAAATGTTAATGTACATATGTTGGTTTTAGAAATAATGTATTGTGAGTTTTATGTTGTGTCTTGTATATGTTCTATGTTTGCCACTGATTTTAAAAAATGTAGGCTTTTTATTTTGGAGTGAATTACAATATGGGGGGAAACTATGGTGCTTGGTGGAAGTCTGCGCTCTCCGAGTGCTTTTCCAGTTATTATTATTATTTTTGCTACACTAAGGAATGTATTTTATTCATCTCTGGATAAGGTGATGTATGGTTTGAATCAGAAGTTGGATCTCCCCTCCCCATTTGTTTTGGATATTGTCTGTATTTTCTCATCACTAAAATAAATCCTAAATAAAAAGTGTACCTTCAGTGAATATGTTTGGTAAACTGGGTGAAGCAACCTTTAAATTTGTTGTGATGTACATTTTCCAGAGAAAAATGATCAGCTTTGACGAGGGGTGTCACAATTGGGGTTGTAACAATACAAGATTTTCGCGGTTTGATCAACACAGAACACAGAAAATATCACGGTTTCATGCTGTCTGTCATTACACTATTATTTTTATTATTATTAGTAGTAGTATTATCATTTACAATGACCCTTAAAGCTAAGAGAACAGAACTATAAACCTGAGAAAAAAACAGCATGTAACTATCAGATGTTATATAACTAAAGCATGTTCATACATGTTAGCTGTACTGGCACGCATTCATCTACTAAATAAAAAATAACATATATTGATAGTAATGATAACTGTGATATTTTAAAAATCATATTAAAATACATATATGATGAATAAATAATGAATAAATAAATGCACAATAAACAAAATTAAAGATGAATTTGACTGTAAACATTACCATATTTTTTTCTAATTTTCTATCGATATCGCGATGATATGATATATATGTGAATTCCTTTGGCCATGATAATCATGTTATGAAAATCAGATATTGTGACGGCCACATGACTACATCCAAAATCCAAATACGATATTAATCATTTGCATTCCAGACGGTGTGAATGTTTACTTCACGCCTGAGCGATGCGTCACCAGGACGGCCACCGCAAACCTCAACATGTCATCGTTGAGGGCCTTAGAAGTCATCACTGCAATACTCAGCATAATCTGGAATTGGCAAAGCTCTGTTTGAAGTTGTCTGTGGGCGAGAGAAGGCTGAAGGACAATTATCTTGTATGTCCTCAAGAGGTCTGGCATTGTGGAGGAAAGGCTGAGTAAAAGAGATCAGAGAAGGAGGGTACACACAGAAGTACATCTGAGGGCTTCGTAGATCCCAGGTATTACCAACTGTCTGAATTAACAGGATACACATACTTCACTAAACAGTCAACATGTCACGTCTTAGCAGTGTTTGGCTTCACCTATGAGCCAAAATTCTTACATGAAGCCCCATGAGCCCCTTGCTGTTTCGCAAGCTTAGATGAGGTCTTAAGCCTCAACAGAAGATGAATGCCGAGTGCTAAATTAATTTGAGGCATTTTCTTTTGTGCGCTGACAAAAGCGACCAGGTTGGTGCTGGTTTCCATAGCTGATGACAGATCATTGGGCTGCAGTGTTTGCCCAGGTGTCAGGCCTCCCGCTGCAGACAGCAGAGGGTTTGTCCAGGTCTCCGAACTTCACGTTGCTGAAACTCCTTAATTGTACAAATCGCTTCATTCAATATCGCCATGAAAGAAGAAATAATCGGGACAAAATAGCAGCGCCTTTTGTTGAAATGTTGAAACATGCCCTGTATTCAAGACATTTCAGGCTGTAAGAAATAGGAAGAGACTCTTTCAAAATACAAAGTAGTGTTTTTAAATGTGGTCTTAACATCCAACCTTCAAACTCACGGGTTTGTCTAATATCCAGTTTTATTATTGAGTGTGCAATACTTTTAAGCACAACTTTCCAAACAACATTAATCAAGAACACATTCTAATTTCCCTGCTTTGTATATGGCTGTTGTTTTAATTGCTCTGCCGCGTATAAAAAAGCCATGCCCTGAGGTGTTTGGCAGATCGCTCCGGTGTTTGGTGTGGTCAGGAATTTCATGATGTATAAATATATCAGTATTTATATGGTTTGATCTGTGTGGCATTGAAGTTCGGAGTGTTTGGTTAAGGTTAAGCTTTCGGAGGCCAGTCCAAAAGTTTGTATCCCATCACTCAGGAAGCTTGTTATGTCTGCATTTGGAGGATTGGGCGGAGTGATTGCTGCACAGCTGGCAGGTACAATGCGTCTGGATCTATAAATTCCCTTTGGCTGCCATGCATGACATCCCTCACCTTTACCCAACCCCTCCGACAGAGCCGCTACACACCAAACAAGATGCTTTCTAATCGCAGGAAAATGCTCCGGCTAATCCGTCGCTTGTCATGATTTGAATACTGACATACGCTGCATACGTGTAACAGCGTTTTTTAATCAGCCCATTGCAGCGAAATGAGTGATCATTGACATGCTTTGAAAGCGCATTGTGCTCTCGTGTAGTGAAATCACAGGTGCTCTAAATCACTCTCTTTGCCTGGTTTGAGGGAGTGTCATTTGCACGTCTCCCACAGTCGGTTTCTTCTATGATGTGTTCAGCCTTTTGAAAAACACTCACCCTGGACCGGATCATGTGCTCACACGCTGCTCCTGCAAGTTTATATTTGTCCCTCTTTTCACTTTTAGGAGTTGATATAAGAGGATAAAAAAAACAGCAGAATATCATGACAAACTTGAGCACAAGTTTCTCTACATTGCTGCAGATTATTGCACAAAAGAGTGAGGAGATTGGATTTTCCACAGGGCGAGAGGGGGAAGAATTAGAAGCCTCTGCCACTTAATTTGGCGGCTGAGAATCACCCTGCGAAGTTTTGTTTTTCTAAGCCTCCAACATAACAGAGTGTGCCTTGCCGTCAGCACCTTAAGCAAGTAAAAGCGCTTCCTTTATGAACTAAACCCGCCAGATATTTGCTTTGCGAAGCCCAGCGAGAAGAAAAGAGGAGGGTTTTTTTGCAGTGAATAACTTTTAAAACACTGTGTGTGTACGAGAAAAGCGGCAGAAGACATGAAAGAGCAGGAGAAATGAATTGAATGTTGTTTTTTTCCCCAAGTCTATGAAAAAGAGGGCGATGGGATCTGAAGGCTTCTTTTCCAAAAGCCTTAGCCAGGTGATTCATCACAGCGCTCTGTCAAAAGAGCTTTCCACAACATGAGACGAACAATGACACTGTGATTGCAAGGACAGGAGAGCTCTTGATTGAAAGATATCAGCTATACGTTCAGCTTCCCAGAGAGAGGGGGCGGAGGAGGAGGGAGGGGGCACCACTCACTGATGAAAATCAAAATCTTAACCCTTCGACATGGGTGTCAAGAGAGGGAGTTCTGCGTAACGAGAGCCTCCAGATATAAATTAACCAAAATAATTTAACAGCTGCTTAACTGCGAACAGAGGAGCTGCCAGGCAGATTGATTGGAGATGTAGCAAAGGAGAGCAACTTTCAGATTGTGTTCTGCTTTTCTGTGACGGGGAGTCCTCAGCCGTGGAGCGATGCTGAACAAACCGTGGACCACTGCCAGATCTTAAGATCACATTCAGGGCAGATACATAGGCCACGGCTTAGGAAGTGCACTTTGTAGGTTTGTTGTCCTAGTGTCATGAACATATTGGATTTTTTTCAATTTTATTTTATCATGCAGTCACAATACAATCTAATAAACAGTAATGTAAATTTTCATCTGCAGGCACTTGCATTACCAGCCCAGTCACACAAAAAGACGTATGAATGACACGATAATTTGCATGTCATTTGCACGCCATGTATGCAATGTAAACGTATCTGCGTGGACATGCGACGCTCAGAGGTAGTGACGTAGACTAAAGAGTGAGAAAGACCTTTTCTGGTGGACGGGTCTAACAAATACAGGACTTTCAACCAGGAGATCGATGTTGAGGTATTGACGTTTTCCATAGATATGTTAGGTTGTTTCTGTACATATTTTACACACGTATTTTAATCCCAACCATGATGTTTTTCTTTAACCTAACAACTTTCTGCAGATGTTAATGCATTTTTCTGCCTATATATTTTATTTATTTTGTTTTAACATGCAGAAAGGCTAACACGCACCCTCATGATATGCAGAATGTCGTGTTTCATGCTATTTGTATGCATTATCATGACATTGGCAGTATGCACACACAAGCACGCACACACAAACACACGAAACAGCGATCATTCAATTAAAATGCAAATGTGCCAAAATTGACTTATTTTCGTTTGCCGTCCTTTACCAGACTGTTAAAATGGATGAACTTTTTATATTAAGATCATTCAATTTGGGAAAATTTGTCTGTATGTGTGTATTTATGTGTGTATGCAGGTTGGTTTATCTGTAACATGTAAGTCGTATGTTTAACTATATGACTGCTATATAAACAAAAACTATTATGCTAAACTTTCAATTAAACTACTATTAGAGCATAATATAACATTTAACAACACATCAGATAGAGCACAGAAATCCCACCAACACTAAAAAAAACACAGTACAATACAATATTGTTTGTCTTTGACTACATCTCAGCCGTATAAAACACTGCAACACTACGACATGAATCATTAGAGATAATGACGACATGTAAAATCACCTACGATATGAGCAGTAGAGGAGGACGTATTCAAACTCTACTTACAAAGTAAGTAAAAGCAGCAAAACCGCAATGCATCAAAATTACCAGTAAGTAAAAATGCATAAGCAATTTGTACTTTAAGTATTCATGCAGGAAAAAGCCCCTGAGGGTGTTGTATTAATATACATCATGTTATTGGATTAGTATTACTGATGCATTAATGTGTAGGCAGCATATTACTGTTGAATGGAGTGGTGTTAATCTACTTTATATGCTGCTGGATACCTTAAAGTA
Organism: Pterois miles; assembly: GCA_947000775.1. NCBI lineage: Eukaryota > Metazoa > Chordata > Actinopteri > Perciformes > Scorpaenidae > Pterois > Pterois miles. The sequence continues at coordinate 11,551,210 of CAMQGK010000028.1, forward strand.
TAATTACTGTACATAAAATCATACACCAAAGTAACCATAGCTGTCAGAAGTATAGCGTGGCAGAACAAAGTACCTCAAAATGATGTTATAATTATTAGCTATTCTGTACATTGTTTTAAAAAAAACTTCAGATTATATTTCATCTGTTTTTACCGTCATTTGATAGACAGTACAGACAGTGGAAAGAGGAGAGAGAGGGGACAACATGTAGCGAAGGGTTTGGGTTGGGTTGGACTCAGACCTGGGTCCCTGCGGTAGGACTTGGTACAGGTGAGCTACCTGGGTGACCCGTACCCTGTGCATGTTTTCCATCATGGACCAAGGAAACAAACCCAGCGTTTGTACTCTCAGTCTGCGGCCCTCCGTCACATTTTATCTTTTAAGTGCTTCTTCACCTCGCCCCCCACCACGTGATAAAAGAGTAATCACCTTAGATACTATTTACACTCCGGGCCGGGGACTACCATTACCCTCCCATCAATATCAGCACTTAAAGTTCATAAAACTGCAAGGCCTGTAATTTTCACAGTCCCTAATTCACGGTGAGAAGAAATAATATTACAGGGTATTCTGCTAAACAGTGATGACACTCAGGCGTAATTGTGAGAGGCAACAAGAACTCTCACTGCGATACATTGACGCCTGTGTTACATGAGGAAGTTTATGCGTCACAACGATATAGTTTTGCGTTTTATTCTGTGGGAAAATACTAGGTGGGTGATAACAGGCAGGTTTTTCCTTTCTGCGTGGATATGGTGGTCACTTTATTAGGCACATCCTCCTGTTTGTACACACGGCTTGATCCCGCAGACAGTGAGTCAGCAGGTACTTTCTATTCTACTAAATGTGAGAACGGGCAAGACGTGTGATTTAGGCAGCTTTGAACATGATATGATTGCCGATGCCAGACGCGTAAGCTCTAGCAGTCGTGGGATTTTTAAAAACAGTGACTTGAATTTGCCAATTTTGGTTCAATAATCATCCAATTAGTGGCAGACCTTTGGGTTTAAGTCACTGAGGAGAACTCTGAAGACAATAGCAGCTCAGTGACATCCAGAAGGCCACTTCAGGACACTAACTCAACACATTTTGACGCGAAAGGCTACGGCAGCAAATGGCCGTACTTCTAAACACCTGAATGTCGCTGTTTGTCTGTTTGTTTGTCTGGTCGCATGCCTTCACGGCCACAAACATCCCTTTTTTCACGTAGACTTCCCTCAAAATGAATCCAACAAGAAACAAAACAATGACTTTACTTCCACTCTGCACAATCCCTTCATCTCAGTATGTAATGAATTATGCACTTTTTTGAAACCATGATGGAATAAGGTTGTTCTGGAGGTCAAAATTGGTCTAATCTAACGATACGGCACATCTGAAAAGGAGCTACAGGGTACATATACTCCGTCTTTAAAAACGTGAACCACACACTAAATCACACATTTCTGCAACTGTAAAATTCGTATTTTACTTGACTTCACATCGAGGCTGCTGCAAGCCCACTGCATGTAAACAATATTGTATTGGATGCATACTTATGTTATGGTACTGCAAAGAAATTAGAAGGAAATATAAGATGTTTACTATAGCAATATCATCAGGATGGACTTGTTTTTATCAGCCATTGCTCTAAAACCACTTAAAACACACAGATTCATGTCTTAACTCGCTGTATGAGAATATTATACATGCAAAATATTGTTTATCAGCTCGTTCCAACTCATTGTTGCCTAACTGATGGCTGTTGTATTTATGGCAAAAATTATGCATGTCACATGCATGATTTTAAACACATTTAGACACAAGTTCAGACTGTCTGCTGAGTAACTCTGGACACTCTGGGATCTCCTGATGACATTCACTGGGTTGAACAGTGCTTTATGTGACTTTTGTACAGATGTACCCACCAGAGCCTTACTATTGATCAAAAAGTTCAACAAAGGGACTAATGTTAGTCAGCCTATAAAACAAAGAATGGATTAAGTTGCTTTATGAGTAAGGACAGTTTTTCTCTGGAATATTACAACACTAGAGAAGGACCTCTAACAGTGAAAAGACAGATGTATAACTCTTCCTCTTTCTCACATCTGATGGACAGATTCTGGGATGAAAATCTTGTATGTTGCAGGCTCTGACAAATCTCACAGGAATGCCTTATTGATCCCAAATCCTGATGTGCTAATTAATCACATCTCACATTACACACTGTAGGCACACTGTGATTTATGCAGGCCTACGGTATTTTTACTGTGACACACGGTTGAGCGGAGCAGTAGCTACTTGGCCCGAGAGTGTGTGACCTGAGGTGATTTGAACATTGAGAGGAAATGCTGTCTGCTTACTCACTGATGATATCATAACTTGCGTCTGATGTTGAAATATTATCAGCAAGTTCAAATGGACTCGGGATCTAATTTCAATGACCAAAAATGACCTCTAATACAGCATTTTGTCCTGCTGGATTTGATATTTTAAGTGCTAATAAAAATATTAAATTAGCACAAATTAGTCTGGTCAAGTATATTGAGCTAAGAGGAACACTGACGGAAAAAAATATAGATAATATATGTAGATATATTATGGATGCTGGCAATTATTGTTTTTAAAAATGAAGTAAGAAGATTGGTATTGATTTTAATCCCATCTTCTTGGGAGCATATTTTAAATTTAATGACACTATATATTGTTGGAAGCAATTTCTGGGAAGTTACAGAGCGTAATTGTACTTTGGCAGGCTCGTTAGCAGAGAGAGGCAAATATTTGCTGACCCGGACTCCAATATCTGGAAACCCATCCTTATCTCTTGTGTAATTAAACTACATATGGCCACGCTGGGGTGCTTCATTTCCTTCTCCGGCTCTGTACCAGAACAGATAAGCATGAAGGAAACTGAGGCGTACATGAGGAGAAAAACGTGCTAAACAAACATGATTTGCTAAATTTTATTTTTCAATTGACCAAAAAAAAATGAAAGCCAAAAAAACGTTTTTGACTGTCGTTATTACATTTCTAAATTGCGGTTGCAGCCCTGAGAAGCCTTCAGTAAATAAATAACCTTTCATAAATATATGAAATATCTCATTAAATCATATCCTCCAGTTATTGATCTTGTTCTGTTTGTTGTTGAAATAACAGACTTTAACAAATCTAATTATTAAAACTACTTTGACATTTGAGCGCTGAAAGCTTTTAAAATGATTTACACGTGTCACAAGTAGCATTTATCTTTGTCAGCGCCTCATTTTAAACACGTAAGAACATGTCAAGAACATTTAATACCCTTAAGCGTGTTATGAAAATAGAGGCTGATACGTTCTTCAGACCAGTATGAAAACAATGGCCCAACTACAACATTTCTATCCACCATATTTGGTGATTTTTCCAAAGCATAACATTAATTATTGAGCTGTGTTTTAGAGGGAACTAATGGCACTCTTTTCCCCAGACAGATGTCGATATGGAGGATAGAGAAAATAGATGTTGCGCTATAAAACTGTCAAACAACTCTTCAGGGGATATAATTGCTTCTTCCTGCACCCTGGTCTTGTCATTCCCACCCTGAGTGTAGACACATTGAAAGCTTCCTCATTTCCCCCCAAAATCCACCAACTTACCAAACTCCTCTAGACTATCCTGAGATACTCATTTCCCCCCCACAGCATCACACATGATTGAAAAGCATCTGCTAAATGATAAAAAGGCACCGTCGTTGCCAAATTAGCACCACATTCAAAAGTTCTGAAAGGCTGCTGAATGTCAACAATGGAGGCTGAGCAGCAAAAGCTTAATTATCCTAAATGTGTGTGTGGGTGTGCGGTTGCGTACAGTATGCACGTGTATGTGTGTGTGCTCTCTACCCAGGTTTAGTCTCGATGATGTAATATCATATATCTGTGTTTGTCTCTGGATGAGCATTACATCATTGATACCCCTGGCTGCCAGGGAGGCAGAGATGTTCGGGCTACACCGACGCTGGAGCTGAAACAGAATCTGCTCAGTCTACCAGTCTGCAAATTACACAGCAACCCTGTCTCCGACAAATTAGGTTTGTACATAATTAGGAAACGCCATTAATTAGCATATTTGCCAAGACGCACTGTGTGAATATTGAACGTATCAGTAAAAAGTTCACCAACAACGCATTTCCTTTGTTTCTGTACAATATCCACTTGTAGCAACTGCAGCGTTATTTAACTATAGCTGTGTTTAGGCAGCCATAGCACTCGGATGAGGTTGGGAAAAGAAGTCATTTAGAAAGAAATTCACTGGAAACAAGAGAAACGATGCGTTTGCTGTATCAACATTTAAAGGTGCTATTGGTAACATTCAGCCACTAGCTGTGGCGTTCTCCCTCCCCGATTGCGTTGCATTTACTTCACAACAAGTCATTGCCAGGCACGTACCATCAATTATTTATCCGTTTTTTTCCACACTAACTGAGATACCACGATACCAACGTTGTTTTACTACTAGCTGATAATTCTTGTAAGAAGTGGGAACCAAACATCAGATATCGTCCACACAGATAAACAAAACATTCATTTTGGACCCCCCAAATTTTTTTTTTTTTTTTTTTTTTTTATTGATAGGACAGTCGATAGCTTAAAAAGTGGGCAACATGCGGAACGGGCCACAGGCCAGATTCAAACCGAGGTTTCCATGGTTAGGACCTTGTTAAATGTGTGCCTGCTCTACCAACTGAGCTATTGGGGCACCACTGCTAAAATATTTAAATGATTAATTCACAATCATAATAATTTTTTTCAGAAAAAAATATACTTTTATTCTGCACCATTTTAAAGGCTCTGTGGATGAATTATTTAGAAAAAATATATATTTGTTTACATAAAAATGTTGTTATTTAGACCTTTAACCCAAAAAAACAGGATTTTTTTTTTTGGCTCTCAACATGGGGTCGGTTGAGCCAACACAAGCCTCCAGGAAGAGAGCCAGGCTTTGAAGCAAATTTTCATAGTGGCCAAACAGCAGTTCTACAACTTCCAGGTCCGTCGTGTGATGCCACTGGGCCCAAAAAGACTTTTTTTTCCACAGACTTGGGAAAGAGACGTCGATGACAAAACATTTTTTTTTAGGTAAATCATTGTCCTAGTATGAATACTTGAATAGCAATTATTTAAATCATTAGGTCCTAAAAGTTGACAAATGCACTAATATTCAAATCCCTGCATTCATGTAAATGAGACCCAGACTGAGGCTGGATTGAGGACTGGGAGGCGGGGTTAAGAAAACGCTACTGCACCTGCTCTGTGGGCCCAATGGATGTGAAAGATCCGGGTATTTAATCGCTCGGCAGTTGAGCCATTATCACTTTCACTGAGCGACTTTCATAGGAATAAATGGGGCCCCGCCTCATTCTAAAGGAACTAATGATGAGTCAGACTGGCCAGCTAGCAAATAACCAGCCGCTCTACAGCTCAGGCCACTAGCCTGCTTCTTCAGTCTGTCAGCGTCAGGGACTGACGACCAGATTCACATCTGAGAGTGGATCCCATTTCATGTTGTATGTACAGAATTACGGCAGCAGGTAAACTGTAGATGCAACGGTTTTAGCTCACCTGACAGCTCACGCAACTAGAGTCATAACTTCATCTGTCACGCTCTGATAAACTGACACCGACGGAGCTGCCGTCTGCCGTCTGCTTTTCCTCCTGACAAATTTATTACTTTTAAGTGAATCGCTTAGTGTAGAGCACAGCCTTTGATCAACACTGACGGAGAGACCAGGTTTGAAAAATGAGCGGATGTCACGTTGCTTGTGCTGTAGCTCCATTTCTCTGAGTTAAGGCCCAGAAGAATCACTTCAACAATCACCTTAACTGCAATTTAACTATTTCTATTCTGCATAATTTCCCTTGCGGCACGGTGAAGCAGTGGTTAGTGCTGGCGCCTCACAGCGGGGCCCAGCTTGGGGCCCTTCTGTGTGGAGTTTGCATGTTAGCGTGGGTTTTCTCAGAGTGAATGGTCTCTATGTCAGCCCGGTGATAGTCTGGTGACCTGTCAAGGGTGTACCCCGCCTTTACCCAGTGTCCATGACCCTGAATACTGTAGGATAAGAGGTTACAGATAATGGAGGGATAAGTTTCCTTCCAGGACCACACTTCACAGAGAATAAATGTACAAGCACAAAGAGCAGTGTTAGTGTTTAGTGAGTTAAAGCCGCTTTCAAGTGCATTTTTACCACTGCCTTAAAGCTACAGTGATCGCTTACTAACTAGCTGTCACAGAAATTAAATTTTAAAGTGAAACTCAGGTTTGGTTGTGAAAAAAATCACATTAGCTGAACTTAGAGTCATGTCTCTTTACCAAACTTTTAGTTATCAGGCTTTGATAGTAAAGTGACAAATGTGTTTAATTTGAGGGATTTGTGTGTTTAGGGGCTCAAAACTTTCTCTTCAGCTGCTGTACAGTATTTTAACAAAATGACATGAAGGCACAACTTGTCCATCAGACATATATGGGAGGACAACAGGAGGAGAAAAACAGCCCTGTGGCTCTACTTCCTGCCTATCACCTGCTTTCATCCACAAGGTGACGGATGTGTTCAAATCTCACTTTCATTGCCTCAAGGCGGACAAGACATAAAAACGACAACAATAAGTGGATTCTCAGGACAAAATCTGACACATAAACAAACACGTAGGCAGTCGCACACCCCGACTTACTTTATTGCAAAAAGTGCTCTGTCATTTATTTTTCCCGCAATTTATAATCCTCAATGTACTTTCCTCTTTGGCAAAGGCAGAGCAGCGGGTCCAACTGAGGCATTTCTGAATTATGAGCCGAGCAAAAAAAAAAAAAAGAAAACGGTTTTAGAACTTGGCTCGATTTAAGTTTGCTTCGATGACCTCATTACACAATTTAAGTAATCACTGCAACTGAGTCACACACATTTAGAAAAATGCAACTGGGAATGTATTATATTGCAACGTATTGATCTTTCATTTTCATTATTTAGTAACTTTCCGTCTGTGGATGAAAATGGCTGCGCCCTGAGTTAATTGCTCGACTTGGAAACACATCCTGTGTTCAAAGGTTGGAGAACATAAAAAAATCAGGCATGATCATCTATGTAAAACTTCAGAGTGGCCCTTCATCTTCGACAGCAGCCAGCTCTACTTAGTAAGCCACAAGAAAGTGTGGCTGACGGTGTGCAGGAGCCCTCCTGTAATTCCTACTGATACCTGTGCATTAAGCTACCTCTCCCCTCGTGGAAGAACACATCAAAAGGAGATTAAAATTAAAACTTGAAAACAAGGTGATCCAATGTATGGTTAAGTCTGCAGATGATAAGCTCTACCCGGAAATTCAAAACAAAAACCGTGACTTGAAAATTACCATAATGGAAATGTACAAAACTGCAGTGAGGTTTTTCCAGCAGGTGCCATAAATGATGCAATGTGGACAACCACAAAATATCAAGTGACCTTTTCATCACAATTCAGAGGATACAGGAAGATGCAAGATGTCTGGCACAGTAAATTGATCAGCGTGTGGATGCCACATAGCTTGTGTTATCCCCTTCTGTAGCCACAGAGACGGTCATTGTTGTACTGCGAATACATGAATACAGATGTATGGTTTTCTTTCAGGGTCTTGAGAAAACCCTGAATGCATCAGTGCAGACTGTAAACATGCCCGGTCCTGCGTATGAGCTCAAACATACAGGAATTATGAAGGGCAAAGCTCAAAATGTGCTGCCATGCTGATACGCCCAGACACCATTCAACCACACAGCCATAATTAATACTGTATTCCCTAGCAGTTGCCTTCACGAGGAGCAGATGCGGGGAAGATGACCTGAGATTGGGAAACCACATGTGAAGAAGGCACCATGGGAGCGAGGTATCAAGTTTACTTTCATAAATATGGCAATCCCCCCCAATCATCCCCCCTCCCCACAACCCGTTCTCCACCTAGCAATTAAATCCAGTTAGAGATTACTCTCAGCTGCATCCCGGTCTTCACAGGAGTCTCAGCCTCCAGCCTGGACTGATAATAACTATGGTCTGCACTGTTTCAGCCATTCATTTGATAAAGTGCTTTTTCACCTTGCAGCTTTCATTATCCGCACGCCAGAAAAATGTACGCATGCCCACGTGGAAGTTTATTTGCTTGGCTAGAAGTGAGTTGATTAAACAAGTGTCATGTCATTATTCTGTAATCAATTTGTCAATTATGATTCAGGCCCTATAGTGCTGTAATGGAAGGTGAACTCAGATCTATACCGGAGCAGCAGGGTGATTAGATGTCGCTGGAAGCTTTCCAGAGAAGGCAAAAAAAAAAAAAAAAAGAGGGACTTTTTTTTTTCCCAAGTTAGATCGATCCTGTTGACTGAAATGGCCTTGGTTCATAACAGACCATGTCTGCTAGCAACAGCTTAGCTGGTCCACTGAGGCGTCTGTCCGCACATCTTTTTGGGGGTTCTTTAAAGACGGTGAGTAAAGCAGTCTCTCTGAGAAAGAAGGAGGTAAAGATGTTTATTGTGATGACCCTGCTTGACACTGGGAGGCTGCTTCCTCGGTGCAAAAACATGCTACTCCAGGGCTAGACTTTCAGACAATCTGCAAGCAAAGAAACTATATTGACATGGCGTGAAGCAGATCACTCGATTTTTCCATTATGTGAACTCATAAAGGAGGGTCTTTACATGAATTTCCATCTCGCTTCAAGCAAGGGTTACTTGTTTTATCATATGACAGATCATTGTAGGACTGACAAATGTACAATGCTGCAACATGGCTATTTGTCACACCTTAGGTTTAGGCAACAAAACTACTATAGGTTTAGGAAAAAAAACTACATGGTTGGGCTTAAAACTCCTACATTTGTAAAGTGAAAATGAAACTGAATGTTGTGAGCACACCAACAAACAGTCGATTGAAACAAACAGCGATCTCCTGGATAAAAGCCTTGTGTTCGCCTCCCGAGCGTCTTTAAACAACGTCACCGCAATCACTCCCAATGCACTTTCTCTGAGCGTTTACTGTTGCCTCTGTTGGGTGTACACTGAAGTAGATGAAAAAGCCGGTGCGTTTCATACAGCCGCTAAAAGGTGCCGTGTGCGGTGATATCACACGCCGACGGCCGTCACAAAGCCTCGTTATTTGACACCCTGGGAATGAGAACGGGCTGGATAATTCTAGCTTATTAAAACTTAGATGTCTTTTTCATGGTTTCAGACATTATTTGTGTCAGTTATAATAACATTTAACCAACCAAGTTAATTCTTTAGATCTGGGAACACAACGCCATTGCTGAAAAAAACATTTTTAAAGAAACCCAGATGGTTCCAATTTATTTGGACAAAAAAACAAAGGTAAATGGCAATAATAAACTGTAATAAATCTGAATTAGGCTTTAAAGGTCCTGAAAAGGTAGTGTCGTAATCAGCTTCTTTCTATACGGGATGGGATCCTGCATGAAGAAACTTTTTTTCTCAAACTTTGAACAGTTTTGGCTGTTTCACAAGACAGATTTTTAGATTTGTGTTTTTGTCCAAGTTTTTCTCGTTGAGTTGAAGTGGGCGGAGCTTTCATGGAAACAGTGACGTCACATATTTCTGTGCACCAATCAGAGTTCAGCAACACTGAAACCATAATGTGATGAAAGTTGCAGGATTGTATTGGCTGTAAAACTGTTAATATATAATAAACATAAACGTGTTTCTCCGAACTTAAATTTTAACTGTTTCTTATTTAGTCATTTGTGTTTAAATATAAATATATTCAAATAGTATTTATAAATAGAAAATACTTAAAAATTGAAAGTACTAAGTACAGTTTTTCTTATGCTCATAACCTACAATGAATGTAAATATTAACATTCATACACTCATACTAATTGAAAAACAAGAAAATGGCTGAATAATTTCATCTATACTGTAATATTCCTGATCAGGAAATACAACGATGTGACCAGATGTGAGCAAAGTCAAATAACTATCAGCACTATCATTAATAACACTATTACCCCCCCACAGACATACATTCACCTCACACGTAATGTGTTCCTCCTGAGAAATATTGCCCACTATACTGGCATGAGTTAGCAAATAATTGCTAGTCAGGGGAGGAGGTAGCTTATAATATGCATTGGGAATTTTAATCTTGACTTTTAATAAGCTTTTGACCTTCTTGCGTCTGCAGCCTATAATTAGAAATTCTGGCTGGGCCAGATTGACAGAATGCTGTGTCTTAGGGGAGGTAAAACCTTGTGCGACTGCGGTCAGCAGACCTTCTAAATCATGCGGCTGCATGAGAAATGTTTAATCTAACAAATTGGTTTCTGTTTCCTCTCCTTCTTTTCATTCTTTCATGCCGTAGGTATTCTGAATATGGAGGTGATGTCATCGTCTCATCCTTTTAAGAGTGACTGTGGACCATATATTCTGAGGGAGAGGCAGAGAATCAGGACCTAATGGTCTTTCCTCCTTCAGCCAAATCTAATTGTGCCCTTATCTTCTCCAAGTTTAACTACCACATTGAAGAGAATTGAGCTGTCTGGACTTTAACTGTCGACTCCCCTGTGTGTTTTTGCACATGTGAAGTTAAACTGATATTGACACGCAGAACCTCATCACACAGCAACAGTTGCTGTTTTATTGTATACAAGTTAAAGTTGCAGCAGGAAGAAATGGAGCAAATATGATTTAAAAAGTTATTTTCATAAAATGGCCACTATATGCTAACAGTAGTGCATGAGACAGATAATCTGAAAAATATCACCTGCCTCTGGTGTCATCAGGTGCTCCTAATGGCATCTGCAAGATTTCACAGACCAGAGGAAAACAACCAATCAGAACCGAGCTGGAGCCTGCCGTCTCTGAGCAGCTGTCAGTCACTCACAAACTCCGATCAAACGGTCAAACTAGGCAGCGCCGATCAAATGTGAATCAATATTCTGTTACTGTAATGATTATTTCTCCCCTCAAATGTTTTCAGAAACATCTTGTTGTCTACAGTGTGACCCGCCAGCCATGTTGAGATCAGTTGAGCAAATACGAAGCACCGCCCACGAGCCGGAGCACAGCCAATAGGAACACTCTCTCTCTGAAATGACCTGTGATTGGTCAAAGTCTCCAGATCACTTGAATTACAACATGCTGTAAAATTATTGTGGTATTTTTGCCCAACAATGCCAAAAACTTTCTGCCTACTGAAGCTTTAAAACCAACAATGTCTTCTTCTTCTTCTCCTCCTTCTCCTTCTTTTTCTTGTTCTTCTTCTTCTGCTGTTTATATGTGTCAGGCAGCACTAAATTTAGCGGCTGGCGTTTATTTACTTTATGTCCTTGCTGGTGTGTCCTTGCTAAATGAAGGCGAACAGGACTGTCACCATCCAGAGGACAGCACTGCCCAGCCCCTCGGGAGTTGATGGATAACGTGGGGATGTATACTCCTGCATGTGCAGAACAAGAATATACATGTGTGCAAATAATCTACACACACGTGCGCACACGAAAAAAGACCTCCTTTTGCACAATTACTGTTTGCAGTAATCCACTCAGATCTCACATAGTACAGGAAGCTGGGTGCACGGCCAGCCATCACAACAGGCCCTGTGTGCCTCCAGTTATACAGGTATTTGCCGCCTGTGAAGGTATTCAGGCTTCCATGTGGCATAGTGGTATTTGCACCTTTGCTGTTTCAGTGTGTCAGTGTTGAGCGCTACACAGTCCTATGGATCAGTGCCTCTGTATGGCTCCCCTGGAGCAGCCTCTTGTTCCTTTAACATTCCAGGTACATCCACGCCAGCTCCTTCCTGTCGCTCCCCTTGTGTGGCGCTGATTGACAAGCGTCCGCTTCTCTCAGGCGCGTAATCAATCTGCTAATTGGTGTCGGAGGGTCGGTTGCTGTTGAAGCGTCCCCCACTCTTTCTTTGGTTAATTTATCTTTGTCACCGCCAGATTCGCAAGGTACATTAGTTGGGAAAGTTCAGTTTCTGCAGAGCTTCGTCTCCCTCTCTCTCTCTCTCACAGTATGCTACTGTGCTTTGTTCATCTTTTTTCTTACTGCAATACATCACACAAAGAATTGAGGGTAAATGTTAGCCTTGCACTGTTTCCATTGGTAACCACAGCTCATGAGGTGGAGAAGGAGAGCAGGTCAGTCTCTCTGTGCAGGATAATTGGTGACAACAATGTGCTTTATCATAATTCAGCACAGCTAATGCATCACAGAGGCAGAGTAGTTATAATTAGTGGGAAGGCTTCACAAAGTTGTTGAATACAGTCAGATAATAAGCAGATTTACTTTCAAAAATGTTGCATGCATAGTGTATATATGTAGAAAAATGAACAGTATTAAAGCTGCATTGGGAAGAAATGAAGCAAATATGATTAAAAAAGTAAATTTTATAAAACGGTCACAATATCCAGACAGTAGTGCATGAGACAGGTGATCTGAAAAAAATCATGTGCCTCTGTGGCCTTTCACAAACCGGAGGAAAACAACCAATCAGAGCCGAGCTGGAGCCTGCAGTCTATGAGCCGGCTGTCAATCACTCACAAACAGTCAAACTAGGCAGCGCTGATCAAATATGAATCAGTCTTCTCAGAATAATGACTATTTCTCTCAGATGTTTTCAGAAACATCTTGTTACTGTTTAGCTGTAAAATGAGAAAATTTGTGACCCGGCAGCCATGTTGAGATCTGTTGAGGAAATACCAAACACCGCCCACCAGCCGGAGCACAGCGAATAGGAATGCTCATTAGAAACGTTCTCTCTCTGAAATGACCTGTGATTGGTCAAAGTCTCCAATCATGGGTTAGATTTTCTAAAGCCTGAAAACAGAGCCATGAGGAGGTGCAGAAGTCTGGTTTTCTCTCAGAACACTTGAACTACAACATGTTGAAAAGTTATTATCAATTTTTTTGCCCAATGATGCTGAAAATATTCTGCCTACTGCCACGTTAAATGCATGTGGTTCCTGATAGAGGCAAAACAGTACAGAGAACTGACTGAGCCCTTGAAACAGCACTTCACATCTGATTGATTTGCAGGCCGTTTCTACCCAGGGTGCCAATCAAGCCCTGATTAGACATCACTGACTCGTTGATGATGGTTCAGACGGCAGCAGCCCTGTCCGCGGTCTTGCAGAGCGCGCAGGATTGATTGCACAAGGCCGCCTTGCCCCAGATTAATCTCAGAATATGACACAAGAGTCATGAAGTTTTCATCTTTCTCCAGTTCAAAGTAGGTTTGGTGTGATAGTAATAGTGGGGAAGTGAAAGGAAAGGCATGTGTGGTGCTATTTGAACTGCTGCTTGCTCCCAAACTTGTGGATTAGGCCCCCAGTGCCCCCTATTGGCCCCCAAATCATCTGTTGATCCTCTCACACACACTGATCCTCTACATTCATGAGGAAAAAGCAAGGCTTCCCTCTGAGAAACTGAATGAATGTTTCCCTTATAACACCACTATATAAGACAAACTAGGAAAGTGTAATGCTTTTACATATTCCTATTGTCCTCTCCCTCTTTTCATCTTCTGTTTTTTAGTGTCTTTTTTAGTGTTTAGTGCAGTGATATATAGGTGCAGCAGTGAGGTAAGGTGCTCTTATGGGGGAAATTACGGCGAGCAGCAGGGGAGAAGTCTATATTCTAGCCCTGCCAGCTTCCTCGCTCGCTACATGACAAGAACGGCGGCTGCACACTGATCATACCCTCATTAAAGTTGTTCACTTTCTCCTTTTTCACTCTTATTTCTTTTTTTTTTTCTTTGATGCACTCGCTGCTCTTTAAGTGCTTTAAGCGCCACGGCAGCCGCCTCTCTAAAAGTCTGTCTCCGAGCTGTTAACAACTACCTTTTCAACAATGACAGGACTATCAGAAGATGATTTTATGCAAACTTCTCCCGCAGATCGATCCACCTCCATTACCTCCACTTTTATTCACTTGCTACTTTTATATTAGTGCCTCAAATGTCTTTTCAATGCAAAATAAGGCTCTTAACATAGCTTGGGGATCAGAACAGCGCTGACCTTCTCATTATTATTATTCACTGCTGTCGTGTGAAAGCTGTACAACTCCAGTTTTGTTGATTTTCAAGTTTTATGTTTGACTTTCATTACTTTTAGGGCCCTGTGTGCTTTTCAGCTTTTTAAGAACAATTAGATAAAGATGTTAATCATTTAAGATTATTTTCATTACATGTAACTTTAAATTTGTTGTGATTATATCTGTTGAATTATTGGCATATAGAATAATCTGATGGAAGATAACGACATTTATATTTTATGGTTTTCCAGCCAAAGCTTAAGGTGCAAAGTTCAAGAAGATAAGACTGAAACTGTGCCATGTTTATAAGACTCTACCATCCCATTTTAGAGTAAAACCTTTCTTTTTTTTAATGAGAATAGATTTCAGGAGGACCTCAAGGTGCTTCTTGATGCACATCAGAGGACATAAACCACCACTGACCTCCAACAGGTCATGACCAACACTATGAGATGAGGCCACATGATGATGATCAGCCCATCTGCAGTGTTGCTTCCTACATCGGTCTGCTACACGTCACACTGCACGTTGTTTCAACCCTGACCCAGACACCCAGCCAGACAAACACAGACAGGGACAAGACCAGGACAAGCCAAGCCGAATACAAATCAGTTCTTCTTCCTTTCATCCACGTACTGTAATTGTTCTCATGGTTTCTAGATATTCTTTGCCTTCTGCAGATCTACATAAACTAGATTATGACAAAAAAACATACATTTAAACGCAATTAAAACCTCCCTCAAGTCGAAGTCTCATTGCCTGTTTGGATAATAACCCTTCTCTCTGTGTCTCTCGACTTGTATTTGAAGAAAAAGCATTCAGGGCAGTAAATTCAACACATTTTTGAGCGCCAAGCTCCAGTCTTTTCGGCAGCTTACTCGACAATGTAGCGAGTGGGTGAGTTTTTACACACTGCCCTGTCAGTTTTCAGGGAGCTACGCAAGCGGAGGATGTGGCGAAGTCTCACACCGGCTCCGACCTTCCCAAAAAATCTGCGGTGGAAGCCGGCCTCTGATAGTTTGGTGAGATTATAGAGGGTCTAAACTGAACAAAAACACTTAAAAAGAGGCAAAAACAGCAACGAATCCACATAGCTACTGAAAAATATCTTATGACGTGGAATTTTCTTATGAGAAATGGCGCAAGGTGAGCTTACTCAAGAACCAAAAGAGGATCTAAGGTGGGAAAACACCTTTTCTGCAAGACCAAAGCGTAAACATCAATTTCAGCAGCACTAAACAATAATCAATCTGTGCTACTATTAAATAATAAGAGCCTTGAGCGAGGTAATCTCTGTGAGATTGGCTGCACTGCAAAGTTTAACCATTCCGAGCGAGTCCGTTTCCTGTGCTTTTGATCTGCAGATACAACACATCTTCACAAAGCTGAAAGATAATGTACGATATGATATGATGTTCATATGGACACGGTGTTAAAACAGCCGTCAGTGCACTCCTCAAACACCTGCACAGTCTCCTCTGTGATCCCCTCACCTGTGATCTAAGCCTTTTATAAAGCTCTCCACCCTGCAGTAGCACAGTCGAAAAAACTTTCAACCTGTAAACTCCTCCCCTCTGCTCCTGACGGCAGTAAAGATAAAGGATGAGGAGTTTCCCACCTGCAGACAGGAAGTAGGGAGAAGTTCACTTACTACCAGGGCTGCCAGACACTTGATTGTACTTTCACCTCTTAGACCTTATCCTAATTTAGAATATAAACCAACATCCAACAGTTGGGCTAACCATAAAGTCTGACCTTGACTGATAACTCAAAGTAATATGATGTTTGGACTTGTTCTGACATGCCCATGCAGCCCCTTCTTCTCCATGTATCCCACCTAAAGCAATGCTCCAGTTCCTTGTTTGTAGTGTTGAAATAGTTCTTGGGGTTTTATTTGCAGTGGCAGGATGGGATTATTCCCGGCTTACCAAGCTGTACACAGACGCATCAAGAAAGAGAAGCAGTCGGCTCTTTGGACCGCATGAACCCTGGTGGAGCGTGAAAGAATGTGACCGGCTTCAACTTGTACACATGTGAAGGGACAAATAGGGGAAAAGCTGACAATTATGTAATATCATGTATATCATGATATTATGCACTGCAACTTAAAGCTGCTCTAATATGCTTATTAACAATGAATGAAATTATTACATGTTATGCGAAAGTCACTTGTAATGACAAACACATGGAGCTTTTTTCAGCTAATTGTTTTAGTTTTACAGCATATAAATTTACTCTTTTGGTGTACTCTCACCGCCCTCCTCAGCTGTTTCCAGCCTCAATATGTTGTCAGTGTATGCTACCTGCTAGGGCTGAACATCGGTTCTCAATACCTTTAAAGGTATCAACCAAAACAACCCAGAACCAAGTAGTATCGAAACTTCTCCAGTCAAATGATACCTGCAATCAAACCTTTTTGTGCCCAGATCTAGAAAAAGATGACTGCTTTGCTTTCAGCCAATCACTGCAAGCATTTTTCGATTGATTGCAATGTGTGATTGGCCCCCTACGACAGCAGCTACAGCCCATACAGCCGGGATTACCTGGCTGCACACAGCTCTGAAACATGGAGATGTCATGGAGCTGGCAGCTAGCAGCTAACAATGCTAGCAATGGCAACAAGTGCTAACAGAGCTAATACTTAGGGAGGAACCAGAGGGAGGCTCGGTATGCTTCCACGACAACACAGTCCCGCAACCGTGGGTCAACGATTATCTAGCCTTTGGACACACACACAGTTTCCATTCACATGATGAGTATTGATGTTGGTATCTGTGCCACTTTAAGGACTCTGGTATTTTACTGGCATCATAAGTTTTTAAACGATGCCCAGTCCTAATACCTGCCTATCACCAAATGGCAGACAGAGACAGTTAGTGACTAGCTGGTGAACATGATGGAGCATTTAGCAGCTAAAGAGACAGCA
Organism: Pterois miles; assembly: GCA_947000775.1. Lineage (NCBI taxonomy): Eukaryota > Metazoa > Chordata > Actinopteri > Perciformes > Scorpaenidae > Pterois > Pterois miles. Next base: position 11,568,153 of record CAMQGK010000028.1, read on the forward strand.
ATTTCCCTCAGGAGATGGTGGAGACCAAAAACAGAGCTAAAAGAAGAGTGAATATTGAACTTATTCATTAAGTGGTCAGAAACACAACTCCAAATGTATGCTAATGGTGCTCAGCTGGATGTGTAAATGGGCTGCTGCTTGCCAACACGTTCATCATATCAACTTCATAAGGTGATAATACACCAATATTAATTACAGCTTGTTGCGCGGCCCCCAGTGGACATAAGAAAACATAACCAAACGGACAAAACACGAAGAGAAGGACTTCAACTCATTGTCAAAAACATGACACTGGAAAAAAAGAAAAAAACAAGCAAATTGAAAAACTCATTCACCAATATAACCTGGCATACAGAAATACAAGCAAAAGACGCAACATCCTCTCGCTGGCTAGCGGTGACAGTAACTGTCTGGACCACAAAGTGTTTCACACTCCAAAATAAGAAACCAAACGATTCCATTATTGAGTGTGGTGTAACTCAACATGCCCCGGCTTCTCCAGGTTTGTCACATCGATGGCTAAATACAAGTCAGACCTATCCTTTTATGTGACCCCCCAACATCTTCACACATGGCCTAATCTGCCAGCCTAAAAGACGTATCATAATATATTGACATATTGCCCAACCCAGAGATAGACAGATTTCTCCTTTTATGAGGTTTTTAGAAGCCGTGCGGTAAGAGGTGTGAGTCTGTTTTGCAAATAGACACTCCCAAGTGTGATGCCACAAGTCTGTTATGATGTCTGCGTCTATCCATCTATCTACAGTATCTATCTGATATTGTCTGTCTGTCAGTTTAATGTGTTCCTGATCACACAACAAAGGAGTTTCAATGCAGGTCAATGCCCCACATTTCCTCTCAGGGGACACAAACAGAAGCGTCTGCCATGTAAGACAATTAACCCATGCAACCACACTGGCTAAACAAATCATAAAAATAGGTATGAGAGCCTAGCGGCTGACTGTTTGGCAGCTTTTTATGAAGCTGCCATAAAGGGATTTGAAGTATTTGAAGTTTCTGCTTGTGAATGAAGATGTCTTGAGGTGGGTTTTGTTGTTCAGGGTGTCAGGGGAGGAAGGGGTGTGAGAGGCAGGGGTCATCGCGATGGTGCAGTGCAGTCTGGGTACAAATCAGACTCGTCCTTCGGAGCAGCGTTTGACATTTCCCATCAACACCGGCTCCCGGCTCGCTCTCTCTCCTCACCTGGGCTCTCTCAGACGCTTAGCTCCCAACCAGACAGTCTTCCATACTCTGTTGACACAGGCAGGCTGCTCCGTCAGTCACCCGCCTCATTAACTGTTGTTGGGCTGTTATTCCCGCTGCTACAGTCGTACACGTACGTGCCCTCTCATATGCACACTCGCGTACATCCACTGAGTCAAAGTTTCCCACTCAGAGGCAGTCAAGTGTTTGTCAGTTTGCACATTTTGACATGTTTTGACGTTTTGCTGCTTATGTGAATTACTACAGCTGCAGGATTCACTCTGTCTGTTACGCTCTCTGATCAGATGAATTGATTTTGGAGTGTGCTGACAGGATAAGTGTGTACTATTTCCCTTGTCTGTTTGTATTTAAGCTCAACAGATCACTTTCACTTTTACATAAAAAAGGAACAGTATAAAAATGATTAGTGGGGAGGGCAGCTCAGAAAAGGAGGAAGGTTATCTATTTTTCATTTTTGCTAAGGGGAGGGCTGTCTATTTTTTGGGCGGCCCATTTGTGTGAATGACACGATAATGTACAAGGCATTTAGCATGCAATAAGAACGTTTTTTTTTTTTATTTTGTCATTGTCATTTGTTCGCCATGTAGTGTGCACTGGCTGCAATGTAAACGCATCCCACTAAGAGCTAGTGACAGAATAAAAAGTGAGAAACACCACTTACATCAGGCAAGAGGGCAAGTGGATAGGTCCAACTGACACACGACTTTCAACCAAACACATGGTTTTTAACCAAGAGACCGGTGTTCGAAACTGGTGTTTTTATTTCGTAAGTTACAGCACAAATGTTTGTCATGTTCTCCATACTTATGTTATGTTGTTTCCATACGTGTTTTATTTGTGTTTTTTAGTACCGTTTGTAATGTGTTTTCTATACTTATGTTGGGTTGTTTCTGTACGTATTTTACTTAAGTTTTTGTGTGACATTTGTGACATTTTACATTCTTATGTTATGTTGTTACCGCACATATTTTACTTGTGTTTTTTTGTGACATTTGTGACATGTTTTCCAGACTTATGTTACGTTGTTTCCGTACATATTTTACTTGTGTTTTTTGTGATGTTTCTAACTTGTTATCTATAATTTTCATACATTGACTCAGTACGTATTTTACTTGTGTTTGTGAAGTTTGTAACATGTTTTCCGTACTTATATTACGTTTTTTCAGTACATATTTTACTTGTGTTTTGTGACGTTTGTGACGTTGTTTCCATACGTATTTCACTTGCGTTTTTTTCCTGTTACTTGTTTCCATATGTATTTTACTTGTTTTTTTTTTTTGTGACATTTGTGACATGTTTTCCGTATGTTATGTTGTTTCCGAACATTTTTCCTTGTGTTTTTCAGTGTCATTTGTGACGTGTTTTCCATACTTATTTCCATACATCTTTAACTTAGTTTAAATACTTATTTTAACCCAAACCATGAAGTTTTTTCCTAAACATAACTAAGTGGTTTTATTGCCTAGACATAAATGAATAGTTTTTGTTACCTTAACCGAACTACCGACTTTACTTGTTGCATGGCGTACAAATGACATGGGAAAAGCCTATAATACGTCCTCATGACACTCAGTGTCTGTGTAATGTGGCGCAATCTATACCCCTTCCTGTGAGACCAGGTACTTTTGGGAGAAAGAGGGAAAGTCTTTAGCGAGAGAACTGTCTGATCTGTCTCTCCAGAGAGCAATCGTTTGTCCTACAGCTGCTCCCACCTTCACTTTATTCTGCATCTTAATAGAAAGCAAATCCACAGTAACCCCACTGCTTTTACACCCACCCTGATCATTTTTGTACAGTCCCTATCTGAACCCAGGGAAGTAGCCCATTCAGTCTAAGTTGTTTTTGCACTTGATATTAATCAGTCAAACCTGGTGCATTTACAGTAAACCATTTGATTTGAGTAGCTACATCTGAATAATCTACACATTTCAATAAATCAATAGATACAATATGTATGCCTCCTCTCATCTTTAGAATTTATCACCCACAGGGAGCATCGATCATTATGCAGACCATAGTATTTGACACAAAATTAATTGCCGCTTTCACTCTGAAACACCATCAAATATCCAGCTGACAAAGATCTGTGTCCATCCAAAGCCACAACTCATAATCAGATATGAGGCAGTGTCACTCTTGTTTAGCTTCCTTGTTCCTTCCAGGCAATAACTTTGATCAGTGGCAGCAATTTCCCGGATTAGTAAAGTTTGAATGAATCGCTATCGACTTTGATTTAACACAATGTGTGACATCATGGAGCGTGCCAGCACTTCCTCTTTGTGATATATGAGGATATCTCGCAGCAAATCAATCTGAAATCGGTTTAAAAGAAAGGGGGGAAAATGTAATGCCAGAGGACAGTAAATGATGCAAAATAGAGTTATCCTTACTGGTGAAATGTGAAATATGCAAGTAATCTGTATTTAACAAGGCAACCCGACAGACAAACAACTGTGTGTCAGTTTGATGACAGACACAATGTTTTGCAGATATCATGGAGGCAGATGAGAAAGAGCTGATTGAGAAGAGGAATGTCTGAGCAGCATGTTAGCATATCATAACTGACTACCAGACACTCAGGTGGTTAGTGTGGTTTGCATGGGTAGTGTGGTAGCCTGCTAACGGGGTGTGATTAAGCTTTCCTGCTGTTTGTTGTGTTTCTACACCTCCTACACCATTTTAGTCAGAGGCGAATTATAACCTCCATTTTCGTAGCCAGGGGTGAAATGGCAGAAACTCAAAGCACTCAGGGCTCATTAGAGAGATACAATCAGTGTCTTTACTTTAATGAAGGCGAATGCTGACGAGATCATGTTGAAGCAGATTGCTTGTCAATGATAAGTATATCTGCGTAGCTGATTAAGTTGGTATATCAGTCAGTTGTAGACTGTTTCACAACTTTATGTCTGGTGGTGTTGTGATCTGAACTGTGGATGATCAACACTTTTTCCCCGAGTGGAGCTTTAATTTTACCAGCAGAGTGAGATTATGTAGATCCTGACACAGATTTTCTAGAAATGAGTGTCAACATCTAGATACATGTTAGAGTAAAGACCGCTGCTCTGTTGTACCAATAAACAAAAATAATGAGATAATGAAATAATGTCGTCCTATAGGCACATTTTTTCACTTGTTTTAAAACCACTCAGGCAATTTTAGACATGAAGTTCGGTTTATATGTCATGCGGCGTACGACTCAACAAACAATAAAGCTTTCTGTGGCTCTGACGGGAGCGTTTTAAAATCTGAGAAAATAATCCTGATGGTGTCATCAAACGGTGAAAGAAGTGGTTATTTACCACATAAGGAGGGAACGAAAGATGCTATAGAGTTGCAGTGTGGGAAGTGTAGGAGCCATTGTTTTTAGAGCGTGACTCAAGCTAAGATCTAAAAGTCGAGATATCTCGGCCTCTGCTGCATCAGTTTGACCATTCTTTCTTTTTTGTCTCTCTTCCTTCAAGAAAATACATTATTACGGCTAAAAAAAGAGACAAACAACTTGCTAAGAGGTATATTTTCCTCAGAAACTGTCAGAACAGTTATGGATTAAAGCAAGCTGAAATCAGCCGCACAGCGTGTCAAGAAAATTAAACAAAAAAAAATGAAAGAAAATTATCCTAGTAGGTATTTTATTCTTTCTTGTTTGAAGGAAAATAGAAAAATCTAGGATCCAATATCAGACAAGTTATTTCTTTAAAGGACAGTGCTTATTCGCTTTCTTGCAGAGAGTTAAGATGAAAAGATCAATATCAATCTTATATCTGTACATTACATATGATACTGGAACCAGGAAATAATTAGCTTAGCTTAGCTTAGCACAAAGACTGGAAACAGGGGCAAGCAGCAAGCCTGTTCAAAGGTAACAAAATTCAGCCTGTATAAAGCTCATTTACTATATTACTGTATTACACAGCTGTGTTGAATACTCGGTTCTGATTGGTCAGTTACAGCTTCCTAAGGTTATTTCTTTATAGCAGACCGTTACTATGTACAGCAGACCGTTGCTATGGCCGCAGTTGTGATGTTGGACTCTGGCGGACCGTTTTTGTGACTATCTATTGTATGTATTTATTGTATTTAGGCACCTTGGCGGAGGTCGGCGCTCTCCGAGTGCCATTCTAGTTTGTTATGTAACTTCCATCACTTGGTGTTATTTGAAACCAAACACTATCGCTTCCTGAACCTAACTGAGTAGTTTTGTTGCCTAAGCCTCACCAAGTTGTTTCCTGTGAAGATGGATGTTTGTTTTGAGAAGACTGGAGCAGAAATTGACCCGTGTGTCATGTATAGCTGGACACTAGTTGGAAAATGCACAAAAAATGTGAAATAACTTTTCTTAAGACATCATACGTACCATTGTATGATATAGACCAGAAAGTTCACGAGTGAGGGGACAATGGAACGTGAGACTGGCCGCAGAATCGGAGCAGCGGGGGCAGTTTTGCATTCGCTTTACCGCACCGCTGTCATGATAAGAGAGCTGAGCCAAAAGGTGTGGGTTTTCTCAGGAGGGTGGCTGGTGTCTCCGTCAGAGATAGGCTGAGAAGCTCAGCCATCCATGAGGGACTCGGAATAGAGTCGCTGCTCCTTTGGGTTGAAAGGAGCCAGATGAGGTGGTTCGGGCATCTGGTAAGGACGCCCCCTGGGTGTCTCCTTAGGGAGGTGTTCCAGGCAAGACCAGCTGGGAGGAGGCCCCGGGGAAGACCCACGACTAGGTGGAGAGATTGTATCTCCACTAACCTGGGAATGCCTCGGGATCCCCCAGTCGGTGCTGGTTAATGTGGCCTGGGAAAGGGAAGTTTGGGATCCCCTGCTGGAGCTGTTGCCCCCGCGACCCGAACCCGGATAAGCCGTTGACAAAGAGTGGTAGAATGAGTGCTTTAGACAGAGCCAGACAAGCTAATTCACACCGTTTCCAGTCTGTATGCTAAGCTAAGAGTCTTTAGGCTGTAAATATAAATTACATTGTGGTACTCTATAGCAGACAAACTAATTTGTTTATACGTACTGTAAGTTCTCTACAGTGTATCCTAAGAAACTTTCAGCACAGCCACAGGTACATGTCAATGAGTCTGAGCCCTTCCCTTCTCCGTCACCGCTGCCTATTGCGATGGTGTTGCACGGCGGCCGGCGCTGACTCACCTGGCAGAGTATCGCACACACACACACCAGCCCCCCGCTCTCCACTCACTCACCTCCTTCCCCTCCCACTCAGTTCACCCTGCACTGCAGTTCAAAGTGGTTTTGCCTGTCTAGCCTTGGCGTTTAATGTTTAAGTATTGGGAGCGGCTGGAGAGTGCAAATAAAATGCCTTTACAGACTCCGGGGCACACTGAGGGCTCTGATTCCAGATACTGTATTGTGAAATTTCCATTGTGCTTGACAAGAGTAGCCTCAGGGTACCTCAATCTGTTCAGTTGAAATTCGGCTCTTTACTTCTTCACAATACTCGATGCGTGCGGCTTAGATAAACCATTAAAAGGAAGATTATTCAAACTTTATTATGCTGACAAAAGAATACACATGCTCACGGGATAGACGGCAACGTGTCCACGCTATAAAGAGTTTGTCAAAAGTTCAGAACAGGATAAAGGTTTGAATGGCAACCCCACCTGCAAGAGAAAACCACAATGAGTTGCGGTACGGCCAGCTTTCTGTTGGGCTAGAAGAAAGGAAACCCTACTTGCAGCAAAGGAAAACAACACAGAAAGCCTGACACTACTTATATGTTTGTGCGTGATTATTCTGTAGTTCTAATCCGTCTAACTATGTTACAAAACATTCAGACAGGAGGAGGCTTTAAAGCAGTAATTGGGGGGACTTACTCTGGTATAACTCCGCTCAACCACTTCTAGTTGCATCTCGCTCATGCTTGATCGAGACTGTGGTACAAGAAATCAAACATGGGCGTGGATTTAGTCTGATTCGAAGCATATCTCTTAATTCCCTTGCTGAAGAGGGAGCGTTTTGAAGAAAGAGCGTAACAGAGCAGATGTAGATGTTTCAGACTGGATAAAGGGTCATGTCACGGGATGTGACGCCTGTGTGGGTTTTTATGGGGGGGTACAGGTTTCGATGTGACACAGAAGGAGACAAAAACTGATGACTCATTGGCCGTTTTCACACCTCATGCTGGATTAGCCATCACATGCGATAGGCTGCTTAATAAGAATTGTGTAATGGCCTCAATCCCTGCAGAATTATTTCATAAAATCAGCTTCTGTTTTGCTGTGTCACCGTCATAAGCAAAGCTAAGCTCAATGTAAGTAAAAGAGAAAGATAATGTCACAGATATGGGGTTTTGGAAGCTGTTTATGTATATTTTGTTTTTGACGTTCAGCTTTACAATGACGAGGTTTCCAAAAAATCTTGGATAATGTTACTGTCGGGAAAAATTCAAGTTTGCTCATTCTAACTTAAATTGAAGGATTAGGTGCTCCTTTGTGGTTTAGCTGTTGGGCTTATAAAAACCTTTCAAACCTTATTTGGCATATTTTGAAGTTGCAAAACTCTAAATTGTCCATAGATGTTGGATATATTATTTTTGTCTGTATGATAGTCTGGTGGTCTGTCCAGGGTGTTGACATCCCAGCATGCATTCACCCTGAACAGGAGTGACCCAGTTTCAGTCCAAAACAGGAATAAGCAGGTATTGCAAGTATTTGTAGTTTTTGTTTTAAGATGTTTGAGTTTTTAGACAGTATTTTGATCTCAATCAAAGGTTCGTTTACTAAATTGACCTTAGATACATTGATTAATTGTCTAAACTGTCTGGTGTGATTTCCCTTGAAAACTCCACCCATTTGGCACTGGAGGAAGCCAAAGCCAAACAATGAAGTGTAATGTTTGCAAATAATATTTGCCCCAGGTCGGGCTGATAGATGGTTGGTTTCCTCTGCGGGAGAAACCCAAGTTCAAATCCAGTCTGTCACATCAGCACACCTTGCTCTTTAGGCTGCATTATTCATTGCAATCTCTGCAATATTAATTTCACTTAGCATCACATTTTGTCACTTGGCTCATTTACAATGAAGCCCTAAAAGTCTCTATAATCATTATTATCATCTCATGCTCTTCTGAATGTGAGGACTCAGGTCTCACTGCCTCACCTCCTCCCATCTCTGCGGTTTTGCGGTGTTTGTGTGGCTAGCCAGGTTTTATCTCAGACTCTGACCTGGGGCCAAACAGCGCCTCCGGTGTCCCTCACGGCACCACAACCACTGTCAGCTCTGTGTCTGAATAGTACCACTGCAGAAACAACTGCTGCAATATGTCAAGTAAAGACGTCTTGAGCAAAAACAGACGCAATCCAGTGATATGTGTACTGAAAGCCATCACTGGTAGTAGAGTCTTGGTCGGGGATAGGCAGCGTGCCAAGTGCACAAGCCAACTTTCGGCCAAGACTTGATGTTTGTAGTCTCTGTGAGCGGCAGGTAGTCTCACCTGCCCCTGTTGCAGCTCTGCAAGCCTGGCACAGACTAAACAACACCAGACTGGAGGTCAGCCAGTGTGAGGTTTAATAAGACTGAAGCCACACCAAAGGCTGTTGTATCTGTCCTCACTTCAGAGCACCTGTGCCACACTGTCAGCGTGATGAGAGCTAAAGTTGCTCCAAAACAGCCCGTCTTCCTGTAATTACTCTTTAAACAGTTGGTTTGTTATCACACAAATAATTTGCCTTCCTGAAACATTTCGGATATCCGCTTTTGTCTGAACTGATATGCCTTGAATGTGGATACAGTGGTGTTGTATGTGTGATGGTGCCACACTGTTTTTAACCAACAACATTTAACTATTTCCTAATTGGCTCTAATCACAGGAATATAACTACGTGTGCATGTTGGGCTGAAAACAACTCAGGAAGGTTGGTGATTGAAATAAAATCTATCTAAAACAGGTGGAGAAATAATGACAGAAGTGCTGGGTGTTGCTGCCATGAGTGCAGGAAGCCCCCTCTCCTCCTTAAAAGGAGAGAGTACAAGAGGAAGTTACAGTTAGGAGCAAATACATACTGTATGTCTGCCACAACTATGGCCAGTAAATACAATGTTTACCAAGGCTTAGTCTGTTAGTGAAGTGGACTTTGGAGGGAAGACAGTGTCCCATAACAGATGCACGTAGAACACTTTAGGCGCCAAAGAGGGTGGTTCCGATCAGAACTGGCCTTAGATGAGTTGGACAGGCCTGGAATACACTCTCTAAACCCTCATCTATTGTGGCCCATTCATGTGGGCACAAGATGTGACAATATGTAATGCCATTATATTAGTAAATGTCTAGAATTTTAAAAAAATTAATCGGATGAAATGACAATTTAACGAATACACTACTTGCGTAAAAAGACCAGAGCGCACAGTGCGCGCACTGCGCAAATATTGTAGTGCAGTTTATTTTAAAGTTTTGCTAACGTTTGATAGAAGTGAGTAGTGTCAAACCAAAAGGTAAACTCCGCTATGTTTGCGCATATTTCCTCAGACTTTGATTAACCTAAATAGTACGAAACGTCTCCAAAGTCATTTCTCTGCGTATATTCGGGTTATGCTAAAGGAAAACTAGGTTTGAAGCTATTTCAAATTTAAATCCACCATTCTAATGATTTGTACGTATTATGTTTATTCATTTATTTGGTGGCTACGAGGTCACAGCGAAAATCATCCAACACAGGCGTGCGCAGTGCGCGCCCACGATCAGTTTTATTCTCCTGGGAAATGCATTCTGTGCAGAAAGTTATCCCAGACGCAGTTCAATTACCGCACACATACTGAAATCACTTTAGCCAACTCCACCGCTTCAGACCTGAGCCCGGCACTGAGCAAGTGCTCCTGTCTGTCCTGCCTTTGCTGTGAAATCTGGAAAATGGGAGGGTGAAAAAAAGACGGTTTATAATTGATGTTTTCCCATGGAGCAGCCCCTCCTCCCCGCAACACAGGCTCACCCTCAGGTGGAAGAAATCTTTTAAGATTTTTTTTGTGGGATAACATCAGGAGGGTTTGTCTAGACGAGCCAATCAAATCCCTCCCCTGCTATAGATCGGTGCTATAATACAAAGCAGTAAAAGCGGTCGCCTCACACAAGCGGCTGCAGCTCGACTAGAGATCCCGTGGCTTTTAATTCCCTCTCTACTTTTTTTTTTAACCCTCCTTCGATGTGCCCCGTTATTGCCATTTGTCTGAGGCGTTCATTTCCGCACCTGCCACAGTAGAGACCAGGCGAACGCGAAGTAGAGGAGGAGACAAGGACATTGCGAGAGCCGGGAGAGGCAGACGGTAGAGATAGCAGCGGCGACTCGTTTGAGATCTTAAAAGGACAAAAATGCTGCTCTGGACCAGAATCGTATTGGTCGGTCTCATCTGCTTGTCCTTGATGTCCTCTGGGATGGGATGCGGACCGGGCAGGGGCTACGGCAGGAGAAGACACCCGAAGAAGCTGACACCTCTTGCGTACAAGCAGTTCATCCCCAACGTGGCGGAGAAGACCCTCGGGGCAAGCGGTAGATACGAAGGCAAGATCACAAGAAACTCCGAGCGATTTAAAGAACTGACTCCCAATTATAACACAGACATCATATTCAAGGATGAGGAGAACACCGGTGCCGACCGGCTAATGACTCAGGTAAGGAGACAGAATAACCTTTTTTTCTCCTAACGCACCATCACTGCGCACTGCAACAACCTCCTTCAGTCAGACTGATTGCGCACCTTAAGTAAAGTGTGTTGTACCCGCTGCTGAACTCTTCACACTGAGCCTTTTAACTTCACTGTAAAAGCAGATGCGCTTTATGCACCAGCACGGGAGTTTGCAAAGGCTGCAGGCTGGAAGCGAATGCAGAAATCCGGCTGGAGAAGTGATGTGCAGGCGGACAGTCAGGACACTCGGCCTTCATGATTGTGACAGTGTATTTAAAATATTAATGTGCCCCTCTCCTCATATCTATATTTGTATCTTTGTGAGGCTGTATTTGTTGTTTCACGGGCGCACATTCGTGTTGCTTTTCGTGGAGACATCCAGTATTTGTTGTCTATTTACGCTTACAGCTTGTTTTAAGCGCCTTTTCTTTATTCCAGCCCTGAATACAGAGAGAGAGAGAGCTGGGGATGCGCACCGCTTCATACAGCCGGGCTTATTCAGGCATGGCGTGGCTCATTCAGACATTTTCTCGCACAGGCTGCTATAATTTAACCTCTCGCATGGTGTGCACCAGTGCATGAAAACACTGACATGTCTTTGAGAGTGTTCTGAACACTATCAGGACTTCATATAAATGGGTGGGTCAATCATAGGAGCAAGGCGCACAGGGGTGATGGTGCCTTTCCTTGCATGGATGATGACATCTTTTTTTTTTAATACTCCATCCTAATGTAGGCAGTTAGTTATCAAAGCTGGTTCTGCACAGATAACACGAAGCTCATAATACATCGGAGAGATTTCTCTCCTGGCTGCAGGATGCCGCGTCTCTTCAGCATGACTTTTAGCACTCAGATGCTGGTGAATTATTAAAGGCGCTTGGGTGATATTGGCTCAGTAATAATAAAATGCCGGTGGTGATGGTGGCGGTGGTGATGAAGCCAAGCGCGCGCGCCGGAGTCCCTGAACCCGTGCCTCGCACCATGCATGAGCACGAGCTCCGATAAAATATTCACAGTGCGTGCGGTCTCGGCGTCCCTCTCAGCCCTCCCCACATCTCCTCTGTGATACACCTATAGCTTCTCATACAAACACAGATCAGGAAATTACCGGCGCGTGGGGATGTGATGGTCAAACTAGGGTTCGGGGATCCAAGAGGAGGTTCCAGCGAAAAGATGAATCATATGATTTTACTGTTATTTCATTCATTTCTGAGAATGCAGTAGAGTAACGTGTCTTCGAGGCTTTCAGTCTGACTAAAACACCCCACCTGCTGTATAAACAGCTGTGTTTACAGGTCTGTGTAAAATCAGTCCCTCAGATAAGGTGATTTTATGACGCATCTGTGGCTGAAGTTCGTCTATTTGGGGGCCTAAAATAACATGTTGGGAGCTGATTTGTGTTTTACACATTTATTTATTTTTAAAAGGACAGTAGTTGTGGCTTCTGTTTCGTCGTCAGCATCCCAGCGTTTAGAGACAACAGGCTCCAAGTATGAAAGGGCTTTTTAAGCGCCTTCACTGGGCCCGAAACGCAATTTGAACTTATGACCTTTGGGCAGCGGGCGGCCATAGTAAGTTAAAACAGGTGAGATTGTTCTGATCGTACATGACATTGTAAAACCATCAAATTAGGGGAAGTACATCCAAAAGTGAGGAAGCTGTTTTGAAGGATGCCAGTGGCATAAGCATTATCACATGGGGGATTTACGTTGTGTCAACGGTCTTTACGCTGTTCCACGGCTTTACGCACCAACTATGGGTTTTACGCACGGAGTTTTACGCATGGATATAGTGTTCTGTCCTTGTTACATGCGTTTTAGAAATAGATGTGAATGGAACGAGGCACGTGTGTCCAGTGTGACTCTCTAAAGCGCGCGCAATAAATGAATTAATCAATCAATTCACTGAGGTCCAGCCAAGACTATAATATCTGATACTTGAAGGAGGGCTTCGACAAGCATCTACTCCCAGGAAGGTTGCCAACAGAGGCGTTTAACAGGCATTTACAGATGGTGTTTCCTGGAGTGACGGGGCCTGAAATGAACAGGAGTATCACTCCCGCCGTCTAATCCACAAATCACAGTTTAATGATCAGTCGTAAAATATTATATCTCTCAAAATTAGAGAGATGAGATTGCTCAATCTCCCAAATTCGACGTGTTTCTAAAGAAATTACGTTTTTTTTATGATATCAGAGACAACAAATTAAAGAACATACTTGATTTGCCTTGTTAAATCATGTCATCCTCACTGGCTCACGTTTAAGAAAAGCTCCAACTCTAGATTTTTTTTTTTTTTTTTTTTGCAGTGTAGCGCTGTTAGGAGTCTGCCCACAGTGCAGATGAGCTGGCGGCTTGTTTGCACTGACAGGTAGCTGATAAGTGTTTCCTCTAACCAAATCATTTGTGAAAAGATTAAGAGGGAGGCTGTTGAACAACTTTACCCCGAGCACAAAGCGCCGGTCTGGGGCGCCCTGCTGGGCTTCACGGTGGCTGAGCAGAATTTGGCTTGATTTGCGGCACACGACCTAATGAATTAATAAATAGGTTAAGCTTTACGGCTCTTGACTCCGACAATCCCACTCAGAATGTGGGAGCTTTTTTTTTTTTTTTTTTTTTGAGGGGCCGTTTTTTTTTATTCAACACATTCTACAAGTGTGATATCCTCATAAAACACCCACTGATATATGTGGAAGTGCTTTTTTCTTTTTTGTTATACGAGTTTTGTGGTCTGTGTGAACATTCTTGCTTTAAGATACAACATAAAGGGAAAAGGACAGTGGGTCGCTTCTCTGCGCGCCCATACCATCCCTGGATATTTCACAAGTCTGTCAGTCAGCAGGCAAAACACATCGACTTAAGGAGGCATGTCACGTTCCCCACACTTTGCAGGAGAGGAATAATGAAAGTTTCCCTCCGCGGTTGGACTGAAAAGACTCTTTGTGATGTTTTATTTGACATATTGGTTGAGTGTCGAGAATAGTTGTCTTGGAGAAGGCCAAACATCCTCATTGAGGAGCGCGGAGAGGTTGGGGTGCGACGATTTATTTATAGGGACAAACTCCAAATATTTTAAGGCAGCCGGCTGCTCACCTTCATATCATCTGCATATCAATTATTGATTTAAAGAAAACAAACAAAGGACTCGCTCATTTCATGGCCTAATACAAACTCATGAATTTATAATGCGTGCATGTTGTGTTCAATGCAACACTTTTTGATAGGAAGGGGTACTGCTCGCACCTTTCTATCAAGACCAAAGACCCACATGTTATAGGCCAGTGAAGCGAATGCGGTGCCTTATCAATATTTCATCAGCAGCTTTCTTATCCGAGATGTGCCCTCTGTCGCTGCTGCTCGCACTGAGAGATGTAAGCTCAGAGATGCAGTGGTTCACCTCAGCTGGGAGGAATCGGGGGCGTCAGGTGGGGATGGAGAGGTGTGGGCGAGGCCTCGGTGAGGTTTAATCGTGAGATCAAGCAAACAAAGGAGATATGCATTTGGAAGCGCTATTTCTGAGGGGAAAGAGGAGAAAATGTCATTTCTCCTATAATATTTTAGTCAGTTATGAGCACCTGCTACTCTTAGCAACAACAACTGTGTCAATATAAGAAAGGCTTTGGTGGCAAATGCTGATCTAGATTCAGACTTTTCCTCATTTTACGCCTCTGGACAGCTTCTATGTGCAACAACAGGTGACTAATCGGTTCATTTCTCCCTCCCGCAGAGATGTAAAGACAAGCTGAATTCTCTGGCCATCTCGGTGATGAATCAGTGGCCCGGGGTGAAGCTGCGGGTCACTGAGGGCTGGGACGAAGACGGACACCACTTCGAGGAGTCGCTCCACTACGAGGGCAGGGCCGTGGACATCACCACCTCGGACAGAGACAAGAGCAAGTACGGCACTCTGTCCAGGCTGGCGGTGGAAGCCGGATTCGACTGGGTCTACTATGAATCCAAAGCCCACATCCACTGCTCTGTGAAAGCAGGTAAGGCTGCAAGACCAGAGGGGAATCTGTCATGCGCAGTGTGGTGCTGGCTGGAGAAAATAACCAGATGTATCAGCACCAGTGCGCATTTCCCGTCAGGTGCGATTGTGATCTAAAAGAGCAGGTGCAGCTCCTGCTTTATCTTTTTCATACATTACAGCTCCTTCAGCTGTTTGAGGGAAACTAGAGGGTTATGGTGTCCAAAGAGAAACGAAGCTGATGCGTTAAAGTGTCCAAAACACCGATTCCAGCTGCCACACTTATAGTCTAGAAACAAAGTGTGAAAACAGAGATGCAATAAAATGTTCTCATGTCTGTTAATTCGTTTCATGATCATCAATAAAAACACAAATTATCACCCAGTTAATGATGAATCACAATTACGCGCACTCAGTAATTGTCTAATGAGGTAATTGGAGTGCAGAGTATTCGTTTTGACAAGATGTTTGTATTATGAAATCTATTTCTATGAATGATGTATGGGCACATCCCAGCCTGTGGCGTTTGGAGCATTTCCCATGCAGCTTTATTTCTTGATCTTACATCGCCCCACACTGTCTCCTGGTGGGAACCACGACCATAATCTAACAAGGCTCCTCGGTGTGACCTAGAAAAGCAAATTGTTCAGCGTTTTTTTTTTTCTTCATCTTCTTTTTGCATACGAGCGGAAGCCAAAAATAAAATGCTGTTTTTAGGTAATATTTTGGATTTGATCGTGTCATAGAAATTCATTCTTTTTGGCTTTGTCTCAGCTTTGAAGATCCAGTTTGTAATTGTTTTAAAATAATAATTTTGGCTCCTTTTTGGGGGCTAAATAACCTTACAGGCCTCCACTAAACTAAAGGACACCTATGGCGCGCTGACTGATGAACCGTGGCACTTTTTTCCCCTCAGCTCAGACTTTATTGATAAATCCCTTACTTGTCATTCAACACACACGTTTTGAGATCACAGTATGGGCCAGGCCGACGTGTCATTAGGGGTCATGCGACTTTACCAAAAGGATTTGGCTGAACAATGTTGAATTGGTTGGGGTAAATCTGGTTTTCAGTTGTCACCTTATTTCATGCTCGGGAATCTTAAAAGAAGATTAAAAGCCCCCAAATTGAGAGTAGGAAACCCCCTTCTCTGTGTGCAGGACAGTGTGATCCTAGAGACTGGTATGTGAAGAGCTCCACCAAGGCCAAAATTATTGTCGTCAAGCCTGACAACAAAGCAGGGAGAGGTGGTGGAAAGAGGGCACATTGATGTTGCACAACAGAAAGCATTTAAGAGTCCGGGCCCTCATTTAAATTCAAATCTACAACTCGAGAGGCTTGGAAAAGTGGCTCCGCTGGGTAAATAGTAGTTGTGAGTCGCCTATTTGTGTGAATTGTCACATGGAGGTTTCTGCACCTGAGTAAATATGGGGAAGAGTAGCTGGGAAAGGCGTAAGTGTTCTTTACCGAGAGTAGCTCGATCCACAAGCTTTGGAATAACAATGCCTGCCTCTTTATTGGGTTTTTTAATTAAGAATAGATGAGCCAAGGCTTTCAGTTTTCTCGTCTCAAGACAACGTGGGCCGAGCCAATATGCATTTGGCATGGAGGGGCAGACAGGCATCATTGTGCAAAATGCATATGGCCCACCAAGATGTGCGCAGACAGGAAATAATACAAATACGAGCAAAAAAGGGAGTTTTTTGAATGAGCTTTTGAATGGGGCGGTGGTCCTAGACTGTACTGCCTCAAAGCACCTGCTATTTATTTATTTTTTTTAGTTTAAAAAAAGCTTTAAATATTTCTGCTTTGGCACCGTTTATGTCTTGATTGTATTTTAAAATATTTTTTCACTGTGGAAAACTTTTTCTGATGGTGTAAAAAACGTATTTTAACAACACAATCTTTTATTTTAACAGAAAATTCAGTAGCAGCAAAGTCAGGCGGATGCTTCCCGGGATCCTCCACTGTCACCCTTCAGGATGGCACCAAGAAGGCGGTCAAACACCTCCAACCCGGCGACAGGGTCCTGGCAGCAGATGACGATGGAAACCCGGTTTACACCGACTTCATCATGTTCATAGACCAAGACTCGACGACCAGGAGGCTCTTCTATGTGATAGAAACCGACTCGGGCCAGAAAATCACCCTCACCGCCGCGCACCTCCTCTTCGTCGGCCGCAACGCCACCACGGAGGAGGAGCACATGTCGGCGATCTTCGCCAGCCAAGTCCAGTCCGGACAAAACGTGTTCGTGTTCAACGCCGAGCGAAGTCGACTCGAGCCTGTGACCGTAAAACGGATTTACACGCAAGAGCACGAGGGCTCGTTTGCGCCGGTGACAGTGCAGGGGACCGTCGTGGTGGACCAGGTCCTTGCGTCCTGTTACGCAGTGATCGAAGATCACCACCTGGCGCACTGGGCCCTGGCACCCGTCAGGCTCGCCCACTGGGTGTCCTCGTTGCTTTTCAGCTCCCAGCCTCGAGTCAGTGTACAGAATAACGACGGAGTGCACTGGTACTCCAAGATCCTTTATCAATTAGGAACATGGCTCTTGGACAGCCACTCCATCCATCCACTTGGGATGTCAGTATACCCGAGTTGAAACCTCGACTACAGGAGCAGAATGAGACTTACATGTAGGACACACGAACTATTCAGTAGATTAAAAAATAAAATAATAATAATAATTAAAAAAAAACGAACGAACGAACAAACAGACAAGACAAAGGCCCCAGCGGAGTTGGGATATTTATTTCAGTGACTTTTCCATGTGTCCCCTTTCAAAGAATGAATGGAGCCTTAAAAAGTTTCTCTTTGAATAATTTATTCTCATGTGAACTCGCTGCTGTCACACAAATGGATTCTGAAACGGTGTGAGCGGCAAATTGTGCATAATCTATTTTTGTATATCTCAAATGCAAAAAAAAAAAAAAAGAAAGAAAAAATGAAAAAAAAAATGAAAAAATATCGCAAAGAGAAAGAAGAAGTAGAAAGGAGCTAACTTTGACAGGTTGTAATGTTCATATGTGCATATATGTGCAACTGACTGTTATATTTTGGGGAGAACAAACTTCGCGGGGTTCCATAAATTATATTTTTATACACAGAATTGTAAATTAGATTTTGACAGATCGCTACCGAATCACATTTCGTTATTTGAAATAGTGTAAGATATGAGAATATATTTTAATTTAAATACAGTAGTTGGGAAAGTATTGGAAAAATCTTGTACTGCTTGGTTTATTAAGAATTTTATTATTTTGGAAACTGTTCGTTTAAGTTGTCGGAGAGGGACAGATATTCTGCCTCATGTCTGCATTCTCTGCTTTGTTTTGTTGTGTTTCTATTTTTCTGTTTTCTTCTGAGAAAAATATTAAATGCAGATTCTGACAATTCAGTAAGTTAAAAGTAGTACTGAAACAGTTTCGTTAAATAAATTAATAAGTAACTCCTGTAAATGTACTAAAATGTATTTTTCTTTTCATATTTTGTAATAGGGAAATAGTTTTATAGAAATGACCTGCGGCAGATGCAAAGTTTGGATAGTCTATATAGCCAGACCATACCAGTTAACTTTCATAACAGGGCGATGCGTCAAAAATGTCTAGAGTTTATTATTTATATGTTTATTACAAAATGAGATAAAGAAAATCTTCAAACTTGCAGTTGTTACATGTCTTTGTCTGAGTGAGCTTCACAGGAAACACATTTGAACGACCTTATGAGAAAATTAAGGTTTCAGAGTATTGATTTTGTGTGGTTGTGATTACCACGATTGTTTTACATGCTTCTTACTGGCAGAGCTTGCAAACGATTTCGCCCTGTTTGCCAGCGTTTACAAAATGGAGAAAATATTGCGCTTTGAACTACCTTTTGCATGCTTGCGAAATGTTGAGAGCCCATGTCAAATTTAACGAGGTTTGCCCTCCGCAAATAACTCCTAACTTGCAGACAAATTAAACACAAGTGTGTTTGTTGGCCCTAAATGTGCTTCTGTCGGTGTCTGCTGGTTGAGGTCAGATTGCTCCATCAGGGACTGAATGAAGAAACACTCATTGTCTAAACCACAGCTCTTAGAAAAACACATGTCAGTCTTAACAAATCTCTATAATCCTCCAATATTTCCACAGGGACTTATAGTTTGCACATAACAATTAATAGTGAGCTTTTAGTGATGTATTTCTGTGGTATTAGAAGGCTACATAACATTGATTACAGCATCGGTTTCTCCCAGTAGGAGTGTTATTAAGTTGTACAAGTGCGACACCAAGCGGCGAAACAGCGGTACTGTTCGGTGGCAATGCCTGGAAATACTGAGATATTCTACAGATGGGAGATGCAAGTACTTTTACAGGAAAATTGACTCAGACACAAACAAAGAAGTTACTGCTATTTATGGGTTAACTATTAAATACCACAATATCTACGGCTCACAGAAGTAACTAAAGTGGCTTTCAATTTGGCTGTTTTTAAGATTTTAAAGGTCTTATTAATAGCCTTTTTGTGTAGGTAAATATTAAAAAAAACAAACATCCACAGACCTTTTAGAAAGGTGCCACATAAAAGTATGGCTTTTCTTGTGAATTAATCGTTTTAAAATATGTTTGTGGGTCCAAAATGAATGTTTTGTTTCTCTGTGGAAGATACCTGGTTCAGGTCTAATAAGGCTTGTGAGCCAACAGTAGAACGACGTTACGATAACGTGGTATCTCTGTGCCGTCAGTTAGTGAGGGGGAAAAAACAAACAAACAGATAAATGGCTGAGCTTGACGGTATGTGCCTGGCAATGACTTGTTGTGAAGTGAATGCAATGGAATGGGGAGGGAGAATGAGACATCTGCTGGCTGAATGTTATCAGTTATCAATAGCATCTTCAAGTTTGATGTAGTAGTGTGAGGAAGTGCAAATGAATAACCAAAATGTATGAAAATACTAGGGCTGTCAGAGTTAATGCGATAATAAAGCGTTATTGCAAATTTGCTTTAACTTCACTAATTTCTTTAGCGCATTAAGGCAACTTGTTAGGTTGTACTGGGTTTTAAAGACAGAGATACTGGTGTCATATGAAACTAGAAAATCTAAGGAATCCACTGATATCAACCATGTCATACTAGCTTGTCGCATCCTTACGCAAAAGAAAAAAAAATGGCATGGCCCTTTTCAAAGGGGTCCCTTGACCTTTGACCTCTAGATATATGAATGAAAATGGGTTCTGTGGGTACCTACGAGTCTCCCCTTTACAGACATGCCCACTTTATGATAATCACATAGAGTTTGGGGCAAGTCATAGTCAAGTCAGCACACTGACAGCTGTTTGTCATTGTGTTGTTAATTGATTTCCAAATAGAAAATAACAGCCAGCACATCTGCAGATCTTTAAAAGTTTTGGCTGCCAGGTCACAGCAAGAACAAAAGGAACAAAATCTAAGTTACTCATAGATAAAGTGTCTTTTTCATTATATTGGCCAAACAAGCCTTCATCAGCATGGAGCAGCATATTTAGCCACTCCCATGTTGATAAGAGTATTAAATACTTGATAAATCTCCTTTTAAGGCACATTTTAAACAGATTTTTAAAATTGCATGATTAATTTGCGATTAATCGTGATCAACTATGGACAATCACGGCAATCACTGCGATTAAATATTGGAATGGAGTGACAGCCCTAGAAAATACTATTTACTAATGTGAATCTATTATGTTTTTTCAATGAAAATCACAAAAATGACACCCGGACGTATCAAAGGCAAAAGGGGCCGTTGAGTTTCTCAACACTGTAGCAACACGAGCAGGAATTCCACTTCCTTCTCCCAGGTCGCCCACATTGTGTTTTGTTGTTGATACTGTGAGGTGGAAACTTTGGGGAGGGACAAAGCGGGCCCATCTCTGCCGGCGCTGTGACCTTGGGTCCCTGACAGATACAAAAGCGTCCGTGCAGGGCAGCATTCCTCAGAGCAGGTAAACAGAGCCTCCTCTAATCCCTCTGGGGGCCCTCAGTCTGCTGGAGCTCAACAACGGCTTTTACAAATGTTGACATTTGCAAACACGAGCAGTCTGGCATTCTGGAAAACAAAACTCCCCGTTTCTAAGAGAGCTCTGCAAATGGCAGCGCTCCGTCCTTTCCAGGCAACATTTACTCCTCTGTGGCAGCGGCCAGCAGAGCGATCAAGAACATGTAGGTGGTAAGTTAAAAGGGAAATACAGTTTTGAAAGATCTGATCATAAACATGGAATCACACCTTTAGTACTGCCTCCTCCCTTACTGTCAATAAACTGAATCACAGAGCTGAACCTTTCAAGACCGAACTAGACTTTGAAAATACAATCATGACAGACGGACAAATGGCAAGACAGATAATACAGTAGATGGACAGAAGATGATAGATACATGATTTGAAATGTTTTTACCAACATAAAGAGAAATAACCAGGGCTGCCAGATGGAGTAACACTGTGTGACAATTAAAACTAATCTATTTCAGAGAGTTCTCATGACCTTTCCCGGTCGGTGCAATCTATGAAGACGACTTGTTGGATGCTCAGCTGCAGCAGTTTTAACTTGCATCCAAACATCACAAAAGGTTCAAGATCTAAATTATGTCTCAGATATTGATCTTTTGAAATGAAAGATTGAAGACAGCATGAAACCAACAAAAACCCTAGAAAGGGTTAAGCCAAGTGATTGTATGATAATTAATGGGACAGAAAAGATGGAAAATATTGTTCCGCTACACAAAATGTAGACCATTTTCCTGACTTTCCCTCACTTATACAACATTTGATAAGGTTCTGAGGAGGTAAAACTAACAGTTCATCTGAGAGGTTTAAGCATTATTTGGTTTTAAACACTCACAACTAATAAATGTTGGACAAGTGGCGAAGTATCGCAAGCAGACACGAATCACCGGCCGAAAAAACATTTCAGAACCGCTGCTTTAGATGATTTGATCTGAAAGGAAGTAGTTTTCAACTCGGTTGCCAAACACTTCACAATAAAAACAAACTCAATGCTGTGTATTTGAAAACTTTTATTTTTCTCCAGTTTCTAGTATTAAAATTGAACACACTCCATCTCCATCTTTCTTTTAAAAACATTTAGTATCTTTAGAAAACAATTTACAGCATCAGAACATAATTTGATTTCAGACTTTTCCAACATAAAACATGATTGCGTCACGTTATACATCAAGTTGTGAACATACATGACAGGATGGATTGTCAACAGGTTCGAGGCTGGATTTTCAGTCATTGGTGCACCATACTGTTCGGCATGAGGAAACCACTGTAGTGTCTTTTTTTTTTTTTTTTTTTTTTTTCAAAATCCAACCAAACAATGCATGTCAAGAAGTTGTGATGACTTTTGGTGCAGTGAAAGCCATAAAGCAGCTTTAGAGTTACGTGTCTGCTCTGTGAACCCGGCTGTCGTCACAGAGGTGGAAACCTTCATCCACTGGGCTAACAAACAATGGTAATCCAGGTAGGCCACCCTGCTTGATACAGAAGTTCATTCAACAACAGCAGCAGCATCAAGGAAAAGACGAGCAAACATATGCAAGTTGGAAGACGAGCGATGGCAGGAAAAGCAGTAATGTAAGGAAATGTGGCGGGCCAAATGAATACGGCATCTATTTATTCAGGGAAGTAAAGTCAAGTAAAATCTTCACTCCAAGGCCGGATACCGCATGGCTGTAAAGGAACCTAAAGTGTTAAGTGAAAGCAGGAAAAGTGACAAAGTAATATCATGGCTGAAGCTGGTAAACGGCTCCTCTCATCAGCACGCTGTTGAAAAATGATTAATACTAGAGGTCATTCTGTTTTGGTGATGTGGTGTGCCCTGTAGTGCCACCCAAAACAAAATTCAAACAGCCTAGATAGGTTTCAACCAGGAGCACCACAAGCGTTGGACCATGCCAATGGTTCTGAATGCTTTTGCTCAACCTGTTTGCACCTCTCATGTAATCAATACTTTTACTTTTAAGATTTTTGCATCAATGGTTTCGTTGAAGTCACAATCTTAAAAGTGTTACTGATAACATTTTTATGTAGACAAATATTTTTACTTTATTTTAGATTGTGAATTCATTTAAAAAATCTTGGTGGGTCCACTGTTTTGTTTGTCTTTGTGGAAAATATCAGACATTGGGTTCCTACTTCTAACAAGGTGTGTGAGCCAATCATAGAACACAGTCGGTATCATGGTATCTCAGTGGAGTTCAACTGTAAGTGTCTGGCAACCACTTGATGTGAAGTAGATGCAATGAAAAGGGGGAGGGAGAATGCGACATCTAGTGGCTGAATGTTATCAACAGCACCTTTAAACAAATGATTTCATCAAATATAACTACAAGGTAAAATAAAACTGTTGGTTATTTGAAAACACTTAAAGCTGCTTTACGCTGGTACAAAAATGATCCATGTGGTGTATTATTAACTTAAAACAACATGGTGAAACGATTACTTGAACCAAAGAAATACAAAAACTGGAGATAACGTACTGTATCTTCTTGGTTGTTTAGCACAACTTGAGGAACTCTAGATTAAAAAAAAAAAAGACTAAAACTTTGGTGATGTGCCGTAAAAACATGCAGCAAATGAATTATTTTTCATAACAGCAGGATAGAAAAGCTTTTGAGAAAACAAAGCAGTAGTAAGTGGTTTCAAATAACCTGCTTGGTTGAAATTATTACATTAGAGGCACAAACTATAGACTACCCAACTCAAATTGCAGATGTTGGAGCTTTGAATACGCAGCTAAATGCACCAAGGAATCAATAACATAATCTGCCTTATCATGCAACAAAAACATAATTTTGACAAAAAACAAAGCCAACTAATAATTGAAAGTGATGTTTTGCCAATTTTAAGAAAGTTGATTTTCATACAGTGCTAGCATGAATTAAACCAACAGCTGCCTTTAAGTTGGGAAAAGGTGGAGTTATACTTCATAAACAATAACCCATTCATAACCCAATTTATTGGTTTGCTAAAACATGCTAAATCATTGGTATGGTCCTTTAACTTTTCTTTAAGGGTCTAGCAACCACACTGATGATACTGCTCTGTTGACGTGGATGTGACCTGAAGACAAAAGAAAATTTAAATTATTATTTCAGCCAGTCTGCAAAATCTCTGCACCCTGGATCAGCGAATGGACCTGTTGAAAAAAAGGCGTAAATTAGAGTTATGCAGAAACCAACCCCGCTAGTGCTGCTATTTAACCCAGAGCTTGTATAACCATTCGGATACTAGAAGCCATAATGAAGGCTTATGCAAGCATAAGAAAGACCCATAGACACAAATGAGCCTTTCTTAATCAAATATTAAATACCCTACTGCAACCACATGAGGTGATGTGATTGGAAAAGCAAGCTAGTTAAATACCCTGCTGTAAACCAGAGCACCATCTTCCTCAAAGGAAATTACTACGATATAGAACACCATGTCTATAAGTTCAGGGTACATGTAGGTACGAAAGTCTTAAAATTAAGGTACAAAAAGATTCAATATGAATCTGCTGTCATTACAGGACCAGATGTCTTGTAGCAATATAACTATTACTGGCATTGCCGGTACTTTTTCAAACCCACAGGATTTACCACAGCACTAAAAAAAATCAAGTGAAACCCACATTATGAAAGACATTAATACACATCGTTAGGGAACAAAAACCTCTACATCAGTTCAACTCAAAACAAAAGGAATAAAACAGAAATAAGACAGTTTAGAACAACTGTACAACATACAAAAAAAGACTTCATATCATGGAGCCTCTAGTTTTACAAGAAGAAAGAGGGAGTTTTAGTTTTCAAACCCCCCGTTTGTCCCAACACTTCTGATACTTCAAGTATGTTGAGAATCAAATGACCTTTAGTGGCAAGAATCACGAATGTGCAGCTTACTTTAACACTTAGTGGCTTAACTTGACTTATTTCAAGTAATGGCTAATTTAAGGGATATACCACTAAATTTATGAATTTGGTTCACACATGCAGTCAAGGACAGAAGCCAATAGGTACTTGTGAACATGAACAACTCTTTCTGAAGTGTTAAATCCAGAGAACAAGGACTTAATCTGTGATGTCATCCAGATGCACAGCCAGGAGTTGATTAACTACCTAACTATAAGACTGAATGTCTAAAACCCTCCAAATTATCTTTGTTTTAGTCAAATCCAGTAAAAGTATTTGCCTATTGTGTTACCTCTAGCATGTCAGGGCTGTAGGGAGCTGAACATTAGTATGACATCACAGTCGTGTTTCCGGCTATGAAGCAACGCCAAAATTCAGTGGCATCCCCCTAAAGCTATATGACGTAGTATTTCTTGCCAAACAAGGTGTTTAAAAAGTGTTTTTTTAAGTATATGCAACTTGTTTCAAGTTAAATACCCAGGAACTTACAGAATACGTAAAGGATAAATTAATAAAATGCATCACAGATAAGTAAGATTATTTAAAAGGCACCAGACAGATGGACATCACACACAACCACACATCTTTGGGCTAAAGTTCAACCGGCTTCACATACCTGCATGTTCACGGTATATTGGCCATGTTTTTATTTTCCCTTAAACTTTTTGTCAAATGTCTTATAAACAGAAATGCGGTCCAGTCATTCTTCATTTCGGCTCTAAATTAGGAACAAAACACTAGTAAAATGATTTATGTCTGGACACATCAGCATATCCTTACATATAAAAATGTTTTAACTCGATACACAAAAAAAAAAAAAAGTCAACAGGATGATTACTGAGAGAAAGTTCTGGTCTATTTATGTACATGATCACTACGTAGATAATGGTTGCCCCCTCGGTTTCCTGTGAATAATATACACCAGATTCACTTTGGGACTTAAATTATTAGTTGACACGCGTAACAATGTCTTAATATTTAAAATAGATGTTTTTGTTTAACTTTAAACCCGGGATTGACAAAAAAGTGTGAAGGGAAAAAAATCATGGAATTATGGAAAAAATAAATGAGCCTAAATTGCTATATTTAGTCTAATAATGATGAGTCATGAAATCAAACTGAATTAAACATTTAGAAAATTTAAGGATTTCAGTAAAGCAGTAGCACTTCCCAAACTCCCACATGCTCGGAGAAAATTAAAATGAATTTGAGATTGTACAACTTACAGTTTCTCATGAAGAACTGTATCTTTATGTCGGAGCACAGTATCAATGTGATTAAGGATGTCTTTATTAAAATAAGGGGATTCAATTTATGGGGCAAAGTAATACGGTGAATTACTTTTCTGCTCTACAGCCAGACATCTACATTATCAGCACAGTGTGAAGGCAAACGTGCTATGTGCTATTCGGGATCCAACATGCAGCTCAATGATAAGGCACCAAATTATCAACTGATAGTCACGCAGATTCAATTACACCAGAGGGGAGGAAGCCAAATGTATATCCAGGCAAAAAATTCACAGAAATTTATCCTGACGTACCAACTATATGACGAATATTAAAGCCCCCAAATAATATACAATTAAAAAAAAGATCCTACACACACACTCCCTCAAAGTACACTCAGCACAGATTATGAACCTAAATTCTAGTACTCCGCAATCAGACATACAACTAAAATACACATCCAAAATACACAAAAGGCTTTTCCAAAATGGATTCCAGGTAACAGTTAAAATATCTAACAACATTTGGAACAAGGCGCAACACCACATGACCGAACTGACTAACCCGAACTAGAGATGATCTGAATTATCTGTCCCAGGAGCAGCACACAAACTGAAGAGCACCACAAAATATACACAAGAGTCACAACATTTACACTTCCTAAAACCACTGGGTATTTAGAAAAAAAGACATCTGATGCCAGTTTGGTCCCAATCACTGCTACGTGTTAAATAAACCTCTGTGCCTGTATACAAGTTCTCCACTAGATAGGGCCATTCACACAAAAACAGCTATGAGACTCATCTCTACCTGAAAGGTTGGAAAAACATGAAGCACCACTAGTGATGAAATACTGCCATCTACAGGGGGGGAGAAACACTGCTCTGTGAATAAGCCGACCTCAGTTTGCCACAACCTTTTTCTGTACCGAGCCAAACGACGAGCCGCAAATAATGGAGCGATCATATCAGAATTACTGTACAAAGTTTAAGTGTCTGCTTTAGTGATTAATCGAACAGAGGAGGGGAGCAACCATTATCCCATGATAAGTTATACTAAGTGTCCGTGTAAGATGTACAAAACATCACAAACTACATCAAAGTATGATTAACTGTCCAGTGTCTCTTCAGTGCCATTTTACAACAACGGACAATCGGTGAAGTCAAACAAAGGCATGCTCGCAGCTAAGTTCACTGTTCCAAGTTCACAGACGATGAATGATGCTTCTGTGCAGAGACGTTGACTGTGTGTGAAGCTGTGCACGAGAGAGGCTCCCGCGTTGGGAGAAAGTGGCGTCTTGTAACGGGACTCTCTGGCTCTATTGCGCTCCTCATCCGTCAATCAGCGACACATCAATGTGGGACAAATCAATCATGTGCCTGTGTAGTAATCGTGATAGTAATGTTTGAGGCATCGTCTCAGGAGCAAAGATACTCATGAACAGTTACAGTATGATGTGCAGCATGTACAGCAGCTAAATAGAGAGGAAAAGTTCCTCCCCTTCTGGGAAACCACCATGGGACTTTCTTTTGGAAAAAATATGAATGGTAGTCAACTTGTAGGTAGTCCTGTTTGAATTGTACCACATATGTTTGTCAATTTAAACATAATTTTGAAGTCAACAAAGTCACAATTTGTTGTAAAACTGAACTTTAAGACTGAAAATACATAATTAGAAAGACTATACACCCAAAAGTCGAGTGAGTGATGTCTCTTGCTGAAGCTACGATGCCTTTATGTTTCATACTGGGATGTAATCACACGGGCAACGAGTCTCGCTTGTTCTTTCGCTTGGCAACTGATAAAAAGACCAGGAGTCACTGGCTAAAACACACAGGAAATATAACATTACACTTGTGCGTGGAACATTGCTAAATTAGCTAGCTAGCTAGCATTGGTGACGTATATTGTACAACATGAGAGATGTTCATCGAGCAGTTCACACAAAATTAAATTATACTGCGACAAACTTTCTTGACAAGTAAAATTATGTTTTAAACATATGTCAATGTAAAATATCTGTCTCTTGCTGTTGACTACCATACATATTTTTTCCGGAATGAGGTCCTGCTGGGTCCACCAGAGAGGACGGACTTCGCCCCTCTATTCCATGACCACCACAGTGGCGAAATGTAAAAGGTACCAACTACAGTACGAAATCGTTTAAATGGTATCTCTATAAAGATGATGAAAAGAGGGAATAATCGTTACCTATGGAAGCTCATTTGAAAACTTTCTGCATGTTGGGGACTGGAAAATGTGGCGATTGCTTTCCTCTGCTGGGGCATCATTTTGAACATCTGCAATTAACCGAAATAGTAAAATACAATTAGGCCTTTCTCACAGCAGACCTTTTGACTTGTCATAGTAGGAAAAGCACAGGTGCAACAATGGCAGTGAAAGTGACAGTGAAGCATGCACAATAACTTGAAATCAAAGCAGCTGACTGTAATTCAGCCATCGTTAATTCATTTCCTTATTTACACCTGTGTTTTTCCAGCTGTGATGAGTCAAAATATCTTCCGTGCAAATTAGATTCTCTCTTTATCCACAAGAGGGAGCGGGGGTGGTGTAGGGAAACTGATCTATTCATTCACTTTCTCTACCTACCTAATCACTACGACAGAGGGCGCTATGGGATCACACTACCAAAATTTCATTACTGCCCTTATGGCAAGCACCTATCTATATTTTAAGTTTCCATCACAAGGCTACTCTTTATACAAACTGGATGCTTTATAAGCATTTTAAGTCATAATAAAGGTTCTTCAGTAAATTTAAGTATGAAGCTGTGGTACCTACCTCAATGGGGCCGATGGACCTGAGAAGATTCTGCAGTTGAACATCAGTCGTGGATGAGGAGAGGCCCTCTATGGACACAGTACAGCGTTCGCTCTCCGCTCCTCTTTGGCTCTGTCTGGTGGACATCGGACGACCTCGACCCATCTGACCACCCCCTCTACCTCGGCCCCGGCCCGAAACGACAACCTGCGCCGACGCCAGGTGTGAGAAAAATTGCCCACATGTGGAAAAAATATTCGGGGAAGGGTTGAGAGATAAGACGGCGGGCGGAAATACAAGGCTGAAGCTCTCACTGCTTACACAGGCATGTTGATGTTTTAATCTCGCATTCAACCATGTGGAGAGCAGCTATACTGCTTCTCAGCACATTTAAAAAACGCTATGTTTTCCTCTCGCTCCTCTCAGACACGCCAAGCTTTCACACAATTGACTTATCATATTTCTACATAGAACATCAACGTCAGAACATGATGCATGTGGCAAGGCATATCTTCATTTGAGCTTGAGAGTGAGAGGTATGTTTCTTCAGCTGCAGAGGAAGAAGAGGAGGAGGAGGAGGAGGAGGGAGAGACCCTGAAAAGAGAAGCGAGGAGGTAGAGGGAATATGTGTGTGTGTGTTGGGGGCGGGGGAGCCAAAGACAGAGGAGCCATGCAAGCGTTATGGTGACTGCCTTACCCTGTCAGCGTCAGTGAGTATGGTGACTGTGACAGCAGCCTGGTGGTGACAGGCGTGCAGAGAGGCCAGGGGACCTTGTGTAGCCCCCTGTGTTACACTGCTTTCAGCTTGTCAATACTGCTGCACCTGGCATACTGTCCTGTCTTATTACCACTACTGCTCGATTGGTATGTCTACTGAATGCCAGGGTAGCAGCATAGGACAGCTTTACAGGAGACATTTCAGCTCCTTTTAGTTTAGAACCGCCATTACACCACAGTCTGCACTATTAATATACTGTGTGTTTTTGTGTGCGTGTGCGTGTGTGTATGTTTATATATATATATATATATATATATATATATATATATATATTTATTGCTCTAATATATATTATGTGAAATGGTTGCTGGTGTCCAAAGCACAGAAGGCAGCATGTGTGTGTTCATTTATGACATACCCTGTTTTGCTGTGGGTTGCCCATGACCCCTCGGCCAGCCTGTGGTGTTGCGCCTGGTCCCTGTTGCTGCTGCTGCCCTGCCATGGTAACCTTCCTCTGCACAGCCTGGTTGAGCGGGGTTGCCGACCAGGTGCCTTGCTGCTGCACTGGGCCGCCGGCTGCCCCTGGCCCCTTTCCACTCTGCTTGGGAGTGATGGAGGACAACACAAATTTAACACCTTGCACAAAAATCCAGCCTGCATCTCCAACGCCGATACAGATTATTAGAAATCAAGGAGGCTGATATATTATATTTGCAACCGGTATACATTTGCAGTAAAAATGATAATTTTAGTGTCAAAATTTAAAATAATACAAATTGTAAGAGAGAAAGCAAGCAAGTAGGGTTGGAGTATGGACTGATGTGTAGATGTGATGCAAATGCCTATTTGATGCCTATTTGTACTGCACAATTCTCTGGTTTATCAGTGAAATGTATTAAGTACACTGCAGCCTGGATCATGTGAACAGAGTGAAGGCTGACTCATATGAACAGGTCCAACAAAAGCTTGGTAGTAGGGTTGGGCCAACGAACGATGCCATCGTCCATCGCCGATGTCATCGAACACTGAACCCTGCATCATAATTTTTTTGCTATGATGGCAAAATTTGACCAGCACCATTAGGTGATTTTACAACTTCAGAATTCACACCACATCCAACATTGCGGCGAGAACGCAAGTCATCCCATTCAACGAACCGTCGCAACACCTGACCTGGTGTGAATGCAGGCTTACGTTTGAAACACAGCTCCGCTTGCTCACCGGAGCAGTTTTGACCAGCAGAGGCAAAGTATCCTTCAGTGGTTTTGATGGGCTATTACCCATAACATGTAACCAATCAGATAGTGCTGTGGGTGGGACATTGAGGGAGACTAGAGTGGTGACTACAGATTGGCTGCATCTGAGCCAAAGTAGCACATTTTTAAATTTATTTATTTTATCATTAATCGGATAAAAAAGTAATGACTCCCACGATCGTTAAAATGCTGAATATTGCAGCCAATAATCTGTCGATTCTTAATTCATATTAAGCTTTTAGATGAAGTGTTTATGAACGAAGGCAGAAATGCAAGGCCGTATCTACAAAGCAAAGGGAAAAAGTGCCAACACTGGTACTGGATCCCTATCAGACATGCGGTGGGGAATAAAGATCAACCCAACAAGGTGATGGTCTCATTATCAAATAAAGTCACAGCTCAACTCTGTTGACATGCGGGGAAGAATTGAAGGTCGTCTCTTCCCCGACTCTGCGGAGAGATGTGACAGATCAATACAGGCGAAGAAAAGAAGCGATATCTCTGACCTGTCCCCAGTTGAGAGTAAATGGATTAATCCCTCCTATAGAAATCACAGCTCCTGATTGCACCCATCAAATGCTAAGCTGCATTACACTGGAACGACAGCGGCTCGATGTGTACCCCATCCCCCTTACACCCCTCTCCTCCCCAGCTTTTGTGTCTTGCGCTGCTTTGTATTATCCCTGATGAAAATATAATTTGCCTCTTATCTGTGTGCCTAAGCCATACAAATCCAAATCCTCAAAAGTGGCAACTTTCTTACACAGGTATTATGTTGCCCCTCCTCCCCGTTCAACCAAAAAAGATTAATTACAAGGGTCTTGGATTGGCATTCTTTTGTTGCCTCGCACCTGAGAGATGGGTTGATGGGAAAAAGCAACCGAGGGATGACAGAGAGGAAGAGAGAGAGCAAGAAAAAAAGAGAAGGGAGGAGATAACATTGTCAAGCTCCCGCTGATGACAGCAGAACAATGTGGAAGAGGGAGCATCTAGACAATCTTCTTTTCGCTACAGCCTTAGCTGTTTCTTTCTCTTTCCATCTCTCCTTCTTCACCTCACATCCCGCTCCTCTTTTTTCTCGAAGATGCGCTACATCAGATATCTCTGCGCAGGTTTCCATTAACGCACTGACACCCAGTTATCTTCATCTGCAGCCAGCCTGCGATTTTGGCTCTGTGACTTGATCCTCTGGGATGGAGTCGGAAAGCGGCTTATTTCGAATACTATCACAACCCACCAACATGTCTCATCAGTGACAAGTATGAATGTTTAACATGCATGCCTTTGTGGTTATTCAATAAAGATTAATGTGTAATTAAGGCCACAGCAGTAACTTATCAAGTGAGTATAAAATAGCCGGCAGTGGTAATTCTGGACTTGTTGGTGTTACTGTCATTCTTGTTTTACCCTCTATCTTTAAAAGAATACTCTTCTGCCCTTAAAAGAGGATATCAACCTTTAAGAGCAGTGATGAGGTGTCCCCAACTCTACAGATAAATGTCATACTGCTCTCTTTAATGCCTTTCTGTGTTCTAAAGGTAAGATGTGCGTTGTGTCTTAAATACCAGTTCCCAAAGCTTAAGAGAGGAAACTCTTAACAGATCAATTTTACCAAAATGACACAGACATCAACTTGTCATTCCCATAGGTTAGATATCTTTAAGATTACAAAATAGACAGCGTGAGAGCAATCAGTGGCATTTCATTTCAAAACTGTCGTTTCCCTAGTGGGCGAAATCTGTTGAAGGGGATCAAATTAATGTCGGACCAAAACAGAAGAAGGCACTGGATAAAAATTAAATGCTCACCGCTACTGAAAGTTTGACGACTCTGACTTTTTGTGGCACCTGCTCGCCTTCGAAACCGGAGTTCTTGACCCGCTGCATCACAGTTCTTTTAGCCCCGAGTTTAGGTCCTTGACTCGGAGCCTGAGCCTGGCCAGTGCCCACGGAGGGAGTCACGGGTATGTTCTTTTGGGGGACCTGATTGGACTGAATCTGAGCACCAGGCCTGTTCATGTTCTGCACAGCACTGTTCCTTCGCTGTTGCTGCAGCTGCTGATTTTGTTGAGGTGGCCTCCATTGCTGGTCTGGAACAGACCCAGGGGTCTGCTGCAGCTGGGTGCCACCTTTTACCATCTGCAGCCGTGTCTTGACATTGGGATGTGGTGTAGGGATCTGAGGACTGCCATTGGGGGGGATGTGGGTGGTTTGATTAGGATTTCTTAATGATTGATTTAATGGTTGTTGTGTTCTTTGAGGAAACTGTCTCTGCAGCTGTTGCTGCTGTCTTTGTTCCTGTTGTTGCTGCTGTAGTTGTGGAGGTGGTTGTTGTTGTTGTTGTTGTTGCTGTACAGGGTGGGGCGTTTGCTGATTTTGTGGTGAGGGCTGAATGTGTGGAGGAGCTGCGCCTTGGCTCGGAGTCTGGGCGTTGAGCCTGTCCAGCAGCTCCTTCTTCCTGACGCCAGCCTGCATCTGCCGCCTTATCTCCTTTCTCTTCAGGATCTCCTCTCTCAGACGCTTCTGCTCCTCAATCTTCAGACGGTACTGCCGTGTCTCCTCATCCTCATCAGGGTCCTGCGGCACAAAATACAAGGTGACAATATGACCACCTGTCTCCACTTACTGGAAGGGGAGCCGTGAGCCAAATGAACCATACTACTTGGCCCGACACTCAGATGTAATCAAAGGCAAAACCCAAGAGAAAAATGCAATAGTATTGATCTGGTCTTTCCAATGGAATGAGACTGCTGTCATTAACAACCTTATGATTGGGTTTTTAATAAATGGGGGTCCTTCTCAGCACACTAATGAGCTTGGCCGAGCTTACAATTTACCGTTCACTGGGAATTTAGAAGGAAACAAATACAGGATCATTTCAGAAGGATATTAAAAAAAAAACAAAAACCTGAGGCTGTCAAATTTAACACGATAATGCATTAACACAAATTAATTTTAACGGCACTAATTTCTTCAATGCATTGATGCAACTTGCGATTCTTAGGTTGTAGCGGGCTCGGTTATAAAGTTAGAGTGAAGATACTGGCATCATATGAATCTAGAAAATCTCCACTGGTATCCACCAAATCATACTAGCTTGTCAAAAGGAATCAAAATAACATTCCAAACGCACTAAATTTTGGCGAGGAAAACTGTCACAGCCATTTTCAAAGCAGTTTGGGGCAAGTTATAGTCAAGTCTGCACACTAACAGCTATTGTTGCATGTTGGGCTGCAGTTTGACATGTTATGATTTGAGCATATTTTGCCAAATGCAGTACCTGTGAGGGTTTCTGGACAGTATTTGTTATTATTGCCCACTCCCATGTTGATAAGATACTTGATAAATCTCCCTTTAAGGTACATTTTGAACAAAAAAAATTCAAAATAATTTGCAATTAATCTTCATTAAATATTTTAATCGACTGACAGCCATTAAAAAAAATAAAAAAAACTAATACACATTTATCTGAAACAATTTCTCCATTGTGACATGGTTCCTTTGTTTTTTTGTTTTGTGTTAAGAAGCTGACCTGCCGTGCCGTGCTGGACGGCGTGCTTGGGATTTCTTTGCGAACCACCGTCCTGCCTGCTCCTCCAAGCTGTGATTCGATCTTGGCAGCAACTTGGCCTCTTCCTCTGCCACCGTCAGGCACCAGCTGAGTGTTCTGCCCGGGACGCACTCCCGGTGTTGCCTTGGCAACAGGCCTAACATTGGCAGCGGGGCGGTTACTGTTCATGTTTGTGTTGCCAGGTGCTACGGGGAGCTCCCGGAGGTTGCTGTTGCGCTGCTGCATTTGCTTGGAGATAGGCGTGTTCTAAAGACAGGGCACAATATAAACATTTATTTTTTATTTACAATCACTCTGATCTTAATATATACATATTTAGTTAAATCCATTATTCACATGGAATTTTTTGTTAATTGAGGAAAGGTGCTGTCAGAATACAGTAATTAGAATGACCCCATTTTACTGCCTTTCATTAGATTGAGCAGAAAATAGATGAACTGATATGTTAATCTCTCACCATCCTCTGCCTGTTGGACATGTTGCGCTGTTGGGGGTTCTGAGGGCGGGGAGTCATCTGCCTGGGGCTACCATGTGCCTGCTGTTGATGGAAGGGATTCTGGCCATGGTGCATCATGGGGCGAGGCTCATTGACATTTAGATGTTGCTGCTGATGATGGGGTAGCTCCTGTCTGTGGTGTTGCTGCTGCTGGTGCATGGGCTGATGGGATGGCAAAGGCTCGTGATGCGGAAGCTGGGAGACAGGAGGGCCATGCATTAAGCCCTGAAATACCAGAGAAAGAGGACAAACTACAACATGAGTAAACCAGCAAAATCAGAGCTTGTTATTACAGATAATACAAAATGCAAATGTGATTTTTAACAGTAATTATCACTTCTCATGAATGCTAATGTCCACATTAAATGAGATAATTCCTGCTTATAATTTACCTCCAACTGGTATCCTCAAGTGTCTACCTAGCAGTACAACAATAATGATTCAATCACTAGAGGGAGCTCTTGTCTATGTCTCTTGACAAAATGCTGGGGTGCCAAACACACGAGTCTCCTTAACGCTTCAGTAGCAGTGAATATGGTAACTAGTCTAGTTTATTCATGTGTACAGTACTCTTGTCTAGTCATTGCTCTTGCCACAGCTATTTTAATAATCTAGAGCAAAGCTGACAAAGAGTCATACATTCATGGCAGACAAAGCATGTGAATTGTTTGCCAGGCTCCTTTACAGGAATTGTTACAGGTAAGACAGGATGCAACAAAAAACATCATGATACTCAGATAAAATTACAATGTTTAGCAAGAAATTTTATGAAACAACTAGGGAAAAACTACAGAGACAGCACACAAACACAACATACACAGGCATCTACTGGTTTAAATCACTTACTCTTAGTCGTACCTGCATCCCAAATTGGACTTCTGGAGGGGGGAAAATGTTCCCCTGCTGGCCAAATGGCTGACGAGGGCCCATGAAGGGTCTGGGCTGGTTGGGGGGACCACCTTGTTGATTCAAGCCGACCATCCCCTGATGACCTTGGTGGGGAGGGAGGTTGGGTCTTGGGGGTTCTCTCGGAAAAAGCCCTAGTGGACCCTGGCCCGGCTGGTTAAAGGCTGGTCCTGGTGGGCCAAAACCCATGTGGCCCTGGCCGGGCAGCTGCTGCGGTTGCTGGTGGAGGTTGTTCATTAGAGGGATGGGGCCCTGGTGATCAAACATGTGCTGCCCTGGAAACCGTGTTGACTCTGCGCACTCTGTGTGCACACGAGAAAGACCAAACAACAACAATACAACAGAGATGTCAGTTTTTTGTCTTGTGAGCCAATTTCAATACATCAGTAACTCCCTCTCCAGATGTATAGTGTTATGGCAAGGGAAAGGAAAACAGACAACTCTATCAAGGTGAAAAGTATACAACAAAGTAGGTTGTATTTAATTCTACATTGTGAATGAAAAACGTGAAATATAGATGTTTAATGCAGTTTCCAAGGCTCATTCAGATGTATATATATACACATGCATTTAACATGAGCGCTGCTGATGGAGCAGCACTAGAAAGCTCGCAGCATACCCTGTAGGTATACCGCCAGAGGTGATGTTGAATAGGATTAAATATGCCAAGAGAGCTTTGTAACCCTTCGTCCAAGGTGGGTGTGGAACTTACCTCCCATAAAGAGGGGCTCTCTGTCTTGGGGGCCTTGAGGTGGATGGTTCCTAAAGGGCTCCATGTGATGAGGGGGCCGCTGGGGCTGACCAAAATTACCAGACATGTGCTGCTGGAAGTCTCCCGGTCCCTAGGAAAACACAAAACTCATGAATTATAGGCCATACTGGGAACTCAATAATGACAAACAAATTAAACTAATGAAAAATGGGAATTTCTTGCGGAGTACTGCATCAGGCAGGGACCGCTTGTAATTGAAAGGCTAGGGTCATTAAAAAGACGCCGAATCTTGAGTTGTAAACATCAATATGCATGCCAATATTAAAAAAAAACCCTTCGGCCTGAATTTGTGAGCGAAACTGCTTTAATGCTACTTGGGGCTTTGCTGATAAACCTTCTAAAAGCCTAACTCTAACAAGGAAAGTGTATTTCAGGAGGGGATAAGTACCCTCACCTTTGTTTCAACCTCTACGTATGTTCGACAGCTTTCTACTCATTGCATGCGCATTACTCCCAATCTATCTTCCAAGGAAAACTAGATAACAACCCTTTAATCCCTCCTTGGAATTTGAATCCCCCCCAAAACTGTCTCCTCTATTCTTTTAAACATCCATCTCTGTTGAAAAATTAACCTGCTATTCAACACGTGGCACTTCCACAAATGGGCTGCTTGCCTCCTCCAAGCCTATTGTAAATTACTTAAGATGCTATCAAGGCTTAATCCATCTTTATTCCACTGCTGCGTGGCGGTATTTAGAGAGGAGAGGTGTTAGAAAGCTAGAAGGCCACAGTCCCAAAAACTTGCTTAACAGAAAGTTAATCAAAGGGGCTTACAGAGACAGGGGATCACAATGAGGGCGCAATCATACCGTTCTAAAAAGGTCAGACAGGCAGGTTTGCACAATGAGGACTCTGGTGTCCATATAATACCTTTCAAATAACGCCGCTCATCCTCTCCCTTTTAATCCTTTATAAACAGGCTTCGGGCTGCTCAATATGTAACTGATGCTAGGGGACAACCAAGACAAACATAATGGATAGGGGCCAAATGTCAAAGTATTTTATAAAGAATGGAAATGTTTCTAGGTTTCATGTTAATTTTTTTATATAAAACAAAAAAAAAAAAAATACAGAAATATATTTTTTTTTTAGGGATAATTCCTTTTAAAAAAGAGAGGAAGGGGGGGGGACGTCCAAATATCACCAAGGAATATTTTATAAAGAATGGAAATGTAACTAACATTTATTTTCAATGTCAATTAATCTGTTGTTTTGATTAATCGATGTTGGTCTATAAAAGGCGTATAGAAATATTTTTAAAATTGTAGATAATTGTTTCCCAAAGCCCAAGATGATGTCCTCAATGTCTTGTTTTGTCGCCAACTCAAATATATTCAGTTTACTGTCAGAGTGAAGAAACCAGAAAACATTCACATTTAAGAAGCTAAAATTACTCAAACTGACAGCTTCATCCCACAGACCATAAAACTGCTGGACTGTTGAGCTACTGATCTCATCACTTGTCACTTTACCTTTATATACTTTACATAGCTTTACAAACTGTTACACCTTTGTGTATGTATGTATATACATATGTATATAAATATTTACTGCTTCTATATACATACTACAAGAATTACAACTTTAAATTTTCGTTACTATTTTATATTTACTTAGGTTTATTGTATATTTAAGCCCTGTATTTTAACTGCATTATTTTAGGCCTTTGATTACCATTTTGCTTTTACTCGTGTGATTTCACCTTTTACACATCTATACATATTTTATGAGCATTGTTGAAGGAACCTGAGACCTAATATTTTCATTGCCAATGACTGCTTTGCAGGAATTGACAAATGACAAATAAATAACCTTGAAATTGATATCTGGCAGTTAATTTATTAGTTGACAAATAATTTATTAATTTTTGTTGTTCTAAACAAAATTATCAGCATGGTCAACAAGATATAAAGATTTAAAAAAGGTATATATATATATATATATACTGTAGGAAATAAGTACTAGAAATTACAGCCCTTACTGACAACATTTCCACATATTGTGGCATCTTTATTTCGTGATTAAAATGAATGTCATTATCTAAACAGATTAAATATTCTAATACCTTTAATTGGCGCCGAGATTAATATTTCAAAACCACCAGCAAAAATTTAATGCAGTAATACTAGAGGCTATGACCCCCCATTTGCCCGGTCTTTTAACAATTAAATTTGATGGGATGATAATGTATGATAATCATGAGTAATCAGGTGCCCACTGGTAAATGGAATGTTGCCGGCTGCTATGTCACCTGCATTTCAAATTGTGTCCTTGGCAACAGCAGCCTAAACGCGATTGACAGCTGGGGAATCCAACACTATGCTATTCGTCAGCCCAGTTGTCTGCATACCCTTCCAATTCCACCGTCTACTGTCTGATAAGCGGCAAAACAGCTCCCTGCTACTGTGCTATCAATATCTAGCACAATCACAGACCTCGGGGAGCAGGAATTGCACGATACTGACATTGAATGTTGAAAAAGAGGTAAACAAAAATATCTTTTTTTGGACAAAGATTGACTCTATGTGGAAGCCTGGCTCATTTGGCAACCGGGTTGTAAATCCACATGAATGCAATTGGATGCAGCTATTTTCCGATGGCTAATTTGCATAAATCCATATAAAATGCACTTTCCAGGAAGATGTCAGTCAGTACAAGCACCACCTGATGCCTGGACATCATTAACTAGAAGGACGAAGTAACTTAAGGCACTTTGGCTGACTTGCTGTCGAGCCATTTCCCTCAATACAGTAATTACTTTAAAGGCATTTCTGTCATCCCTTGGAGGGGTTCTTTGTGAGTGAAATAAAGGACCTTTTCTTACAGGAAATCACTGACTTAAGATCCCTTTTCTCTGACGTGAAATTCTGCCTTCGGAATATATGGTTGAAAAAGGCAAAAGGCTCACCCCTGCCCCAACACACCACCAGCATGTTTCATTAATTCACATACCGTTCAAAAAAGGTCTCCGTGCCTTTGGGACACAAACTTGTGGAAAGTGAATTTTAACTGGCAGTATATCCTGGTTTCACAATTCCATTATGTGCCAGGCTGGCTAGTCTGAGCCCCAGCCCATCCATGAAGAGTTGCTAACTAAGTCCCGCCACTGCAGCTTCGACCTCCAAAAGTCTACCGCCTAAAGCCCCTATCACGCATTTCCAGTTGTGCAGCCAGACTCGTATCGGTGTTTACAGATTTGCTTTAACAGTATTTGGCTGGGGCAGGCGGTCTAATTGCCGTAATGATATTGCCCTCACAAAAAGGGACGCTAACCGTGTGGAGAGGGAGAGAAAGTGAGGCGAAAGGGAGGGAGAGGAGCAGCTGCTACTCACAGGGAACCTCTGAGGACCCACAGCAGGTCTGGGCTGGCTCTGAGCAGGAGGCATCAAGGGCACTGCAATGAGAGAGGGAGAGCAAGAGAAAGGAGGGTGGATGGAGGAAGGAGGGGGGAATGAAAATGAGGGGCAGTAGGCAGAGAAAGGGTGGTGATAGTAGAAAGGAGGAGCCCATTAGACATCTCCATGCTAAAGGCTGTTACATAGACATACATGCTCCTCACATCTTTCCACAGCTACGGACCAGAGAGCTCAAGGAAATATCAAATACATGAGAATAATTTGCCAAACTCAACAAATAGCGGTGAATAAGACATTTTCTGTTTGAGAACATTTGGCACAATATAATTTGATGAACTGGATTTTCATATTGCTGGCGTACTGCTTCAAAATAAGGGTTACTGTAATTGTATGTCAACACCTACAACTGGAAAACATTCATTAAATGGATATATGAATAAATAAACAGACATATATACAAACACATGCACACACACACTTAATCATAACCACAGGCAATCCCTGATTTTCCAGAACACGTCTTCCTCTCAGGAGCAAAACCAAAACCCCATGCGCACTAACACACACACACACACACACACACACACACACACACACACACACACACACACACACACACACACACACACACACACACACACACACACACACACACACACACACACACACACACACACACACTAACATGCTTTACTAACAAAATTTCAATCTTGGCCTGGACAGACAGGCCAGATAAACCCATCTCAGGGAATGAAATGGTGATGCTGCCAGAAGAAAAATGGAGGATAAACCCATTACTGGCTGAGAGAGCTATTCACTTGTCATTCAACCAAACAACAAAATGACATTCTAATCCAGACACCTTTCAGGACAGTGTAAAGGGTAACTGCCAGGCATAGCACGCACCTCGACTGAGCATCTTGCTTTTTAACTACCAAGATGCTAAAAGAATAATTTAATTAAGGTTGCAACTAATGATTCTTTTCACTGTCGATTAATTGTTTTGTTCATTTTCTTGATTCATCGATTAGTTGGACCATAAAAAGGTATCTAGAAATAAAAAAATGTAGCAAATTGTTTCCCAAAGCCCAAGATGACGTTCTCAAATGTCTTGCTTGTCTGCAACTCAAATATATTCAGTTTACTGTCACAGAGGAGTAAAGAAACCAGAAAATATTCACATTTAAGAAGCTGGAATCAGAGAATTTTGACTTAGCCATAGCACGCACCTCAACTGAGCATACTGCTGTTTAATTAGGGCGACACACATTTGGATAAAATGGAAATTATGATTTTCATTCTCCAAAAATTGATTATGACTCTTAGAGGAACAATGTTTAAAATAAAAACAACTTGTATTTTTATTTGTTTGTATGCTGTAAATGTATGTTAGCTCTACCAGCAGAGATATTTGTCAATCTGACTATGATTAATCAATTGATAAGGTGTCAACTAGCAAATTAATGGCCAACAATTTTGATAATTGATTAATTGTTTTGATTGTATCTTTTTTTTAAGAAAAAAAAAAAGCTCCTTAAATGTGAATATTTTCTGGTTTCTTTGGGCTGTGGACAAAAAATTTGAGGACGTCATCTTTCGTTAGCTTTGGGAAACACTGATTAACATTTTTCACCATTTTCAGACATTTTAAAGACTAAACAACTAATCAATTAATCAAGAAAGTAACTGACAGATTAATCACTAATGAAAATAATCGTTAATCGTAGCCGTAACCTCAGTAAAGTAAATAGCAGAAGCTCTGTGTTATGTTAATAAAGTGAGATGAAGCTGGCATTGATGGCTAAATATGACTGTGGCCTACATTTTAGCGAACATAATATTGTGGCTGGGTATGGTGACGGCAACGGCACACACGGCATTTATGTTGATGTGTGTTGCCCTTTAATGTAAGCTGCAAAAACACATTTTCGGATTGCTTAATTGTAGTCAATTAAGTGATTATTAGCAAAAGTAGCATACACTAGGGCTGGGAGATATGCCCAAGATCTTCTGTCCCAATATAGGTCATTTCATATCTCGGTAACGTTATATATCATGATACAGCATGTTTTCTGATAATAACTAAAATTAATAAAATAAATAAATTGGTGTAATTGCAAGTTGCAAGATCCTATTTGATATTCCATCTTCGGTTCAAATTAAATGAGTATTATCTAATTCTCGTTTCGTACGAAACAATCCATCTTCTCAACTCTGCTGCTGTGACAGGAAACTGGAGCAGCTGTGGGAGGCTGCTTCCATCACGTCTCATCTGATTGGTTTTAGTATTGCAGACAGGTGACACGCAACCTTTCTGACCTCATTTCCTCCAAATCCCAGAAACCATTTGTACTACTGAGAGTTGATGGGGATGTAAATAGTTAGATAGATCGATAGATCGATAGATAGATAGATAGAATAGTTTTTTATGTGGAGGTATGCTGTTGTTGCATTATTTAATAAATGTTGTTTAATTTAGGTCCATTTACTTGCTTACTTTTACAGAAAATAAATGCAACAGTAAAAATAGCAATAATTTGTTTTGGTTACAGAAGAAAATAAATGGTTTCCCTCAGTATCGTGATATCAAGTCTTACCAAAGAATAGTACAGAAAAATCACTTGATTTTTAACCACAGTCTAAAAAAATACATTAACATGCAATGTTTTAATGCAGAGGCCTAAAGTGTCAATTCAGTAAATCTACTATATCTAAATACATACTACAATGGCTAGCAGTAACTATAGAAAAATGTTGTTTATATATTATATATGCTACAAAAACTTGACACAACAGATCCTTTTACAATGCTGGCTTATGCGTCTCTCTCACATTGAGCCACTTCACAGCTCATCACATTGTCACTCAGTGTTGTGATTTCTTGAGGCTACTTGTAGGACTGCACAATTATTGAATTGAACTGACTGTGATATTGAAATTTAAAATGCGTGCTTCGCTCATAGGAGGTTCGCCACCAGGGGGCGATCAAGATGTTTTGGCTTCACTTTAGAGGAGCTGGGAGATACCGCTGCCACTAAGCAGAAGAATAATATACTGTAGAGCAGATGGGCAAAACAAAAAGTGAATTCATGTGAAGAAGAAACTTATTTTTAGTCTTATTTTGTATTTGTATTAGCAGGAATGTCGCAGTGAAAAAAGTGCTGTGTTTATTGAAACGTGAAAGTGCAATAAAAATATTTTGTCGTTAAAATCAATGAATAATCGTGATAAATACTCATTATCTAAATGTTGATCAAACTAATCGGGATTATCAATTTGGCCATAACCGTACAGACCTAGCTACTTGTGTATAGTTAGGAGTGCTTTGTTTGATGCAACAAATTGCCTTGCTAATGTATAGGTGACAGAGCTGCTGTCATTTATGAATGAGATTGCAAAATCATAGTTTTTACACTATCACTCATTCAGCAATGTGGTGAATCCACAGAAACACTGGAAATGAGGGGAAATTATTAAAAAGAAAGTTCAAGTAAAACAGAGACAAAAAACACAGAGTGGATTAAACTACCTTGTACGGAGGATGACGTGGGCCCTCTGAAATGGGGGTTAATGTGAATGTTTTTGGGCTGTGGAGGCTGCTGCTGGTGATGCTGGGGGAAGCTGGGTGGCGAGCTCATCAGCCGTGGCGGCGGCTCCATCTGGGGCCTCAACGGTGGGGATCGGTGAGTCATGTGCGGTGGGATGAGGGGCTGAAGGGGCTGCTGGGCCAGTGGGCGCCCATGGTCCTGGAAGGGAGGAGGACCTCTTGGACGTGAAGGGTGGTGCTGCTGGGAGTGCAGTTGCTGCTGATGGGGCTGATGAGGAAGAGGCATTCGGGACGATGGCTGCTAATTGGAAAGAGATGGGGCAACGGAGAGGAGGGAAAACCAAAACAACCTGTCAAAACACATTTATTTCTTGGAAGGCTCTGATGTCACTGCTTGCAGCCATGCAATGACACGCCAACAAGTCAATTCACAAGCAAGACTGAAGACGGTATCCTGAAATAATTTAATGCAAGGCTCCTCTGCTGATAAAAGAAGCTGTAAAAGTGACATAAAACTGAAGGTGGTGGGATCACTACATATACTGTGTTTTTAAAGTGAGCTACAGAGTCAGCTATCTGCTAGCATCAGAATATATCAACCAGGGATGCACCAACTGATAAATGAACAATAATTATATCGTCAAGTGAAGTTTCAACGCAGTGCTTGATAATTGGCCAGTCTATCCGTTTAAGCTACCAAACAAACAAATAAACAAACATGCCAGTGACCAAATTAGTCAAGTGGTTAAACATACAGTATGTTGTAAAAAGTACAAGCTCATTAACAGCAGTCAGCAGAATGTTTGTGGTGTTGGCATGTCGTCCATCTGTCATTAAATATTCATTTCCAGCGCTGATGTTTTGTTTTGAATTTCACAGCCTGTTATGACTGAATTAAAAAATAAATAAATAATGGAGAGCTGGAGTGAAATGTCACACAGCCTTGAGAACAATCATATGTACAATGGTTTTGTTTTTGTTCAGTTTTGTACAATATAGCCTTGGTAAAATGCATAATTTTAAATCAGTGATCAAATAAAAAAAACAGCAAAAATGGAAATGTGGTACATCAAGTGATTATAGTAACAACTAGACCATGCCTAGTACCGAAATCTGATAACCTTCCACTGTGCTACTGAAGATCATCACTAGTTCTTCTTATTTAGGTTACATGTTAGATGTGACTTTTCCCCCAGACCTTCAAAAGGTCTTGTATGAACTGATGAGCCATGTAAATCAAAGGATTAAATGCTTGGAGTGATATCTAATAATGTAAGCCCAAAAGAAACTAAATCCTGGGCAAAGAACAAATTTAATTTTGTGTAATACTGCCTAAATGGACGACTGCCAAATGATTTGCTATAATCCATATATCAACATAGATACGGCGGAGCAGAGCGCTTTGACT
Source organism: Pterois miles (assembly GCA_947000775.1). NCBI lineage: Eukaryota > Metazoa > Chordata > Actinopteri > Perciformes > Scorpaenidae > Pterois > Pterois miles. The sequence continues at coordinate 11,612,922 of CAMQGK010000028.1, forward strand.
TTTGTCATGCGTAAACGACCATAGCTTTAGAGGACTTAGATAAAGAGGAGAACAGCAGCAGACAAAACACGTGTTTTACAAGAAGGTAAAAAGTGGAGCAATTTTAAATCATTTTATCCAGTGAAGCTCTCTTTATCTACTCTTCAAGAGGAGTGTGATGAGTTATTCAGTGTAGCCAAAAAGATTATCCCTTTAAATGTGTTCAGGTGGATGAGTGTATAATAGTTTACCTGCATGCCCATGTTTCCCATCAGGGGGAGCCTCTGGTCAGTCATTCTTCCTCTGTTTCCTCCTCTAAAATCCACCATGCCGAAAGGTGGGAAGCCTCCTCTTCCTCTGCCTCCTCGCGTGCCTCCTCGCATGCCTCGGCCTCCATATCGGTTTTGTCTCTTTTGCCGTTCTTGTTCTTCGAACTCCATCAGATCTTGCTTTGCCTTCTCTGACAGTTCTAATGAACAGCGTAACAGGGAAACTTGGTGTAAAACACAGGTTCAAGTCCATAGTAATGTACACCGATTACAGTGCGGAGCAGAGATTTAAATTGAGAAAATATTTGATGAATGAAGAAATAAATTGTACCTAGTGTTTCGGGGATATTCCTCCTGTTACTGCCTGCATCAGCCAACCGCACGACAGCGCCATCCTTTCTCTCGGATTTGAACCGAATGCGACCAGACTCTTCATCTTCCTCATCCTCCTCATCTGATTCCTCCTTTGTTTCATCTTCAGGCACAGCTTCATTTTCAACCTGAGGACATTTTTCAGAAGTTAATCTACCAATCTATCGTCATCATGGTTCACAGCGCATCACAGAATCTCCTCCGCCGCTGAAACAATTAGCCAATTAATCCATTAGTTGATCGGAAGAATTTTTATCTGTCACAATTTAGATAATTAATTTATGGTTTAAGCAACTTTTTCAGTAAAAAACAGCACAAAATATCTGGTTCCAGGTTCAAAAATATGCTTATTTACTGGCTTTCTTAGTCTTCTATGACATTAAACAGAATATCTGTGTTTTGGACAGTGAGTCGGACAAAACAAGACATTTGAAGATGGCATCTCGAGTTTTAGGAAACTATGACAGACTTGGAAATTTTACAGACGAACTGATAAAAGGACTAATCAAAAGGCAGCAGTTTAATTGATAAGGCAAAGCTAGTTTATTTACATAGCACATTTCTATGCAAAAGCGCTTTATAGATTACACAAGCAATAAAACAATAAAAAGCAAGCAGGCAAAAGCACACAGTAAAAGAATAAAAGCAAACAGGCTTAATTAAAAGCAGTGGTAAACAGGTAGGACTACTACTTGAAAGTAGTCTGCATTGTCTCAAGTCTTAGCTTGTCTGGCAATTTGCTCCACATTTGAGTAGCGTAGTTGCTAAAGGCAGCTTCATTATGTTCAGTTTTAACTCTGGAGCTAGTACAGCTAGGAGCTAGTAATCCAGAGCCAGCTGAACTGAGAGGTCTGCAAGATTGGTACTGGGTCAGAAGGAGATTTGACAAATGTCTAGGACCTAAAACATAGAGTGATTTATGGACAATCAACACAATTTTTACGTTAATCTGTGAGAAACTGGTAGCCAATGTAGTGATCTGAGAAATGGAGTTATATGTTGAGCAATTTTGGTCCCAATAATGGAAATAATTTTTATAATGGTCAACATTTAACACTGAATATCATTCTTTAAACCTTCTGCATGAATTAAAAAAATACTAACTTAGGCTTTGAAACTAAGCTACTCTGCTTTGAATGCACCATATAGCTATGTTCACACACAGCTATGATGAAGAGTAAGAAAAATAATAACTGGTTAACTATCTGCACCCTCTTTGCTGGGTTTCAACAGCAGATTCCCTCTAACAAAACAACTTACAAAAAATGTCAGGTGTTGTTTGGAGGGAGTCAGCATACAGACCTGAGAGCCCTCGGCTGTGTCTTCCTCCTCCTCTTCCTGCTGCTCTTCTCCCCCGACCTCCTCCTGTTCCTCGGGGACCTCCTCCTGTTGGACTCCGTGTTCACCCAGACGCCCATCATCATAGGATGTTTGGTATTCATCATCCTTTAAAGATCACATGGATAATACGTATTGATTAGTTGAAAGTGGTAACAGCGCTTCAATAAGGATCAGCAATAGCCGACTGTGTTTCAGCTATTGCTGCAAAACAATGTCCTAGTGTGTCTGTTGAAAATAAAAACATCTATTAATGCTACACAACGCTGTTATAATGTACGGCAAATATAAGCATGGACATTCACATTTTTTATCAAATTTGAATGGCCAAAATAAATACAAGCAGGCTTAACGGTGATATACTTGAGTGTAAATGTAATTTAGAGAGACACAAATATTACCTTTTTTATGAAAAACAACAAAAATCATACAGAGCATGAAAGCAAACATTAAAATGTTGTGGAGAGGATTTTGGGGAGACACCATGTAACACCCCCCTCCCTCCCCCCTCCTCCAAACTACCCAACCCAAATTACCATAACAGTGGGAGCAAGGCTTCATTACTATTCCTGACAGCATTTGAAATTCAATGAGATGTAAATGTTTGACATGATATACAGAAATGCAGGCACGGATAAAAGCACTCCTCCCCAGTTCAATGATGGTGAAAATATCATTGACTGACTCCTCGCAAATCGCTCCGTTATTGGCTGCACTGTAAGTTCATGACTGCATGCTCAAAAACATCCCACAGACATAAACATTCTGGGAGATGACAAATCTGTTTTTACAACTCCATGAGAAAAAGTCATGATGCAATCATTTCATATAATCCTAAATACACAGAGTCAGATATTTCACCCAACTAACAACCTCATACTACTGGTGCAGAAGTAAAGCTGCAACAATAAGTAGATTAATCATTTAGTTGTTACTCTTAACAAATAAATTAATGGGACAACTTTTTTTTAACAAAAAAGAAAAAAAAAACATCTAAATCCTCTGATTCCAGCATCTTATATGTGAATATTTTCTGGTTTCTTCACTCCTCCTTGTCAGTAAACTGCATATCTTTGAGCTGTGGACAAAACAAGACATTTGAGGACGTCATCTTGGACTTTACGAAACACTAATCAACATTTTTCACCATTTACTGACATTTTATAGACCAAACTATCAACTAATCAAGATAAACAGATTAATAAAAAATGAGAATAATTGAAAATGACTCAAACTGATGAATCGATTATCAAAATAGTTGGCAATTAATTTAATAGTTGACAACTAATCGATTAATCATAGCAGCTCTAAACCATGTTGTGAAATGATTTCTATGCATTTCTTGTTTGCTCAACTACAAATTTTGCTTTTTAGAACCTTTAAGATGCTTAAACTCAAATGTATTAAGTTGAATTAACTCAATACACTGGAGAGAAAAAAAATAAATAAAAACTCTCAGTTGCATCTCAGGTGTAAAAATAATATTGATAGATTAATCAATTAGCTGTCAACTATTAAATTAACCAACTATTTTGATGATTGATTAATCGGTTTGAGTCATTTTGTAAGAAAAAAAAAATTTCTCTGATTCAGCTTCTTAAATGTGAATATTTTCTGGTTTCTTTACTCCTCTATGACAGTGAACTGAATATCTTTGAGTTGTGGACAAAATAAGACATTGGAGGATGTCATCTTGGGCTTTGGGAAACACTAATCAACATTTTTCGCCATTTGCTGACATTTTATAGACCAAACTAATCGATTAATCGAGATAATGATCAACAGATTAATCAACAATGAAAATAATCGTTAGTTGCTGTTCAATATAGAAGTTGCTAGTCATTCTATCTGCATAACACCTTCTAACAAAAGCTCATTGCTAAATAAGGTCAGACTGTAGGTCACACCATGGTGTTTGGTGTTGCGCTCCATTAACCTGCCAAACAGCAGCACATATTAATGCAGAAAAGAAAGCAAAAAAAAAAAAAAAAACACTTTCAGCAAACCAGACGGATGGACAGGCTTCCCCAAGGGAACACAACAGCTTAATCCTTTAAACTGTTTCACATAGTACTCAATGAATACTGTGGTGAGCAAAATGTCAAGGCCAGGCAGTTTAGTGACCTTGTAAACAGTTATTACACATACACATAATACAAATACACATCCAAAATAGGCATCCACTTGTGCCGCACTCCCTCAGTAAGAAGGTCAACGTCTTATCTTTGTTTGGAGAAAGGAGGTAGGCCAATATATCTCTGTCAGATGCCAAACACCATCACACCTTGGTAAATGGACCATAACGGACATTTGCACATGGATCTGGTCTTATCTTTGATCCTCTTAGTCCTGGCTAAGAGGGAAGGGAAACGAATAAAAGGGAAACTCGCATCAATCATTAGAAAACTGTATGGGGTGTCCTCAGGAAGGTCAATAATCTTTTCACCTGCATGAGACTTTATCAGATCCAGTCTAAAGCTCGAGATAAAAGCCCCCCACATTAACCTCCGCCGATTGGCAGCACATCTCCCCGACACAAAGCAGCTTCTTACTCCCCCAAAGATACAGGGCCCAAGGTCACAATGGCACGGGGATTTGGAGGCGACAGCAGAGCATTACCTCATGCCAAACAAGCTGTCAACACAAACTTTGTCAGCAAGATGGAGAAATTAACTGGCAGGTAGTGATAATGAATCTAATCCTCTCCTGCCCGAAAACACCAACCAACATCTCCTTCTCCTGAATAGATTTTCAACCTGGCTGTCCCCTTACAGAGACAAGAAAACTGATAACATCTCTCGGATACAATGGAGCTGGATAGAAAAGGAAGAGGGAGGATGTACGTGTGTTTGTGAGCGCATCCACAAGCTTTTTATGTAGTACGCAAATGTGAGAACTCACTTGAAATTCACCATCTAAGGGCTCATTGATTTGGATGTCTAGCACTTCATCCTGGTAGCCATCGTCACCCTCAGCTGCCTCTCCAGTGTAATCCATTTGGTCTTCAGGTATCTCTGCGTTGTTGTCTTGGCTGTATTCCTGAGCGTACTCCTCTTCCCCCCCTTGCTGGTACCCCTCCTCTCCTACATCCCCCTCTTCACAGCCCTCTGCACCCAGGTTCACCACATCATCTGTGTAGTCTGCTTCCTGCGTGTTGTCCTGCTGGACATAGGATGCGCCCAGGCTGTATGTGGCATTGAGGCTCAAATCCTGACCACTGAAAAGACAGGGACAGAAAGACAGAAACAAAATATGATGGTAAAATTTGAAAATTGTGGATGTTAGCCTCAGCTTTAAAACTGAAAAAATTTAAAACTGGCACACACTTATGTCATTAGCTCACCTCATATTTACATCTTCCTCATCACTTTGTAGAAGGTCATCATTCAGCTCTTCATCTGACACTTCTGAGGGATTCTGAATAAAGAATTAAAAAACAGCATTATGGTGTGCTGTAAAATCTTATGTTACTCTTCCTCGGTTGAGTATATTTGTCCGTGAGTGAGGTGTGGGGGCAGGGGACCACCTCCAACCTCAAAGGATGCTCTATTCCCATGTGGTGAAGGCAATCTGGGCAGGTCATCACAGCTCTTTTTTGTCCACTGTACTTCCTCCTGGTTCACATCAACAGATCCCCCTGTGGAGGAGCCACCTGCTCCAAGTCAAATGTCCACTTCTATTTTCTAAATGTTCTACCAACACCCAATGTTTTAGATATTATTTTCCGTTTCCTGCTTGTAAACAGAGAACCCACACTGACAAGCCAAGTGTTTTTCTGGCACCAAATCAAAGTAAAGAAAAGTGTGATAGTTTGAATTATCTTACCTTTTTACCTGACAGCCAATCCTCATTCAGCAAATCCTCTTCCAAATCACTTAAGGAGAAACAACAACCAATAAAAGGTTAGCTGAGTCAAATAATAGTGCCGAGTGTTATATCTCCTATTAAAATAAAATAATAAAATGAGAAATAAAATAAAACGTCTATATATACAAGTCAAGTGAAAGTTTTAAACAATATAAATAGTCCCATGTATATCCATGGGCTGGATAAATACGTACAGTATGCATAAGTGTAGCTATCTATGTATATGTACAGTGAGTCAGATTTATACTAACAGTGACAGATATGCTCATATTAAAAAAGAAAATTGTGCATTAGATTAAATTCTAATCTTTAACAGCCGCAGCAGATTTTTTGGTGTTGGAGGGTTATTGACAGTGTATGACTGATTTAAGTGTTCGCCACTGTTGCCACAGGTATTTTGCTAAAACCATATTTTTGTGACCTTACGAAGTAAAGTTGTGTAGTTATAGTTAGTAGTTATGGATACAAATAAACTGAAGAATTCAGAATTCCTTTATGGGATGATACTGATGCTCAATACACTATGGCATCAGAAAGCTGACAACAGAGTTGTTTTTCTAAGAACCTGAAAAGTTGATGTTTTGATACATGGTTTTCACAGTATAGTGATGTGTGTTTATAAGAGGATCTGAGTATTATGCTGCAATCAACCCGTCTTGATTTTGACTACCTGAGCAGGTTGTGTATTACACACACTTCAGCACTCTTCTTGTAGAGAAATTAGAATGTGAGAAGATGATTTACCTCTCTAGATCGTCATCTTCCCCTCTCCTCCTGCGTGACCGCTCGGCACCAGGTTTGTCATATTCATCAAAGTCAAAATCTGCAAAACAAAACCAGTCTTGTTTACAGAGCAATGGGCCATTCTAATAATATTCACTGTCCTCATAACTTGATATCAATCTGTCCTACTGGCTTGCATAATATGAAATGTACAGAGACTATTTGCACACCAAATTGTTGATTCAGATTGGCATGCCTCGGGTGCCAAGCTGAATCAACAACTTGTGCAGCAGCTACATGAACGCCATGTATACCAACAGCATGGTATACAGTAGAGACTGGTAAACACATCTTTCCCATGGCCGAATCCAAATAGAAAAGTTCTGGATTATTTATTATACATGAAACTAAAGTTTTGCTTGTGTTACACTATACAGTAGTTATATAAGTTTGTGTTCAAAATTCAACCAGATATTTAACGGTTTCTAGCTATACACCTAATCTGCAATAACAATTTATTATGACAGCACCTGCAACACCTTCTGCTGCTGTTTGATCATCAGCTGATACAAATCAACAACAATCCTTCTGCCTCATGTGCCCCATGCACTCAGTTTTAATAGGTTTTCCCAATCTTACCACATCATAAAATTTGGCACACTGGCTCTACCAAAGGTAACACAGATACTAGGAGAAAATATCAAGCAAAGGATAGCACTTCAAAGTCACACAAAAAATTGGGAAAATAACCAGAAAGATGATGCCACAGACATTCCCTAAAAAGCTGTTTGATATATTAAGACACTTTGGTGATCAATAACGAATTGAAAACATTAACATCCCAAATGTGTCCGACAATAACAACTCTGCTCCATTTACTTCAACAAAGGTGGTTTTAGAGTCACAGGCTTTGTGATTTAATTCCTGACTTTAGTTCCTGGGGCTCCTTGGATCTGGGGCTGGACATAGGCATTTTTCATTTAACGTGTTACTACTACCATTAACAGCAGCTTCATTCTATTCAAGTGTCCAACTCAGGTCTGTAGCATGCTTCTTGAACCAGACTCTGCAAACTCGTGCCGGCACCCACAAACATCAGCAATTACATAGTGGCATCCACGGCGAATGCACACAGCTCCCTGTTAAGCTAGGTTTATGCTTGCCACAGTGTCCCCAGTGCAAATGTGTACGATCCAAAAATGACATCACATATTTTGCAGAAAGCACGAAGACTGTGAAAGTTGTTGCGGCACTTGGTCGTGCACCTCCAGTTTTTTTTTTTTAACTAAGTGCCCACTGCACACAGGGCCTTTCAGACATGAGTGCCACAAATAATAAAAAAATCAGATGATTTAAATTAAGAAGTAAAATAATGAATTCATTTTTACTATTAATATGTCTCAGGGGATTGTATAAAAGGTGATAAAATATGTCCATGAATATTTTTTTCCTTCTTCACAGAATGTTTTGCTTGTTTTTTGCCACCTGGTGTTTCAGAGAATACCACATAGAACACAACACTGAGGATAAATGCCTGTGGCAAGCTCATAGCTTGCATACCACGTGTCTGGTGCGAGTAAACAAAGCATTAATGACTGGGTAATTGGCCTGTGGTACCTGTGACCCAGTCACTGCCTCTTCTGTATTAAGAAACAAGGAGACAAATTAAAAAAACAACAACACACAAGCTGTACAGAGGTGACACAAAGCCACTGTAAAAAGTTTTAACAAAGAACAATCACATGCAGCTTTACCTGTTTTCTTATTCTCCTGTGTGTTTGCTGTATTTGTCCAAAGCACCCATACGGATAATAATTAACAATAATTGTTGTGACAGCGCATGCACATCCACAGATGAGATGGTGCACAGGTTTCCGCAGAAAGCATAGGGAGAGCCTAAGCTTCAACACTGTTGTCCACTACCAGGACCATGAAACCAAAGCAATTAAATCAGGCATCATTAATTTTATTACTTACACCTGCACTTTTCTGCTGCTGCAGTATGTCAATAAGTCTTCAATGAAAAAGGCACATTACTGGCTTTAAGACGAGGTTGTGGATCTGGCGAAGATGTAGTTTAAAACAAACTATTGGCACTTTCTGCACTTGAAGCTCTCTTGAGTTACTCAGCACCTACCCAAACATAACAGGCTGATGAAGCTGCCCCGATACAAAAACTGCTCCAAAACAAAAACTGCAAGGAAATGCATCCTTCTGTTGCATGGATTTTGCAGACAAAACTGAGTATTTGGCAAAATAACAGAAGACAATTTACCAACTTTTTGCATTCAGCTGATAATCAGTAACTGGTTAATTTAGCCTTTGAGAGAAAAGCCACTGCATGATGTAAATATTGGAATATTTTTGTTTACAGCCTGGATATGTTGTTGATCACAAGGCAATACAGGGCACATTTGCTTGTAATTATAACCGAGAGGTGCTACTTTTGATGAGCAGATGTGTTCACAGGCCTGGTGAACGTATTTCACCACCTCAAGTCACCTGTATAGACTTAGCTAATTATCCTGATAGCCACTACAGCCAAACGCTAATCAAAGATGTAAAAAGCAAATGTGGAATAAAAACAGCGTTAACTGCGTCATATACTGATGTCCCCACACACGCGTGCTGTGGTGAGTGCAATCCCAACCCTGGCGACAAGGACAGAAGACAGAAAATAAAAGACAACACTGTATGATTAAGTGTTACCGTAACACTAGTTAAGTTAAAGTGGTTGACAAAATGCCTCCAAGTATTAGCGAAAGTCTTTCTAAACGATTGCCCTGTGCGGAATCTGATCGCTTCTATCAGCAGTGCTATGGCGGCTAATGTTAGCTTACATCTGAACCAAAACACCTGCTTTGTGGAGCCAATATTCCCCTTAAAACATAACTTTAGCAAAATTAACACTTCAAGACTCATTTTACTGGAATAGGACGCCATAAGTACCGTCAATCAGTCATTCAAGCACGCTATAATAATTCGTACAAGCGTGCTAGCTAAATTAGCTAAATAGCTTACAAAGTTAGCGGATACAGCTGCTAGCAACCTCAAGCCGGAAATTCAGATTAAAACATTAAAAGTTTACGTTAGCCCGTGACTTTGCCCTCGATTCATTTGCTCAGTTCATGCGTGATATAGTTCAGCGAATATACACTCTCATAAATATCACTAATTACGCTAAGCTCTATCATGTTAATAACTTAACGCTAACGTTAGCTCCCAAGCTATCGCTGCCGTTCGCTTTAACTTAACGTTATTTCTGTTTGCAAACAAGAGTGTAAAATGTTCGTTCACTGGAAAGCTAATTCCGCTATATTATGTCTAAACAGAGGTCCAGTACGCGGCCTACCGTCAACGCAGTAGTGTTTTCCAGCCCAGTTAACATTAGCTAGCCATGTTAGCCAACTTAGCTTAGTAGCTAAGCTAGCATTGTCGACAAAAGCCGCTGTCATTACTCACCCTGCGCGTTGGCTGACATGGTGCAAGGCGCGTCCCGCTGAAAAGTCTGACTACAAAACTGAAGAGTGCATTTAATCTTTAGTGTTTCACCATGTTGACGGTTGCAAAAAAAAAAACTTGAGACTAAGCAAGGGAACAGCTTCTATGCGGCAGTGATTTCCATTCACGACCGCGGTACAAACATGGCCGAGCTGTGTTTGCTGCGATGATGCATTGTGGGTGGTAAACACCAGCTCCCCCGATCGGTTTACTGTCTGCAGCACAACAGCGAGCTGTTTGACAGGTCAGGTAAACACGCTGGAGGATCATTATGAATCTGGAATGCATGTTGCCTCCACAACTGCATTCATTCCATTGCAAGTGTTGGAAAATTGGACAATTGGATAGATCATGCAATCGATTAAACACTGCATCCATAAATATGTGCTGCATTAATAGGCAAATAATTAAAAAGTGACTCCTGTACATTGTAATATAAATAATAGTAGGCCCACAGGTAGGCTATGAACATTTATTCTTATGAGTTTCTTTCTAAGTTGGAAACTGTATTTTTCTGTGGTTTTATACAGCACAAGATGATAAATACAAAATTCATTTTAAAAAATGAATTAATATGACAGTGATCTGAACATTCTGGCTAGTTCTACTTTATTCAGCTCTGTACAGTGTTAGGCTGGGATCATCATCATGCCAGGTTGACTGGCACTAGTCAGAGATAATAGATGAGAAATACTGGTTGCTCTAATGTGGTTTTTGATCTTCTGTTTAAAAGTCACAGTTTGTGTGAAGGTGAGTTTGAGACATCTGTATGGGCAGAACTTGAACCTGCAGTGGGTAGAAATGGAGCAAAAGATTTAAAAAGTTATTTTTAATAAAGTTTGCAATATCCTGACAGTAGTGCATGAAAGGTAATCTGCAAATCATATTCCTCTGTGTCCTCCAGTGGTCCTAATGCATCTGGAAGATGTCACAGACTGGTTGAAAACAACCAATCAGGGCTGAGCCGGAACTTGCCATCTCAGAGCAGCTGTCAATCATTCACAAAATCTGATCAAACAATCAAACTAGGCAGCGCTGATCAAATATGAATCAATATTCCGTTACTGTCATGCCTATTTCTCACTTCACATACTTTCAGAAACATCTTGTAGTTACTGTTTAGCTGTAAACTGAGAAAGTTTGTGACCTGGCAGCCCTGTTGAGATCTGTTGAGGAAATACTAAGCACCGCCCACCAGCCAGAGCACAGACAATAACAACACTTTCTCTGAAATGACCTGTGATTGGCCAGTCTCCCGTCACAGCCTGGATTTTTTTAAAGTCTGAAAACAGAGCAATGAGGAGGTACAGAAGTCTAGTTTTCTCTTACAACACTTGAAATACAATATGCTGAAAGGTTATTATGGGTTTTTTAGACATTGATGCCAAAAATATCCTGCATACTGTAGGTTTAACTCACTGTTAGTCATACCTCACTTTACCACTGGATGCAATTTTAATAGCAAAACAAATCTTTGCATGTCCCACATGTGAAAATTAGTCAAACTTCTTGGTCAAAAAATATGCTTATTCTTGGTTTCAAAATTTAGTGCAGCAGCAAATATGCCATATGTATAAATGCTCGTCCTTTTAAATCTTGGTCAGTTTGGCAATTCAGGTTTTATTCAAGTCACACCTTTGATTTTTCTTCCCTGTAAGGTCAAAGCCTTTTTATCTCTGACCAAGTTTTTTCCTCTTTCATGCTCAAGTCTGGGAGTCAGAGTTGTTGTCTACAGCAAGACTACAGCAGAATCCTAACCCCCAAATTCCTCCTGGGCTGACAAACGTCAACAAAGACCCCGAGAGACACCAAAGAGAGGTGAGCAGTGAACTGGAGCCTCATTGTATTGGCTCATTATGGGGTCCTGCAGTGAGGAAGAAGCTATTTTGTAGCAGCACAAGGTCAATATCTGAAAGCCAGGGCGATGGAGGGGATCAGCCATGAGATTTTTAATTTGCGAAAGCGTAAAGGGGTTTTCCTTGTGAAAGACAGTGTGTGAATTCTAATGGACTTCTTATTGTACAGGCAAGATGTTGAGCTTGCAAATGTTTTCCTTTCCTGTTTAAAAGTAATATGAAATGCAATTTATTCACAGTATTGCAAGCTCCCGGCCACTTCCTTGTGTCATGGGCGGTTATTGCTTCATGCAAGGTATAACGCCAATATTTATAGTAGTGTACAAGTTAAAATTAAAAATGGCAAGGGCCCAGTTTTATAACATGCTTTCTAAACTTTCTAAAATCATGATGTTTCAACCCCCTAAACTCTCATTTTCCATGCTGTATGTACACACACAAGCTTGTGTATCCAGATGTTCTTTCTTGAACTGAATGCAGGTGTAATACATATCAATATGTATTAAATATAAATATGAAATGTTCACTCTGAACAGCTGTTTCCAAAGCTGTATGAGATATTTCTATGCTCCCTGGATTCACTTTCCCAGGAATTTTGATTTTACTTCCAAATAGATGTGAAAAGGGGAGCTGTCACACTCTATTATGGTGACCTCAATGATTCTGTGCCCTGTCCAAATCCAGCGGTTTTCCATAACAATGCAAATTAAAGGGTGCAAAGCCGAAGGAGACAAGACTTGTTATTTTCCATCCAAAGGACAGAGGTTCTTTACAACAAACTTGTCTGTACGCCTTTAAATTTAATTCAACTTAGAAGTTGTTTTGTGCAAGACAATGGGTTTTTTGCTGTCAATTCATGAGGGTCAGTAACTGTCTTGAGAATGTGATACTGGAGCTGTGGAGTGGAGATTTAATCAGTTCATTTTTTAAAATGCATTGTGTTTAGATGCAGACTGTAATCCACTTTGGAGCAGTTGTTGTAATGAAGGGAGGTCGATGGATACCTGAGAACTATTAGCTTAATGCACTCCAACAGGAAGATTTGCTTTTGGCAGATTTGTAGATGTCTGTTTCAATTGGGATACAATGGGAGAATGGGGGTTTGAATCCTATATTACTCCCTAGAAACTGGTCAGGGATTTGAGCTCCTATTCCAAGCATCACTTGGAAATACACAGAAAATATTATATTTTGATATCCAAGAACAATCCTACACCATGCTGACCAGCATATGTACAACACATACCATTATCTATTTGATCTGCAATGTACAATATATTACTTATAGTCTGTATTCTCAGCTATTATTATTGTCTGTTGTAGTGTTTTTAATTGTATTTTGGTTCTTATCTATCTATCTATCTATCTATCTATCTATCTATCTATCTATCTATCTATCTATCTAGAAAACACATTTTAATATTTAAATATTTATCTTTTTTTACCATTCAGGCAGATAGATAGATAGATAGATAGATAGATAGATAGATAGATCTGTGTAGTTCTTTTATAACCTGAGGTCATATTAATATACTGTTCCATGGTATGTAAAATGTCATATATTTAAAAAGCACATGAAGAAAAGCAGATTATGATTATTTTAGTTAATTGTATTTAGGCCATGTGATGTACAATTAATTGTATAATTTATGCACATATCTGGGGTAATAATATGTCTTTGTAATATATAATACCATGCATCTGCATTGAGTGAATAGGCTGCAGTCAGTGACCCATATCTCATGTGCAATGAACTGCTTAACTCAGACTGCTGTTTTATTCAGTGCACTGTCAGCACACTGGCGAGGAGGACGAGGGGCGGGGTTTATACTCATTGGCGGTCGTGATTGGACGACAGACTAGGCTCCTCTTCGCCATTGGCTGCTCGCGCCGTCACTCTGGATCTGCCATCGCCGCTTCTCGCGCCATTCGGCGTGCACGCGCAAGACAAGCAGGCACGTACCCGCTTGGAGACTGTCTGGAGTCTGTCTGAAATTGATAAAATTGCAGATGGAGTTTTGCATCTGTTTGCTCATTTACAAGGAAGCCGCCTGGTGAAAATGGGATTTTTTTCCCCTCGCTCTCCTCTTCAGACGCCTTCGCCCACGGGTCGCCACGCTGAGCCAAAAATATACATTTTTTTAGATAAATGCTGTGAAAGTTTTTTTTCTCCTGCAGTCTATCAGCTCTTTATGCACAGGTAGGTAAGGAAGGCGCCTGAGTGCAAGTTAGCTAACACACAGTGGATACCGCAGCATTAGCCTAAAAATAATATTTATTTGTGGACGGTAGCGGCGTTTTTGTTGAAAAAAAAACGGGTTGCTAGCTTAAAATTTACATATCCTGGTCTAGCGTAACAAACTGGAAGTGGCACGGTTAATTGCTGCCCTTAAAACAACACACATTGTGTGTTTTTTAATTATTATTATTATTGTTTCTTACGAATTTTGTTTTGTTTTGGAGACTTGACCTCATTCACACTACTTGAGGAGGATGCGCAGGTGACGCACCTTTGCTGCTGACGTGAGGTTGTTGATTAACCCCACGCGCGCTTAAGCTACCTGTTACCCAGCAGGCACCTGAGGGGCAAACCTGTCTCCATTTTTAACCCTTTCAGCCATACCTCCAAAAATAATATATGATTACAAAGCGCCGAATTATACATATCTCATGCAAACATGCAGATAACCACTCTAAACTAATGTATGTGTCTCTAAGGTGAGGTATAATGTGAATCCTGCATAAATTGTTTATTTTCTTACCTTGCCCTTGTTTATGTTCTGCAGGGCATCAGGGGTTCAAGAGGAGTGCACCATCCAGAAGGCAGCCTGCACCAGCTCAGAAAGGTCAGTTGCTGTGCACATCGTAGGTTCAAACAGGGGTTTGTGTTCACTATAAATTGTTGGTGATCTTGTGTGATACTGCACATATTTACTAACAAACAGTTGCATTAATTTGTCAATATTACACCCCCCAACAACTATTTTGAAACGTTTTCAAGCAGATTCAAAGTACGATAAAACATTTTTATAACATCACATAAAGTGTATGTGTCTGCAGTCTTTCACACTGTATTTAAATATATCTTTTACCAATTAAATGCAGTTTTAGTTCTGGCTGCGTCATCGCATTAAATGCAAAATTCTGCGTGTTTTGGGCATTGTTTTTACACATTCCCTGTGGTTGAGCCTGGCACATTATTTTTTATTATTTTTAACCTTGATTCAGTCCTGGTACCTGGTGCTCCTTTTGAATGTAGCTTCTGTTGCTGTATTGTTTTTTAATGTGGTCTGTTTGGATGTGATATTGTTTTAATGTACTCTTTTAATAGTAGTTTTTCCACTTGCAAACCCAAGACATTTCTGACTTTGTACACAAAAAAAAAAAGATTTACTGGTGTACTTCTTTTTCTGGTGGTTCACTGTATACCCACCTATCAGCCAAAAAAGCCATTGGAATATATAGGAGAGTTTACCCACTTCGTCTTCGATAGCCTACTAACCGTCCACCAAGTAGAACACCCACCTTATCAACAACCGCTTGATATATATCGAAATGATGCGATTGCCACCAGTTTAAATAATGCTCGTCCACACTTCTGAGGAGGTTACTTGTCATGCTATTGCTACCTAAATTTCTGAGCTTTTACATCTCATTGTGCCAAAATGAAAACAGGGGTAAATATGTGCAAGTAAGTGGTGTGTGACATGTGCATGTATACCTGATCTCTGCTGCCTCAGACTCGTCTAGACGCTTTTGCTCTGTCACTGCAGTTGTCAGCAGACGGTGCAGCAGTCATATGACTTTGGGAGCCTTCCTCCCTCCTCCCAGTGTCTGCTCTTTTGGGGCAAGATGGCTGCTATAGCATTGTTGTTATCCATGACGTATATGTGGATTGATGTGAGTGGAAAAACATGGGAGACATGGTGATGCGTTACACCTCAATGAAACCAACAGAGCATAGTTGCTCATATATATCCCTGTACGGTATATCGTACACAGAAGGGATAGTAAACTCAAACAGGTTTTTATAATCTAAATTGTTCAGCGTTTGAGTTGATTTGATGATTATTTAATCACTAGTTTCATCCTTGTGTCAACACAACCCATTAAATAGACAGTTTTAATGTTTTGTAATTCTTGACTTGATGAAAGTTTATTCCATACTGTCTTTCACCGCGCATCTGTCTGTTATTAGTACGTTTGGTAGCCATTTTGTCTGATTCATCACTTTGGTGAGCAACAATAATGTCTGTGTATATTATAGAAATTTCAGCGGTGGCTTCTGATTTTAATGTGTATATCTACTGAATACAGTATCTTGCAATTACACATACTTACCTGAGGCATTTCTAAGATAATCACAATATCTTTAGAGGCAGTTTGAAAGAAATAAATACTGTATAATATCTGTTACAGCATTTTCTATCATTTGGTGAAGCACGTTGTGAAGGCAACCATGTGAACACGAGCATCGTTTTATGCAGTGTGATATAATGTTTGAATATTGTTGATAGTGAAATTAGCAGCTGTAAAAAAGTTTATATTTTTATATAATTGATAATATTTGGTGGATTTGGTGCTAAATACTCACTGAATCTAGATTACATTTCTCATCAGTTAGAAGCAAAAGTTATTGTAACAGGTTATATTTTAGGCATTATTATCACTTCTTGTAAATTTGTTGCATTAGACTCAGTTAAGTGCTGTAATAATACCCAGTGAAACTTGTCTTAATGTCATAATTTCTCTCATAAAAAGTGGTATGCATCTTGATAAAAGATAAGCTTTTTATGTTCAGGAGAGGTTAAGTTTTATGAGCAGCAACCTGCCACTTCATATTTTTTAATGTACTTTAAAGCTTTAAAAAGTCATATATTACAAGCATCGGGATGTGTTTTTAAAACATACTTTTTCACAGTCCACTTATTCAGTTATGGAAGCAATATTAACTTCGGCTTCAAAAAGTGCTCCGAGCCTCACTCTGACATTACAAGTTACTTCCACTCAGTTAGTCTGTGATGTTTATCTGTTTGCCATATCAGTGACCGGCCCGGACAGATCTCTTAATTAACACCTACTTAGTGCATACTCGTCTGCTGTCAGACAGCTAACCTATCGTCTCGTCTTGTCATATTCCTTAATGGTTTTTGAGTGGTTGTTGGTTATGTTTTCACTGGAGAGTACAGAAACACTTAAAGCATGCAGTGTCTTTGCAGGGCCTGTCCCAAACCTGATCCAGTGTCTGACAAAAATGAATGGAATCGTAATTAGGAAGGTAAGAAAAATGGACAGCAGAGATTTAGGATCATGCTTGTTGTCATAGTTCTGCTAGGTATCAGATTACTGAAGGTGTGGCTTTCAATATTGTTTTCAAAACATAAAACGATGATGTACACATGTTTCGGTTATGCCCACAGTTAGAGGTGCAACTATTAAATTAATCGCCACCTATTTAAACGGTTTGAGTAATTTTTCAAGAAAAAAAAAGTCAAAATTCTCTGATTTCAGCTTCTTCATATCTCTATTGAGCTGTAGACAAAAACATTTGAGGACGTCGTCTTAGGTTTTGATAAACACTGAACATTTTCCACCATTTTATGAGATTTTATAGACCAAACAACAAATCAGTTAATCAATAAAATAATCGACAGATTAATCGATGAAATGAATCGTTAGTTACAGCCTTACATATGTTGTAGCAGTTTATTAGATGGTGATCATTTGCTATTAATTGTAGTAGTGGCCATGATACTGAGTGAATGAGGATGTGTGTGCTTGTTATACATTAAGTGATGCATCACTTAATACTACCTTAAAACAATTATTCCTAATATATACGGCTTTAATTAGTAAATATTGTGCTTTTCTTACAATGATTAACTATGGCTAACAGTTAATGTTTGCTAATTTTTGCGACCTGTGCAGCATGGTATTTATTTATATTTTTTAACTTTATGACTGCAAATTTAACTTGAATTTAGTCAAATCTACAAAACAAAAATGAAAAAGCTTTTTGATTTAATGCCTGTCCTTTCTTTTTCTGTCCTTCTGTGACAACGTGTATCTCGACCGAGCCTCACAGCTGTTTGTTTTTTCTCTCTCTTGCTTTCACAGGACGTCCATGGTTCTTTGCAGCCTGTCATGCCTTCATGTCTTCGACGCTGGAGTGTGTCCGCCCAAATGGTAAGATCTTTGTTGACTTGTTCATTAAAGCACATTTGGGCACGTTAAAAGTTGAGAAAAGCTATTCCAGGAATGCTTTAAGGTGCTGCAGTGAGCGAACGTGATTGCCTGAGGGAAATATCAGTCGGCTGCACACACCGGTGTTTACAGAGGTTGAGTTCTGGCTTGCAACGCCAATCCTGCATGATGTGATGATGAAAAATGGCTAATCAAATTCAGCGCTGTCGTTCACTCGTCAGCAGCAATCATTTTTTATTTACACTGATTTGTGATCTCTTCATAAGATAATCATGGATATGGATCTCGTAACTTTCACTTGAGGCTTAGCTGGAAAATGCTGATGCAAGAAGGGCTCTGACTCTCCATCCTGTTTTTCTATTGGCTCATTGTCTCCACCCACAGTGCAGTCACGAGGTCCAACATCATGATGATGTCTGGAGAAAACAGGCTTTCATCCATCCAGGCTCTAATGCTGCTTGAGCTATAATGAAAAGGGTTATTTCTGTGCACATACAGAGTAAAATGTGAGCTAGTTTCAAAGCATTGCTCTGCACTACAGCAGCACCTGCCATTGTCTGTTGTAAAACGGTGGGTTGTTTATCTCGCCAGCCTCTGCTGCGTAATGACGCAGTTTCCTTTGACATTGGTGTGGCATATTTTAAATCAAGGCCTTCACTGTATTTTAAGGAGTCTCCTGGCAGCCTGCCAAAACATGGATCCATTTGCCTGTTCTCTTCTAAGAGCACAACTGCACAGCTGTGACCCTTAGCCGGTCCTAGCCATCGATAACTCAAAGCCAGCGGCGTCCATTTTAGGTTTAGGCAGTGGCGAAAGAGATGAACTGTAATGTAGCTTGTAGAAAAGGAAATGTGAACTCGCAGTGTGAATTCAGTTTGGAAACGGTGCGACTTTTGTGGAACTTTTCGGGGGGACAGATTTGAAAATGATACTGAACGAACAGGTGCAAAAACACTTGCATTGAATTGCGTTTTATGATTTCTAGGTTTACTTTTTGTCAAATGCAGCACAATTCATTTTTATTTGGATGAGCATTTTGATTTTAGCATTAAATTTTCCAATTTATTTTCCTTCTTTTTAAACAAATGCTTTTGATGGAATATTAATAATACTAAAAATGCACATCGATAAAGACCTAAACAAAATGTTAAAACAGTAATTAAATTCCGTGCGTATATTAATATACTAAAGTACCATAATATTAATAAAGTGAAATAAAATGTCGTGTGCGATGCACATTTTTATATTTTTAATAGCATCTAAAACATAAGGTGATGAGTAGATGTGCAATGTGTGTGTATATAAAAAAACACAAAAGCAATGAAAAGATTATTTTTTACACGTTTAATAATGTGATCTTGTGAGTAAAAAATTTCACCACCTGAATATTACAGACATTATCAGTTCTCGACGTAGTTAAATTGTGTTTTACACTATTTCTAAAAAACTGACATCTAAAAAATGAACTCATTAAAAATATATTGCCGTTGTATTTAAGCGAGTAAGGCATTGTAAACATCATTTGAAACAAAAAAATGTTTTTTTTTCGGTTCCTCTGGGTAATTAACGACAACACAGTATTAGGTAGCTGTTTTGTGTCTGATTTTTACGATCATATTATGCATAGATTTAAAAAATTACAAATATTGCGATGCCTTTTTGGTTGCATTAAGCTAAATATACAAATACATTACGTGTAAAATATTTTTAGATCTAATTTATATTACGCTTACTGAGAATTTTAAAAAAATGTAAGCGATACATAATGCTGTATTATTTGTACATTATTTTGCGTTAGTTGAAAATTATTTGTCTTTTTATGATAAAGTCGCAAACTTTAAATTCAAAATCAGCCCATTGCGACATTTATTTCAAAGTACTGTACATTGTGATGTAGAGCTGCTAACCTGACTCCCTGAAAGCTTTAGGTGACCTTTACCCTCTTGAATATGTGTTTTCGTCCACTGTTAAGACCTCGTGTGAAAGCCAGACTGTGTTCTGATGCCACGTAACACAACAGTGGCTGTCAGTAACATATTAAGCTGCAGGCCTCTGCTCTGTTGCCATGAAAATAGAGAGAGAAAAGGCACTTTGGGGTTATGCATGAGCTGAAGGAAGGTCGGAACCTGTAGATTAATGTCAGATTGAGTATTTTCATTTTTTATTTTATTTATTGTTTTGCACAATCAAACCTGTTGAGCTTTTTGTAGATGGTACAAAACAAGTTCACTATATTGCAAGCAGGTAGTATTGACACTCAAATATTTCAGCAGTAATATCCTATTTGTTTTTGGCATTTGGTCTTATATTTCTGCCCATTTGGTACAATTTATGCTGTCGTCGTGATGCACTGATATCAGAAAAACAACATGAGAGATGTTTATCGTGTGGATTCTGCAAACTATCTTGTTCTCTTGTGCTCAAACACAGTTTCTGAGGTATTCACTTGATCTTGGGCCAACAGACAGATCTTTGCCTGGAGATAGCAGACCTTTGTTTCACCATTAAAACAACCACAACAAACACCATTCGCTGACTGAGCAGCAGAGGTTTTGAATTTCAGGTGCATCGACAACATCAATATCGGCATCACGTGAATATTAGATCCTCATTAGAAGAAGGGAACTGCATAGTGACTATTCTGTAATTGTCCTTAAAACGCTTATTTTTGAGCTTTGTTAAAGGTAAGTAAATAACTTGTGCAGTGTTGTGTGACTGCTGTATGTTTGTGACCCAACCCTCACGTGCTCTCAGCTGCGTTGCATTGCCAGCATCAGAGATATACTCCCTGTTTTAATTTGACTGCGAATCCACCACTGACTTTGAAATGGGGTGTGCTCATCTATAACACCCTCATAAACGGTACAAAGGCGGCTGTAGGCCTGGGCGACCACTGTTTGACTGTGATGCAAGGCTGCATGCCTGCTTAAACTGAACAGCAGCCTGAACAAGTACTACTCACTTTCTGGGAAGAGACTTTTGGCCTGAGATGAACTTTTGCTTTTTTAACTCTTAACTTTTAGTTTTCAACACATAGCACTGGATGGAGGCAAAGGAAAAGGTGTCGTCTAAGTTAAAATTTTCATTTTTGTGTAACAGTTGCATAAACATTTAATTGCTTTATGAACATTGTATTATTATTTACAACAACAGGGTCAGTGTGTACAGTAAAATCATCTAAGATGTGGAAGTTTGGACTTAATTCTCAACTATAATATCACATTTTTTTTACCCTTTCACACAAAAGCTGATTCAAAAAAAACACTGGTTGTTGGTAAAAGTGAGTCATTTCACTGTCCATTATCTAACCCAGGACTACCTTTCTCTCCGCCGGGGTTTCATGCAGGCCAGACCCTGTTCAGCTCTGGTGTGAAAGGTTGACTGTACATAGTACATAGTGTCCTTGTAACCTCGTAGTTACCATATAGAGCTTGACCAATACTGGATTTTACACCCTGACAATAACTGAAAACAATAAATCAGCAGATATTTTTTTACTTTCTACACATTTTAATCAAGGATCAATCAAATTCAGCTGTAAAAGTTATGGTGCAGATGAACAATAAGGTAGTTGTCTTACCAGAGTGAGTACAAACATCTGGTTACACAGTAATATGGTACTATAAAAACCATATTAGGGGCTGCAGCTAACGATTATTTTCATCGTCGATTCATCTGTCGATTATTTTTTCAATTAATCGATTAGTTGTTTGACCTATAAAATGTGCAAAAATGGTGGAAAATATCAAACATATTCAGTTTACTGTCATAGAGGAGTAAAGAAACCAGAAAATATTGACATTTAAGAAGTATTTTTCTTAGAAAATTGATCAAACTGATGAATCGATTATCGAAATAGTTGGCTATTAATTCAATAGTTGACAGTTAATCGATTAATCATTGCAGCTCTAAACCATACGGTAAAACGATTTCTATGCATTTCTTGTGTGCTCAACCACAAATTTTGCTTTTTTTGAACCTTAAAATGCTCGAACTCAAGTGTTTTACGTTGAATTAACTTAATATACTGACGCAAGAGAAACTAAAAAGTTAAATTTGTTTTGTCTAAACTCTCAGTTGCATCTCAGGTGTAAAAAATAATATTCATGGATTAATCAGTTAGTCAATTAGCTGTCTATTATTTTGCTAATTGATGAATTGGTTTGAGTCATTTTTTAATTCATTTTTTGGTTCCTTTCCTCCTCTGTGACAGTAAACTGAATATCTTTGAGTTGTGGACAAACAAGACATTTGTGGACATCATCTTGGGCTTTTGGAAACACTGATATACATTTTTCACCATTTTCTGACATTTTACAGACCAAACAACTAATTGATTAATCAAGAATTTAATCACAAGATTAATAGACAATGAAATAATTGTTAGTTGCAGCTTTAACTGCTGCGACTACTTTACCCTGTGAAGGTTAAGGTGCATCCCACAGTTGTGCACTTGGTCTTGTGTGTAAACACTATTTATATGACCAATAATTTAGTCCGAATATCATATTCATACAAGGTGGTTTGTGTGAAAAAGTCAGTTGTTCTCATTTTTCTCAATATTTGCAATGTATTTGTAAAAAAGTGCTCTAACATGCCACAGCATTAAAATCGCCCCAGATCAGGAGCTTTACTCAAAGTTTCCTTCTAAGTCGGATATGTGAGACTTGAGGGTGTGCTTGCATTTTTCCCTAATTGGGGCTTATTTTAAACACACCTGGACACACCTTCCACTTTGCCTTTTGACCTTTTTGTGAATTAAGACGACAAAGCAGCAGAGTAGGAGTTTGTCAACGCTGCGGTACATCACAGAGGAGAGGGGAGGCTGCACCATGACTAATTAGTAAATCTCACTAAGGTGAGAAAAAATATTTCCTTTGCAGTGAGGTTGGGGGTTGATGAGTAAATACCCACCTGCTCCAAGTTGCAGTAACCTAATAAGTCTCCCTGGACTTTGAAAGTGAATATTTCATATTTCACTGATCTCTAACAGCTTTTCTGCATGTCTCATATTTGACTCTCCATAAGCCATGTAAGATGGGTAAAGGGGAAACACAGACTGCAGGGTCTCTTTCCTGCCACACAATGGCGTGGAAAGGTCAGGCCTAATGAAGTCGGGGGTGTGACCCCTCGTATTCAGTGACTTTGCATGGGCCTCCGTCCCACCGCTGCAACCATGCCGCTTAATCCCTTTTTGATCCTAATTGATAGGCATTAACATGATCCTTATCCAGGAGCTGTGTTTTGTCTTCCACAGCCCTTCTCTCTGGGTGTCGGTGACACAAAGTGTGAAAGCGTTAAACCAAATGTGAAATTGATATTTTTCATGTTTGTGTGCTTAAAATGTGGCTGTGTCTCTAAACACTCACACTAAAGTGGCCGATGCTCAGCCGTTTGCCCTCTGAGGCTCTTAACAGGACTTAGCTGCTGACCTCTAGAATCCGACTGTGATGTGAATGGTACCAGCCCATTTCCACTTTGTTTCCCTTTGAGTCCCTCCATCTTCATCACGAGG
Source organism: Pterois miles (assembly GCA_947000775.1). NCBI lineage: Eukaryota > Metazoa > Chordata > Actinopteri > Perciformes > Scorpaenidae > Pterois > Pterois miles. The sequence goes on from CAMQGK010000028.1 coordinate 11,636,546, forward strand.
TGATTACTGCCTCCAACTGTTAACTAATGACCCTCTTTAAAATGTTTGCCAGGTCCAGTATCACCTTTATGAAAGAGCAGTACTTCTTCCCAAGAGCTTTAGTAACTTCTCCTGTTTACATTCTCTGATCTTCACACTGCAACCCATATTAGCACTTTATATTAATTATATGTTAACTGGTAGTCACTAGACCCTAATGAACCCTTTTTAGAGCTGCAACGATTACTATTATGTTAATCACCGACTATTTTGATAATCGATCAATCGGTTTTGAGTCTTTTTTTTAAGAAGAAAATAGTCTGAATCCTCTGATTTTCTGGTTTCTTTACTCCTCTATGACCATATACTGAATATCTTTGAGTTGTGGACAAAACAAGACATCTGATTGACATTTCTCACCATTTTCTGACATTTTATAGACCAAACTAATGGATTTAATCATGAAAATAATCAGCAGATTAATCGACAATGAAAATAATCGTTAGTCGCATCCCTGAACCTTTTCGTAGCTTATTATGGCTGACCAGTTAACAGTAGTTTTACTAAACTACATCTGATCATGTTGAAACATCTATATTAAAGTTTTACATTCTCAAATCTTTGTTTGGAAATTATTTACTATCAAATTATTTCATCATGAAATAACTAAAACTGGATTTAGTCTGAGTGAGAAATGATTGACAATAATGCAAAATAATTAATAAATCAGGATGTTTAGAATTAACTTTTTACAAACTCAGTATATTTTTACAAACCTGTCGCTCAGAAATGCTTTGATTTGATATGATACGACTTGGTTTTGGTACAATATGAAGGTGTTATTAAAAATTAAGAGATTATCAGGGTGAACACAATGAGGTGTGGAGCAGTGCTGGAGCTTGATCCTCTGATTAACCAGTTTTGTAAAATATATAAATTGTATGAAAGTGTTTAGTGCGTGAGGATGAGTTTTACTGAATCTTTCAGCTAACAATAACTTGGTAATATTGAGCCACATACAGGTCTAGCCTGCCATCAGTTTACCTTCACCAGGTTAGTTTCATTCACTCACACTGAACATATTTTAAACAGCGAGTGAACAGGCAGCCTGCAGACTGCTGATAAACAGGTACAGACTACAGCAAGTTTGTTTATAGCAAATATTTACTGTATTATTAAGTGTTGCCTTAAAGAGTGTAATAATGCCAATTAGGCATATTATGAGAGAGAAATGTACAGTTCACTTTTTACAGTGTGGACTTAATTGACCTGTTTATTCTCTGTATTTATTCCAAGTAAAGTTTACCATTTTTAAATACATTTAACTTCTCGTTGCACCTGATATTTAGCTTTAATTCTTCCCCGTTTCCTGATTTGATGTTTTAAAATATTGAGTGCTGTGGGGCATAGCCTTAAAATGAGTCAATACTATAGGAAGACACTGACTAGACAGTGGCTGTAAATGGGTAGGATTCACATTATTTAGTAGTCGGGCTGAAACTAATGATGATTTTCATTGTTGATTAATCTGTCGATTTATTTTCTTGATTGATTAGTTGTTCAAGGTCAGAAAATGTGAATCGGTGTTTATCAAAGCCCAAGATGACGTCCTCAAATGTCTTGTTTTGTCCACAACTCAAAGATATTCAGTTTACTGTCACAGATGAGGAAAGAAACCAGAAAATAGTCACATTTTAGAAGCTGGAAGCAAAGAAATTTTTTTTTCCTTAAAAAATGTTTGTAGTTGACAACTAATCAATTAATCGATCAGTCTTTTTTTCCTGAACAAATTACCAAAACCAGTTAATCCATTATCGATTCGTTGATTAATTTGATAGTTGACAACTAATTGATTAATTGGAGCAGCTCTCTGTGACATACTCTTGAACTGATGCAACTTTTCATTTTTTTCTTTTGACACTGATCATGTCAGTTTCCTCATAAATACACGTTTATATAAGAAAAGCCGGTTTTTAATCCTTTTTGTGGCCGACCATATGTGTGATCTTTTTTTTTTTTTCTCCTCAGCACTCTCAAACCTGCACAATTAAGAAGCATGTCTCTTCCATTGTGCTCAGCAGTGTGCAACAGCCCACTTTAGCTGGAAAATGCCAGGTGTCGTGTTGGTTCTTGTTGGTTTCACACAGCGACTCGAGTCCCTCCCTGGAACGCAGTTCCCGGGTCTCCATAGGATTGGGTGTTATTTCCAGCTTGTTTGTTGCACTGAATAATGAGTACTCTGTAAGGCCTGATGACATAATTTGGAGATTGCTACGGAAAAATAACTAATTATGGAGCTCAGAAACTACAGATTGGGACTACGCTCGTGTACTTCACTTGACTGGCACCACCTGCCCTCTATATGTCACACTCACTTCACTTATCCCACAGTTGTGAAGGCGAGCTTATGTGCAACCCCCAGCAGACACACACAGACACGCAATGAATCAGTAGTGGGTTGGACTTGATAACGCTTTTGTTATTTAGATTTTATTTACCCGTAAACAAAAGATTAGAAGTAGATGACGTAGACTTGTAGAGGATTGAGAGTTTGGTGGAAGGAGGATTCACTGAACTCCCTCCAGTGTTGCTGTTTTTTTCTGAGACTTAGGAAAGTTTAGAAAGTCAGAGCATTGAAGAGAAAGTTTCCAGGCGTGTATTAGTACATATGGTACACTGGACAGTATTCGTTAGATGTTGTGGCTTGACCTGCTGCTGGAAGAGCGCTGGTTGTTCTTGCATTTTGTCAAAAATATTTCAATAAAATGTTTTGGGAATAGACATTTAGCAGGGCAAGAACATGGTGGAGGCATATGCAGCACTGTGTGAGTTTACTTCAGTTCTGGGTGTGAATCTGTTCCCTCTGCGTTATTATTTTTTCTCCACACTACCTTGTTGAACAAGTGGCAAAGTTGTTCATGAATATAAATCAGTTTAAGTTTTAACATTTATGCCAGAGCAACAAAGTCAAATACATTAAGTGATTTTCTAAATAAAACAACTACAGTGTGTCTGACTGCCACACATGTACAGTAAGATTTGACTTTTGCAGCATCTTTTGCAGCATCTCCACAAACAGTCCGGCTTTAGCCGCCCTGGAATTTTGTATTCTCTTCTGGTTTACAGACATTTTTTTTTTTTATCGATAACTGCAAGGCCAAAAAGTACTTCTTGAGAAAGACAGAGAACAAAGAAAAGCAACATCAGCCACATCACGTTTGTATGTGTGTTAAAGCAGGTGCAAGTGTGCAGCATCATTACAGAAAACAACCAGTGTGGTTGACAACTGACTGTCCAAGACATGCTTATTCATGTCAAACCCTTGTCTGAGTGCATGTCAATACAACAAGTCTTGAGCTTTACAGGGCAGTTATGTGCCTCATCTGTGAAGTTTTGAACTTGTATTTGATATTGAAGAAAAGCTTCAGCCTTATTTTCCTCTTGAGATTCATCCCAACAACAGCAGACAGATCAGAGCACCTCACCTGCTTCGGTGTAGTCCCTCCATATTGTTTTTTTTCATATACATATGAACTCCTCCTAGAAAAGGCACAGATGAAGAAATCAGATGTAAAATACGCACAGGATGTTGCAGCATCACAGCAGGGATGAGAAGAGCTTGTTGTCATGTGTGAAGCAGGTCTTTTAAGACGTTGGAGTCGACAGTAATTTCCGCTCTTCTCAGGATATACCTGTCAAAAATCATAGCAGTAGACTGTCATTCAGTTTCACAATCCGCTTGTTTGTCTGTGCCATTTGACCATTTTCGGCTACTTAGATGTGCATCCTCACAGTTATTTCACTTATTTGTTTAGCTATTTGCCTCTTTTCATACATTCCACTTTTATTTTAACTTATTTATATATGGATTAAAAACAGACGGCTGAAAGTTTTGGGCCTGGATGTGATTTTATAATGAAGAATGAAGCACGAACAGTAAGAAAAGGTTGATAATTAGGACCTGTAGATAAAGAAAAGTTAGAAGGTAAACAACCCACTGAATAGAAAATGTGCTATGTCAGACCTGGGACACTGAAGTGAAATTTAAGAGCTTATTAAAATTACATACGATTTCAGTACTTCAAATCAGCTTTACATAATTTCTCTGGATTTTAAAGCTAATAAGAGAAAAATCATCTTTAGTTAGAGTTTTACCTTGGATATTCTGTGTCTACTGGTAATATACATGTATCTCATGAGTCATGAAAACATCACTTTCTTATGGTAATACTATTAATTTGGATGTCATAAATCCCTGTTATCTATATCCAAAGTTAGCATGACAGGTCTATCTGACACCTTGAATACACACATTCACTGCTGGAATGTAACTAAGTACATTTACTCAAATACTGTACTTGACTTCAAAGTACTTTATTTGAGAATTTTCATTTTATGCTACTTCATACTTCTACTCCACTACATCTCAGAGGTATATATGGTACTTTTTACTCCACTGTATTTATTTGGCAGCTTAAGTTACTAGTTACTTTGCAGATTTAGATTATTAATACAAAATAATCATCAAATTATTATGCATTATGATAGATTAGCTACACAGCAGTATATAAACGTTAATGTGATGAAAACATGAATGCATCAATAATTGTAATCCAGTAATATAATGTTTGTTATGAAATGGGCCTTTCTGCATAATGAGTACATGAGTACATTAGTTTGGTACTTTAAGTGTATTTTGATGCTTTTGTACTTTTTTACTTGAGTACGGTTTTGACTGCAAGACTTTTACTTGTAGCTGAGCATATTTACATTGTAGTTTTGTTTCTTTTAAGTAAAAGTACTTAGTACTTCTTCCGCCATTGCGTACACTCATTTAAAACTGAGTTTCGTGCTGAAGGTGGTTATATTTACTGTGACTTTATCTTATAATCTAGCTTATCACCTAGACAGGGTGACACATTTGTTAGACAAATCTTGACGTTTAATATTAAATTTGGAGTGTAGGGCACATTATTATTATTATTATTATTATAATTATGTGATGTTTAGCTTAGAATCATATAATGTGTGTAGAAATGTTTGTTCATTGAACTCTTGAGATCAGTTTTCATAACAGAGCTGGTCCCATATGGGCATGCTACTCAATCTAACTTTGCTTCCCAGTGCTGCACATTCACCTTTTCTTCAGACAAAACCATTCACGATCAAGGACGGCATCACCTTTGCCACTAATGGGGTTGTTTATTTACCAAATTTCCTTGTGGACTGTGAGAGAAAGACGAGCTGTGCATAGCAGAGCATAAAATCAGCATTAGCACAACAGATCTCCAAAAGTTCGACATATAGTGACGGTAAATCGTGAAGCTCACCTGAAGTACCTGCATGTTCAATATGGAAACCTTTCAACCACTTTATTACAAACTGAAGTCGTGCTGCATTTTAAATTGGACATAATCTTCAAAGGGAAGAAATAAAGACTTCCAGACTGGAGATTAGCACTTTTAAGGCTGTTATTTAAAATTTGCAAGATACCCATTTTGATAACATTCACTACTTTTATATTTATCTCATGTCAGGTTTTTGAAAAACCCAGATGATTATGTCAAAATATTACAACTTTGAAGATGTGCATGTGACTGATGTCTTTAACAATAATGTCATTTTAAAACCCAGACTCTTCATTTTTTCACTGATAATGTCACTCCACCAGTTACACCAGTGCACATACAGCGACAGCGACAACCACTTCATGGAAATAATCTCAACTCTGAACCAACTTCCTGTAGGGGTGTAAATCACCAGTTTCATTACCGTATGATATTATTTTAATTTTTTTGGACAACGATACGACATTTGCTGATATCATAAAGTCTGCCGCGATACGACTTTGATTCAGTTGAATTCAGGGGCCAACTCACAACTACTACCAGACATTTAAATGAAAAAACAATCTATTCTTTTCTGGGATGTCCACGTGAACGCAAAGTCGTTTTAACAGCGCTAATTTCTTTCACGCATTAACGCAACTTGCGATTTTTAATATGTAGTGGGCTCAGAATGAAGATACTGGCGTTATATGAAACTATCCAAAGGAATTGGTACCAACCATGTCATGCTAGTAAAGGAGCCTAAAAAACAAACTTATGCTAAATTTCGGGCTCCCTTGACCTCTGACATGTGGATATGTGAATGTAAATGGGTTCTCTGGGTACCCACGAGTCTCCCCTTTACAGACATGCCCACTTTATGATAATCACATGCAGTTTGGGGCAAGTCATAGTCAAGTCAGCACACTGACACACTGACAACTGTTGTTGCCTGTTGGGCTGCAGTTTACCATGTTATGAGTTGATCATATTTTTATGCTAAAGTCAGTACCTGTGAGGGTTTCTGGACAATATTTGTCATTGTTTTGTGTTTTCAAATGATTTCCAATAATAAATATATACATATATTTGCATAAAGCAGCACATTTGTCTCCTCCCATGTTGATAAGAATATTAAACACTTGACAAATCTCTGTTTAAGGTAAATTTGAACAGATAAGAATTGTGCGATTCGTTTGAAATTAATGGCGATTAAATATTTTAATCGATTGATCGATTGATTGCCGTAATTCTTTTTAATAAAAGTTGTTGTTCAGTACAAGGTGCCACATTTCTTACAGCAAATAATTTTTAGCAGTTAAAAATTTCAAAATAAAGGCGTGTGTTAAAGAAGATGTTTTCACTTTGCCTCGATAATATTGGTTGTTGATCACTGGATCAATATATCGATCGAGACTGATGTATCGTTACACCCTGAACTTCCTCACAATTGCAAACAGCATTACAAATGCTAGTAATATTATGTGGAGTGTCGGCTATGCCAGCATTTTTCTAGAGGTCTAGTAATCAGCAATTGGATTTCTGGGAGTTTTCAAGGCAACATGAGCTGCAATTCGGCCAAATAATCTGTGCCAAACATCAGCTGCATCGCTTTAAAAAAAACCCAAAATGATTTGCTATGGAGCAGTGAAAAGTCATGATGCCATGTGCAAAACGCTGACACACAGCTTTGGCAAAGTGGTCTGGACACAAGGTGAAACTAACCAATAGACAGACACACAGCAAATACTGCTAATTGGCAGTCAACCTAATGTGAAGCACCCAACAAAGCTAATTTACTAAATTCAGAGTTTGGTCACCACATGTTGGCTTTTCTAGTTACGGTTATGCCTAATGTGTTAATGTCTTAAATTATTTACCTCTCTCTATCGACTGTATTGTATTAAAAACTCAAAAGTATCATATTAATTAGTGTTTTTCCTCTCATTTCCATCACAAATCTATCCACGGTGGTACAACACAGATTAGTTTAAACTGATGAAGAGCCTCTGGGCATTGATATTTTGCAATAATAATGACGCATTTGTGGCACCGATGTCTATTTGGTGCACAGCAGAAATCCATTTCTGCTTAAATCCGTCAGTGGTTTGCAGACCTGCTCGTCACAGCCCATGTACACTGCTTTATTTGCTGATTTAGATTGGCTTCCAATCTCTGCGTAAATGTGCGAGGCTTTACTGTATGTTTGCTTATCTGTCCAGCCATCCCATCTATTCAAACAGCGTTCCTTTCATTTAAGGCTGTGTGTGCTGGCTGTGCTTTTTTTTTTTTTTTTCGGGGACCTTTTCTGTTATTTTGGGACCAGATGGCGAGGGGGCACGGAAGCGCCTCTTTTGTCCGGGCGCCCCAGTGAAAAGAGGCTGTCCTCCCTAATGTAATCAGCGGCACCGGAAGGGTCCATTTTGGGCTGTGAAAGAAGACAATCGGGTCTGGACACGTCTAGATTACAGAAACGCAGAGTTCATCTCCCGACCCTGCCCCCTTTGACCAAAGCCCTGGCATGGAGGATCCTCATCTTTGATCAGTGGAGGGTGGAGGTGCTGATCCGACCTCACCAGGGCCAAAGGCCACCCACCCCCCCTCCGCCCTGTTTACCCTGCACTTGGCTGCTGCTGACACCTCCTTCCGGAAAGAGCCAGGGGGTGGTGGGTTGGTGTGGGCATAGAGGAGGGAGGGATACCATGACCTGTCTAGACACCGTTGCTTGTTGCCCTGGTGTTGCCAAGGGGACATAATGAACTTTGACCCCAAATGTAGTTGGTTAGGAGCCACTCTGGTCATCCAGGGAAGGCATTTTTTTTTTCTTTTTAATTTTCAGGGTAGGGGGTGGGGAAAGAGGCGGGGGTACGGATGTGACCCACATAATACACAATCTGCTTTAAGGGACCACAAGCACGAATTTGTTGGCAAAACTTCCCTTTTTTATTTTAATAATTGTGTGACATTTTCAGTTCGGTCTCAGGACAGATAAAGACCAATATAGCTGACAAATTTACTTTTCCGAGAATTTTGTGTGTTTGCTGTCTGATCCCCCGATGACGCATTTGGAAGGAGGACCGATTTAGTTTTTTTTTTTAATTTCTGACATTTCTGACACCACAGAAGTCCTGCTGTTTTTGATTCAAGATAGTTTTTTTATTTTTATACATTTTTTGGGCCTTTTATTTCTCATGCACAGTAAGTAATCTTTGACTTTCTTCCCCGTTTTATCTTGTTGAATATTATATTCAACAGGCAGTTTGTAATTGAAAAAAAAAATCTTACATTGACGTATTTTTTTTAACATTGCTGAGTAATATTCATCTTCCTGAGCTGCTTTTATGTCTTGTTGAGCCAAGGCAGTTTTCTACCTCATACAGTAATTTTACTTTCTATTTTATTCTTATATTTTTTTATCATGTATAAAATTGTGATTTTATATTTCAGTGAATGAACGTTATGTGCAGCTCTTCTCAACATGTATTTTTCTCTTAATTTGTATACAGCTAATACATGCATGATAAATTTAAGCTCAAGAAAAGTGCAATAAACAATGCAAAGCTGAGTCAAAGTCTTTGGTTGAAACCACAATAGACAAACACCAACTTACAGTATTGATGTATACTATTGTACGTACAGACTTACTATTGTATTTCGAATTTAAATGTCATAATTCTTGAATTTTTGTGGAAGTTTTTGCAAATAATTAGGATGAAAATTGTTTTCAAATTGTCTCAATAACATAATTAACATGTGTGTTCTCTAGATATTGGTATTATTTGTGTTTATCACGCCATTCTTTGTCCGATACCTCCCTGGTTTTGGCCCGAACCACAACACAACCCAATGTGTGAACTGGCTTTGATGTTGAAGCTGTTCCTCAGGAGTGGGTGTAGCGATTCCACCATCATGGCCGCCGCTACCAACCCCGCCCTCACGCCTGCCACTCAGGAACAGTTAAAATGGCAGCATGCAGCAAAATGAGTGAGAGGGAGAAAGAGAGAGACGCCCACTACTGTGAGCTGAGGCACGGTCGACTGAGCCGCAGCTACGCCAACTCAAACTGAGGTGATTATTTTTGGTGTATTTGGCCGTCTGAGAACAATGTAGAATCTGAAGAGGTCTAGACAGGTAGATTGGGCTGGAAGCCAGTGGAGGGTTAACCTCTTTTGTCACCGCTTTATCCCAAATCAGTTCACGATGGTGCTCTATTTCCAGCCACTATTTGTCAGGATTTAAAACTCCATATATTCCTCTTTTAAATGTAAAAAATGGAATCCATCCAAACATAATTGGCGAAACTACGGCAGCTATTTTGATTCTACAAATGCAGCCAAATAGGAAAAAACATCCAGTGACCATTACTACAATAAAATGGAGAGTGTTGACATTTTTTGAACTCCTCACCCAGGTCTTTGGCCAGCTGCCATTTTATTCTCCAAATTATCAGCTGCAGCCTGGCACGGGCACTTCGCTGATCACCACAGCGTTTTCTGCTCTGTAGCATCTTAGATGTAAAAACAAGCCAAATAGTTCATAGATTGTATATGTGTTAGTTGTAATATAATCTTAGTTTTGGTAATAAGCATTGACCATCATTTGTATGCTCAGCAGTGCAGTATTTCAGTGACTATATTCATTTTTAATGTAGAAAGAACAAAGTGATCATTGAAGCCTTTTGCTCTTAGTCAAACAGCTCTATGCATGTGCTTATTATGTCATCTACTTAACACCAATTAAAGGCTATACGCTACACCAACCCAACGCTGTTTCAATGAGCTGGAGACCCATTTACAATGGATCACAGAGCGTAGATGTGTGTATCCAGTCTCAGTAAACCATCAGAAATTAAGCATTACAATCATTCCCTTTGCAGGTCTGGCTGCCACTTCACAACAACTCTATTGCAAGGCATCCCACATCCAGTCTGCACTGCAGTGTGGAGAATTTTAAGGTAAATGTCCAAATCTTCTATTTTTAGGTCTTGCTACTCACGCTGAATGACATTTTATTATTGGCTCCTGGTGTGAATATGTGTGTTTTTTTTTTCCTTGGTGGTGGACTAGGAGGAAGATGTCATGCTAAGGATGGGTTTTGGTGATGATGTTGCTGCTGTTGATGCGGCGTCGAGCTCTCACTTTGTGCCTCTGTCAGTTATGATGCGTAACCACAAAATGAGTGACAGGCCAGTCCCCAGGGAGAGCAGGGGGCCTGAGGTGAGTCAGATGTATCCTTGACCCTGTCTAGCTGTGTCAGCAAGCAACACAAACTCAGTAACAAAGGCCAGAAATGGCATGACTGTACATTGTACATCTTAATTTAGTATATAGAAGAAGGAGAATGTAGGCAACACAACCAACTTGACTATTTCTGCGCAAGAGATCTGGTTTTCATTGCATAAGCTTATGAATTATGAAATCATCATGCAGCATATCACATTACAGCTGGTGCCTTTTGATATCTTTGCGTACATTTGTTTCCTCCAGGGTACTGGATGTTTTTAGTAGTGATTGCATTGTTTGCTTACTTTAACACCCAATGCCACTTTAAAAGAAGATGTCAGAGAAAGGTATTGTTTCTGTGGTGTCAGATCTTATTTTTAAAACGTGTTTATTATGAAGGTTTTATTTTGTTGCATACCTTTTTTTTAGTGCCAATGTCGCTTATATTTTAAGTTGCTTTCAGAGTTTCAGGGAGCAGGAAAGTAAGCGTCTGTCAAGTTTTCAGTACTAAGTTTAGGCTGCAGTTTAAGTTTCATTGTCAACTAATCTGTTGCTTATTTTCTCCATTTATTTGATTAGTTGTTTGGTCTATAAAATGTCAGAAAATGCTGACAAAATGTTAATTAGTGTTTCATAAAGCCTAAGATGACGTCCTTAGATGTCTTGTTTTGTCCACAACTCAAATATATTCAGGTTACTGTCATAGAGGAGTAAAGAAACCAGAAAATATTTATGATGAAGAAGCTTGAATCAGACAATAAAGACCCTTTTTTCTTAAAAAATATTCAAACCGATTGAAGAGTAGTTGCAGCTATTTGAATAAACCTTCATCAGGATATTTAGTGTCCATGATACATGGGCAAACAGCCAAAGAATCATCAGTGTTCAACTGCAACCCAGAGGTGTTGTAATACCTGAAGGTGACCCAACGTCATGAATAGTGTTTTGTGAGATTAGAGAGAGAAACATTTGTAAAAATGTTATCCACAACTGGGCATTGCTAATCAATGTTTAATAAACCTTTCTTCCAATCCAAATGATTAAAACATTTGTTAAGAAATTGTGGATTGCAGAATATCAGTTTATTCTTGCATCACTTTGCCATATAATTCTTAAATGTGTAGTCTTATTACTAGTACTATCGTTGTATTTAGTGCTGAAACAGTTGATCAATACAGAATATTAATCGATGAACAGAAAATGAATCTACAGTGATTCTGATCATCGATAAATTCAAGTCATTTATCAAACAACAATGCCAAACTCTTACTGGTTCCAGCTTCTTTCCTCTATTTTAAATCATTATAAATTAAATGTTTGGATTTTTAACTGTAGGTTGGACAAAACCAGCAAAGTGAAGATGCTCTGGATAATTTTAAGGTGCATTTTTTGTATTTTTTTTGTCATTTTATAGACTGAATGGTTAATCAACTAACAATAAGTGTAAACAACAAAGTAACCGGTAAGAGAATAATCCTAAACTTAAACATTAAGTTAAAAATTAACACAATTTGTCAACTTTTTACGGGTTAAATGATTGTTTTATTCAATGAGGAATATCTGCCTCCATTTGCTAAACAGATAACAGATCAGTAATTCATCAAAGTTAGTTTTCAGTTTCAGAAGTGCTTGTTGTGATCTGTTGTGCCAGAATTACCAGTTTAACGCAAGTAATTTTACCAAAGCTGTAGTCAGTTATATTGAGTGCACTTTACAAAAGAGTTGACTGAAACAACTGATGCAACCTGTCATCATCTGAAATGTTAAGTAGACTTTCTCTCTTTAACGTTATCTTTTTTAAGAATATTTCCTCATTATTGTTTTCACGTTTTGTCCCCACCAAAAAGCAAATAATCTTTTTGTGACACATCCATGATTCAGTCAGTGAAGACCAGAAGTACAGCTGGTTAAAGCACAATATAAACAAATTAAATGGACTATTTCTCATTTTAGTTCATTCCTCTAAGCAGAAAACATCCGCTCAAGAAACCAGATATGGTAGCTACATGGGGGGAAAAAAAAGCACATTGAGATTTGTTTTTCCTGAATTTCGTTAAGCGAACAAAAAGGATCTTTATTGAAGAGTCTTGCATTTCTTTACAAGGGGTCGCTCAAACACGGGTGTGTGAAATGAGAGTTGCCTGGGTGTGACTTTTCCAGAAAGCATCCGCTTGCTATTGTCTGCCTAGTCAACTTCTGCAGGCCCCAGTGCCCTGACTTCCATACATGAGAGATCAAGGGTTACCAAGGTGCTTTTGAGAAAGGAGGGCTCAATGTGAGAGGGGACAAACCAGTCCACAAAATACTCATTTCCTTTGCATGTTAGGTGCCCTAGTGGGGATTCAGACGGGGTCACCGACACAGCCAGCGTTGTTCTTAATGAAAACTGTTGCCTTTTCATTGGCTATCTGCTGCCTGTACAGTATGCGGCTCGATAATGTGCTGAGTTTGCCCAAAAGAAAAGTTTGTTCAGACTCTGGCTGTTTATCCGGAGCCAGACAGAGGCACCTCATGTAGAAAAGGTAAAAGTAATTCTGTCCACCTCTCATTCTTGCCAGAAAGTTCAGTCACTGAGCCACGGCATTAACTTGTATTCTAACAAGATTAAAATATATTCGTCCTGGGGATTAGCATAGTTAGGTGTCCTTTTGCCTCTTTTTTTCCTGCACTGGTGCGGTGACAGTGGGCTTTGATCTGCGTTGCGAGGCAAGAGTCCTGGCTTGGACCTAGCCATTCGAGTGCCAAGTGTGAAATTGGCCTGATGTCATCCCCATTCTTCACCTTTTACATCTTTCACCACTTTAATTATGTTTCCGCCACAAAGCCCGGGCACCTCTGAGCAGATTCCACTCTGGCCGTAGGAAGCATTTAGAAACTGGGTAAATGACACAGTAGGGGAGGGGGAGGATGGTAGGAGAGGTCATAGCAGGATGGGGCCCTTTTGTGTTTAGAGGTAGACATTGATACTTCCCTCATGTATCCTGTGCTCACTTCCATTTTTACAGCATGAGAACTTTGTGAAATTGTCAGCAATGCTGCAGAAAATAACTTTTATTCCAGACAACTTCTGCATCCCGTTCCAGGAGGAGATGTTTATTTGCACCCAGGTTGATTTACGCTGTCTTATATTATGTTTTCACAGCAATGCATGACTTTTCTGTTGCGTGACGCAGTTAAGAGGCCACTTGACCACCTGAATCTGGCGATGAGACAAATTATTCTCAGATAAAAAAAAAAAAAAACTTTTGTTCCAGGAGAATGTGCACAGCTCCAGCTATTGTTCATGCTTCGGTGTCCCTATCTGAACTTCAGGGAGCTTCTCTGCCGGTGAATATTTTGATGAAGGTTCCTATTGATGCACTGAATGAAGGACCAAAACAACAGGGGTGTGTGTGCATGATGTGAGGAGGAACAGAAATGAATGAAGTGTTATGGGGATGTGTGCGTGCCAGGCAAGAATAAAATAAAACCGAGTACTAGTAAGGTGTGTGTGTGTGTGTGTGTGTGTGTGTGTGTGTGTGTGTGTGTGTGTGTGTGTGTGTGTGTGTGTGTGTGTGTGTGTGTGTGTGTGTGTGTGTGTGTGTGTGTGTGGAGAGAGAGAGAGAGTTGAGAAAGCTGTGTGTGGAGAATGGGTTACTGAGGGGCGGGAGGGGGAAACCAGCCACCTGCAGCCATGACAGGCTTTGACCTTCATTGCTCACTCTCTTTCTCTCTCTAGTGTGTCCCTCTCTCCCTCTCTCTCTCTCTCTCTCTCTCTCTCTCTCTCTCTCTCTCTCACCCCCTCCCCTCTCTCTCTCTCTCCTTTCGACTCCCATTTCTGCCTTGTGATAGAAGCACAGGCTCCTTTCAGAGGCGGCGAGGAAGACTGACCGTCGTGGAGACAGTGCTGGGAGCCGCTCTAATGCTAGTAGTCACCGGCCGTTAGACATGGCGTTCAAAGACTAGCGGTGCAAGTATGGAAATGCAGATAAGGCATTGTTGAGGAAACATGCCTGGGAATTGTTCAAGGCTTTCCCTTGCATAATGTTTGGATGCTTTCGCAAATGTTTTAATCTCAAAACCCATGAATGTGATCCTCCATGAATGTGATCCAGAACCGCCCATAGAATGAGTGGGTGTTTGCATGGGAAGGATTGTCATGCTATGCAAATTAATAATGTTTGTTGATTGCATTTGTGAATATTTTGACATGTGGGAACATTTATTTGAAGCTATTTTTGTGTATCTTTCTCTTTTCTGGACAATTTTAGCGACATTTGTTTGTTTTTCTAGATCACAACGCCTGCAGCAGTGACTGAATGTCACACACTGCTTCAGCCAGACCTCTGTTATTTTTTCCTACATTTCACATACAGATGCTAGAGACTTGCTTGTGTATAATCTTCAAGGTTTATTTACTCTTCTTTTGCTGTTTTTCAGGAGGCAGTTAATTACACAATTAATACATGATACAAATTATGTACATTTATACCAAAGAATACTTCCAACATAAAATAAAAAATAGCATTGTATTCTACAACTCTGTGTTGTAATTTTATTTAAACATGTTCATATATAGATAGATATACGCTGATGAGTAAATTCATAATGTCGTACCAGCAGTTTTTCATAAAGGCATTAAACTTGAATAGTCTGCATTTGAAGTAATACTGCTTCTCTGATTCGGCACAGTTCTGTTTCACACAAAGTTCACACCTGAACTTTAAGGCAAAGTGTGTTTCTGTTTGGTGGATTTTAATTCACACACACTTTTTGCAGATACACAACAAAAACACTTTGAAAGGCAAAAAGTCCACAATTTGGTATGGATACAGTCTAAAACTTAGCTCGATCATACTTGTGTCGATAAAGACCAGAGTTTATAAACACAGTTATTTGCCCAAGTACAACAAATTGCAGCTTTCATGCAAAGGCCCCATAAACTATTTTCATTCACAAAACAAAAAAAACAAAAAAAAAAAAGAAACAAAAAGAAAGTTATTGCAAGATAAACAAGCAGTGTAAACACCTCAGATATCTACTCTAAAGCAACACTGGTCATTGGATAGATTTTTTTCTCAATATAATCTATATAAATACACATATGAAGTCCTTTCAACAACGATAAGAGATTTCCAACATTTGTAATACAGTCACTGACGGATTTGCCTTCTTTTTATGATAAATGGATATGTAATAAAACTGTATATAGAGAAAGATTTAACAAGAACATCCAAATAACCTGCTTTTTATAGTCAAAGAGTGCGCAGAATGGTTGTCATCATTGTCTTTATGCTACAGAGTTGTTCTGTGACTTTATAGGCAGCATTATAGCCTTCAGTTCAGTTATAGCTACAAAAAATGATTTATATTGCTAGTTAAAACTATAATAGCTGCACTGATGCGTTGGTGTAACGAAGGGAACACGCACATAATCTTGGTTTAAAGGCTATAAGACGACCACATGTAAGCAAGGCGTAACTTAGCGTTTTAGTTCAGTGGCGTGTTAGAAAAAATCGCTACCTCTCAGTCACTTATAATAATAATAATGATAATAAACTTCCTGTTTTTTCTTTTTTAAAAAACGTATCAAAATTCATTGTCTGCCCAATTAGGTCTGCACTCAAAAAACCCACCTTCCTCCGTCCTGTTTTTACATTAAAACACAAAACCAACAAGCATGGAAATAATAAAAACTGGTGTTAGCATTTATTTAAATTCACAGTAGCCTGGATGCAGCAGAAAAATATTCTTTGGACTTCAGTTTTTGTTCACTGACAGATCGAAGTGCCAGTTAGTTCAATGTAAAATGATGACAATCATGTAGGCCTATATAGAAAAATGATGGGTGTAAGCATGTGTACCTCCTGGGGGGGCGGGGAGGGAGGGGGGGACGACAAACAATGAAAACAAACCTTTATACAACATCTTTTATAGACGTGATATTGCAGAAATATCTCTCTTAATTTTTTTCAAACAATTTTATGCTGGTATACTCTACACTGGCCCTTTATTCGATGAAATTATTGCATTGTAGGCTTGACAAAACCTCCCATATAACGAAAAGTCACTATAATATTCCTATAGAGAGCTTAAATATTCCTGTAGGGACTCTTTGTAGTCCTTATTTTATGTATTTCCTGTCCGCTTTATAGTGGTATTAATATGTATTTTTATCTGCTGTAAATATGTAGGTAGAGTTTTGCAGTGATATATCTATAAACATCTATCATAGGATTACTATAGGGGGTTTTTCGTCAGGAGGAGGCTGCTGTGACTTCTCTGGAAATCAGTCGCTGTCTGATTTTTCGTCCTTCGACGTGATGGTGGCGTGATTGTACAGTCCCTGTGCCATCAGGTGCAAGGCCAGAGAGTTTTTAGCGCCGGTGGCCTTCTTGATTTTGGCCCTCTTGTTCTGGAACCAGATCTTGATCTGGGACTCGTTCAGGCCCAGCTCCTGCGCCAGGTTCTGCCGCCTCTGCTCGGTCAGATACCGATTGGTCTGAAACTCCGATTTTAGTCTTTGCAGCTGCTCTGCTGTGAAGGCCGTCCGTGGTCGCTTGTCCTCTTTGCTGGTCGTTTTCTTCTTTGGTTTGCGAGATCTTGGCCCTGTGGTGTGGTGGGGAGGGCACACATAGTGGTTTGTCAGTATCAAAACGTGCTCATCAATATGGGCAAAAAATAAAAAAGTGTGCGTAATAATCAGGCAAACTACTTAATAACAACTTAATGAATTAAAAAATAATATTTTTAGCTTGTCTCATTAAGCTACTCAAGCCACGTATAACTAGTGTACTATTTTACTGCTTAACATTCAAGACAGAGCCTGTACATTTATCTGAAACACGTGCGTAAAGTCCATTTTTTAACTTATTTTAATCCCCCGAATCTACAAATAAGTAAACAAATGCACCTCTAGACATCTGGTGTCATTTGGTGACTGACTTTAGAAGTTTAAATTTATATGAAACAAATCACAAAAGAAGTTTCGTTTGTTACCGAAAGCATATTTGGCAAAAAAATATGAGGACTGATTGTAAAATGTTGACACGTCCACTGAAGAAAACACACAAGAAGCAAACCCTCCCTCCCTCCCTGTTTCTATCCCTCTTCCTCGCTTACACACATATATATACACATCGTACACACACACACACACACACACACACACACACACACACATACACACACACACTGATACTGTCTGTAGTAATAAGGAATTTTATAACCAATAGGGCAACACTTGGAAAAACCTCACTAACCCACTGTTTTGAAATACAGGGTACACTTCAGTGCAGCGACTTTGCATTTTTTTGTTTTTGTGCATCACATTAAAAGCTCCTCAATGGACAGACGTGAATAGAATCCAAGTAGCAGGTTTATTTTCCATCTAGAGGCCTATTTGGTGGAGGTGCGCACTTTGTGTTTGGTTCCCTCCTCCAAAACAGTGTTGAAAACATTAATGAAACCACATAATCCAGGCCGAACTCTATACTGATGAATCAGCTTCTCTGTTTTTTTTTCAAGCAGCCCATATAAAAACTGTGCAGCTCTACAACTCGTAGTAGTCGCCTACGCTACTCCATACAGCGTTACATAATGCATGAGAACAAGCTGTACTCCACTTTTCATATACACAACGAAAAAAATACACCAGATATTAACTTGGACAAGTCGTAGCCGTTGTTTTCTAGTAAATAAAGATTAGAAACAAACCAAAAACACTACCTGCTAGCCCGCATGTATATGAGCTGTGGGAGCGTCCATTGTGAACGCAGATGCATATTTAATTCATCCCAAACACAGCTCGCTTCTAAGGAGCAAAACAAGAGCACCAAATATTATTTTGCAGACGTGCAAATTTTCTGTCAGCGCGCTAATGTTTGGTATGTAGGACCCCAATATTTCATATTCATAACCCGAGGAAATATACAAGAGCACTGCCTGAATGGGAGCATTTTTGTGAAGAAAAATCTGTGCGTAAAAGCTCCCCAAAAATGGCTATTTTTACGTTTTGTTGTATTTTGGCGGTTAATTAAAATATATAGATTTTATAAAGCGTGTTACTGTTTGAAAGAAATAATTTCCTTCTCGCTTGCATTTAGAAGAGGCCTCCTCCTCAGCGAAAAGCCCAATTTTTATTTATTTATTTTCTTTGTTGTGGTATTTTTTCCGACATTGCAGTGTCGTGATATTCGTGTAGTCGTCTGCGGGATTTGTGTTCTGCATTAACTCGTGTTTTTTAAAAAAAATCTAAAAAGATTTATGTTAAATAAATTCTCAGCTTGCGCTGCTCAGCATGCTTCGCTATTCTACTCGGGAGAAGTCGGTCAAGGCATCCGGGGTCAGTGTTACGGGGTATTTCAGGTTACCGAGAATATAGTAAAACGCATGCACCAACCTGAAGAAGGCCTGTCCGAGTATCTGGTGCAGTAGACCCAGGCTGGCCACAGCATGGTCTTAGACTGGGATGGGGTTGAGCTGGCTTGGGAACTGTCTGAGTCTGAGCTTAGGCACTGGTCTCCTCTCTCCCCGCGGGGTTTCAGGGGCTCCTCGGCGGCTATAGCTGGCTTCTTGTTCACGGTAACCGTGTGCGGAGTGGAGGTACCCTCCGCCGGCACCGTGTTCCCCACCGGCTCGGTCTGAGGCGCGTCGGGGCTGTCGTGGCTCTCCCGCGATGCCAGGCTACTCTCTTCGCGGTTTGCGCCCCCGTCCTTTTTCCGTCCGAAATCCGGTCGCAGGATGTTGTCGATGAAGAAATTGGTGACCCGGTGAGGGATCTGCAGGTTCCCCGGCGCCTGTAAGAGGGGAAGGATGGCTCTGTTGGACTCATCCGCCGACTCCTGCCGCTCCACCACCACGTCTCTGTCGCCGCGATCATTTTCTTCCATACTGATTCACTTTCCCCGCTTTACTCTCTTTTAACCCCTTTATCGCTCTCACCGCTGCAAGCAAATTCGCAAAGAACTTCAGGGAAATTAAATTTAAAAAAAATGCACGCGTGGAATATATATATAAAAAAATAAAACTCAGATACTAGTGAGTGCCTCGGACACCATGCAAAGCCTCGCCGTAGTGTCCTCTGAGAAAAGCATACTTTTTGACATATATCCCCTCAATCTCGGGTTACAACTGATATCGCAGAGCTAAAACGTGTGCCATTTGCGCACCATCCAATTTAGTGTTATCCGATTTCAGTGTGCTCGGTAAAGCCTACACCTAAACTAAACTAAGGGTAAATAAAGACGCTCCTAAACTGATGCTCTAATACTCTCACTCTGGAGTTTTGTTCTTATTTTCAATACGAGCCCCCCGAGTGACGTTTTTCACCGTCCTCCCAGACACGTGCCTTGCACCAATGGGGTGGCAGAAACCGGGCCACGTGACGCAGACTCCAGAGCAGTCCACAAACGCCCATCTTCGCCTTAGTAAAGGGAAAGAGTCCTGCACTGACGGAGGGAGAGAAGCCTAATTTAAATCCAGTGCATGCTTCCTGATACTCCCAATAATTCATCTGTGTTTATGAACCTGTGACTTCATTTTTTTTTTTTGGGGGGGGGGGGGTTAGTTTGCAAATACAACCATGATGCGCATCACCTTTTTTGTGTTTATTAAAACAATAGGAGATTGAAGCTTCGACTGTCAAAGTGGGATGTGGGGACCCCCGGGGTTCCTTTGCTTGCAGGGCAGGGAGGGTTTCCTAATAAAACCATGAATAACGCATTTTTACTATGTTCTAATGCAACATATCATATTTTAGGTGTAAATAAATGTCATCCTCGATGCTTAAAGTTGCCCACAGTTTAATACAGTTTGGTTTTAAAACAATTGGAACTAAAAATCTGCTCATTTGAAGGCAAATGAGACAATCCTATTATATAGGGTAAAAGGGCCTAGTGTGGGTGTGTTTGGGGATCCCTGACATGGAAATCTTTTTATTTAAATATCTGAAAGTACACCTTTAAACATTGAAAACACTGTAATCTGTTGGAGATATGTTTTAAATATATCTGCATTAAATGTTACTATAATACCTGTAAGATCAACTGAACTGAGAGTAACTTATAGTGAGGGCGTCCTGTCCAAGGTTAAATGCGTAAAACAATAGCTGCGTGCTCAAATTTGGAACTGACGGTAGAGTAATTGTATTTTCTTGACATTTTAATATAATTTCAAAACATTTATTCATTTTAAACCTGTAGCAACAACACATTTTGTGCCATATCATGAAATGTAACCACTTTATTTGTGTCTAATGTGACGTGTTGTTTTCAGTCGCCTCATAATCGGATGCAAAATGCGTCAAAACATGAAAAGTGTCATCCAAATAGTCTTCTCTGTTTGATATCAAACGCGCAGAGATGTGTTAAGTATTTTTTTTTGATGTTCTCATGTTCGCCTGTCGTGACGCTGCGCTCGACCAAGAACTGGGTCCATATCCCTTTAAAAGAAATCAGTGATGCAAACAAACTGTTTTGTGCGCGGCGCTCAGGATACCGAGTCGCGCCAAAGACAAAACTTTGAGTAACTTTGCTGACCGGCGCTAAGTTTGTGTTTCTCCTCCCAGGACGCCACCGGGCTGCAGGGAGGGAGGAATGGATGGATGGATGGCTCAGCCAGCTCTCCGCTGGCGTTTGAACTGGGGCTGCGCGTAAAAGAGAGGGGGCACCGAGGAGGACCAGGGGAGCTGCAAGACTCAGACTGAGTGAGGAGCCTTTGAACAATTCAGTTAAAAAGTCAGACAGCTGCTTTCTTTTTATTATTGTAAGCATGCATTGTCTGCTCCTGTAGTTTTTTGGGGAGTGGGAGTGGATCCAGATGTCTAAAATGAACACAGGACGCATGCTATGTTGTGATTGAGATTATATGATTTATTTGAGCTATTGGGACGTTTGCCATGAAAATGTGCACTTTTTTGGATGCTATGATGTTGCAACAATACGCTGCTGCTCTAAACTGTTGTTTTAATTTGTATTTGTGACACCTTGAAATTTAAACTCGAGTTTAAGTCTGGTATTGTCCTACGGGAAACATCCTGTCCTTGATTTTTTCACTTGTTACACATAGGTTTTGTGCAAATTGAAAGCAATTATAGTATATATAGGTATATAAGTCTTAATGCTTCAAAAATATTTGTTTGGGGTTAATCTGTGTTTACGTGCACACAGATTCACAAAATGCCAATCACAGGCTTTATTTGGATCGTATTTTTCTATTCTTGCTTTCTAATATCGCTGCATTTTAAAAACCCTAACCCCAAAAATCTACCTGAACGCCCTCTGCTCCTCCTGTCTCTCATGGCCCCTCCACAAAGGGCCCATCCGAGCTCTCACGTCGGCTGCTGCTGCAGTGAAAGTTGGGAGTGAAAGATGTAATTAGACAGGCCACTCTCATGCTGCGATTGTTTCTCAGTTGTGAGGGGAAGCGCAGATTAATGTTGAGCGCTAAATAAGCAGCAGACAATGGAGGCACAGACAGGCCGCTACCGCCTGGGCTTGGCCTCTAACCTCACAGCAAAACAGGGATGTCTGGAGGAAATGACACCATTTCAGCCTCTGAATTATAATAAGATCCTGTGTGCACTGCAAAAAATACACATTTTAACACACCAACCAGGCTCCTATTAACCCATAGAATCTGTTTTTCTTTTACATAGTGACATATTTAGCATTTATTCCACTTGTTTCCATTTTTAAGCGGCGTTCAAGTGTTTTTTACGCACAGGAACTACCTCGCTGGAAATAGGTGAAAATCCCTCTACTGCAGTTTTTAGCAGCAAAACAAGCTCTTAATACTCAAAACTAGACTATACGTGTATATTTTTTTGCAGTGTATACCGTACGAGCACATAATCCCACTATTGTGGGATTTTGATTCACTATTGTGTGTTCAGTTTTGACTGGCTTGTTTTGGTCTGTGGTGGGAAAAAACAGACAAAATGTGTCCAGTTTTAGCAGGAAAACCTGTGATTTTTTGCTTACAGAGGATTTCTGCGGTTTGACATATAAATAAGTCAGACTTTCTGGTTTACTTGTTTGGCTGTGAATGAAAAGATATTCTAGGACAGTTTGTCCTGGTTGGTTAAGGGTTAAAATATTGCTTTTGCATCTAATTACGATATTGTTGTTTTTATGTTATTTCCAAGTAAAGTCAGGCATTAATCGACTCATATGAAGTCTGTTTTATAAGCCTGGTTTTTATTGTGTTTGGCTGTTTTTGGTCGCAAGCTTGCTTTGTTTTGCTCTTCACTGGCTACTATGTTGCTTTAGGATGTAAAGCTCTTTCATATTCAGTCTTTAAGATAATTTTTTCTAAAAATATTGATTAATAAAGGGGGTAATTTTAAAAAGAAGCTTTTTATGATGGTAGCTCACTCTTTAACATAATGTGTTTTTATCTGTATCTACGCCCTTTCAGACGCGGTGAAATGGATATGAATCCACAATAATCTTTTAATTTTCTTGCTTGTAACGTGATCAGAAACTATCCAAATCAGTCTCTATTAGTGGCGTCAAGACGGGCCTGCATGCAGGCATCAGTCGCTGGTATTATATGCGTATGTAGATTTTATTAATGTGGAAACCCTGAAAAAAATCCCCAACACTTTTCCACATTTTGATAAAACGTTATCCAATGTTCCATCAGCCTTGCAGAGACAGATACCTCTTAAAACCCCTCCTAAGATTCCTCCTAAAAAAGGCAACTATTAACATCAACATATCAACATATTACTTCTGAACTCAAATGTGCAGCAGTCCAACCATAACTAGTGCTTCACATGCAGGTGTTATTTGTAATTATTTGCTCCATAGCAGTCTGTCACGTTGCTTTCAAATCGTCAAATCACTAATGGTGATAATCACCATTACTGGTAATTTGCCAACACCACGTTACCATTAACGGAGCTGCTATTTGGGTTATTTTTAAAGTGTAAATTGCAAAGCATGGGGTTGGATGTAATTTCAGCAGGAATATATTCTGCTCTTGTTCAGGGAAGCAGGAAATATTGATTATCGTATTGCCATATCTGTCAGGTTCTGCTAGCTAAGTGAATGCTTCTCTCTTTTCTCGTTTCAAAAATATATTGCTTTGCATGGAAAGGTTAATATTCCGTGTTTTTGTCACTATGCAGCCTATAAATCCAGGGTTTATTTCATATTCACTTATAGCTCCACACCCCCACTCCCACCTCCTCTTCCTCGCGCTCACACACCCCTCCTACTATAATACATCGCGTGCATTGTGCGCATGTGCCCTGTCCTTGAGTTCCTATAACCTATTTTCTTCCTCTGTATTTTCCTTGGTAGGATTGTCTTACACGTCACCAGCGCTCAGTACTATGGAGTACTACAAAAGGTGACGCGCAGAAGGAGGATTTGTGAATGGACGCCGTGATGTGTGCCAGCTCACAGATCAGAGGGGGTGGTGGTGGTGGTGGTGGTGGTGGGACCTCTGCAGATGCACCCTGAGCCCCCTCAACCCCACCACCAACCCCCGCTCCCTCCCTTCCTCCTCCAGATGAATGGGGGTCTCTAGATATCAGCTCTGTCACTATGCAGGGGTCGGGACCAAATCCTCCAGCTTCCTGTGCCTTTCAAAACCTGAAAGCAAGTCTCTCCTATTTGATGATCCCGTATGATTTTTTGTTGTTGTGCTTTTGTGGGTCTGGAGGCTCGCTGCCCCCTTGTTTTTCATCCCGGGTCAGCCAAGAGCATGGCAGCCGAATTAGAGCAGATTAGAAACGGGCCTAATTGTGTCTACACTGCAAAACAAAAAGTCAATCAGTTTAGAAAGAAAATTAACCTAAAATGCATTTTAAGATCCGGGGAGAGAGTTATTTGAGGTGATGCATTGTTTTCCAGGGATCCTCCACAACATGCAGTGTGTTGGAGAAATAAGCAGATCGCAAGAAATTTATGTGCTAAAAGTAGATTTGGATTAAATGCAAATGCAATTATTTGATCGTTTTGGTACATTTTTGCCATTTATCAAGATATGGATATTTTTGCAGTGTACTACACGAGCATAGCAGGGTACTATTACTTCATTTCATGGTGAAATGTTGCTGAGATACTGTGCGTAAAAAGCCATAAAACTGAAGTTTTGCTTTGTATTTTAGGGAAATTGTAGTGAGGTGCATTTTTGTAGTTTCTACCCTCCCCTAGATATCCCTTTACGCCACTATTTATTCATCATACATCACCGTATGTACATGATGTCTATATTGTGTTTTTTTTTCCGTGATGTGAACGTGTTTACAGAGAAATCCTCAGGAGTCGCCACGCTGCGGACTTTTAGTGCTGGATCTTCTGGTTTCAGTCCTTTATAGGTTTTAATAACTCTTAATCCGTCTGATCGGTCTGGCGTAGATAAGTCTCATTTGAATTGGGATTGTTCTTAAGGAGCGGCTCGTATTTCTCCACAGAAGTCTCAAACAGAGCTTAGCACAAACAACTGCACCACCCTGAGCGCAATTAAGGCCTCGGCTAAATTGGATGAAGGCTAATTGAATGCAGCTGAGCTCCCATCAGCAAACTCCTGAACGGTACGCTAATATGAGGAAAACGGTCGGTGGGCAGTCACTTAATGTTTTATATAAATATTTCTTGAATATGTATTAAAAAGCAATCTAAAATCAACAGCATTCCTCTCTGAATTTACATCAAAATATATTTTAATAGTTTTCTTATTGCTTCAAAAAGATACTAAAATAAGTGAAAAAGTTTATGCAGCTGGTTAATTGAGTTGTGTTGGATGCAGAGTGGAGGGAAACTTGTAACTTGAACCAATATATAAAACGATGGCCAATTCCTACATTTAATATTGCTTTCTGCTTTTGCCCAAGTGAATATATATATATATATATATATATATATATATATATATATATATATATATATATATATATATATATATATATATATATATATATATTGTGTAGTATTAGTGTGTAAATCATAAATAGGCTCATTTGGAGCCCGCATTGGTCTCCGTGAATCTATCATAAGTGATTATCATGAGGAGTCGGTTTGTCCAATTCTGAATATTTTATTGCCAGATACGGAATTTTAAATCGAGGGCGAGCCCATGATAAAATAACACACCCTCCAGGTCTGACTACAAAATAAAACCAACAACACTACACGCCCAAAAGGAAATTAAAGTTGTAAAAGTAAACCTAACGCACAAAAACAGAGGAGAAGAGAAGAACTCCAGTCATTTAATTATTTTAGGACACCACAAAACGTGCAGTGCTTTTCATTTACAAGCTCTTTTATATTTTGAAATGATTTGAAGTTCCTTCTGATTCATGTATTGTTACTTTAAGATCAATGACAAAGGACATAAAGGGTTTAAAAAGAGAGAAATTAGCTCAGGAAAGAAGACGCTCACAAAAAAAAAAAAAAATATCCATTAGGACAAAACATCATCTCTCTGACTCCTATATCTTTAAAACTACTGCTTCTCTATTATTATTATTTTTTATTATTATTATTATTATTATTATTATTATTATTATTATTCATGGCAAAGTAAATATATAAAAGTCTTTAGGCTCCTCATAAAGACTGTTGCATATGCATCAGGTAGGCCTTATAGCTATGGGCCATTTACAACCTCTTTATTTTGAAATTATTGAGAAACTGCTGATTCATGTAATGTTACTTTAAGACCCCATGACAAGGGAATTAAAGGGTTATAAAATCAAAATTAGCTTAGAGAAAAAGACACTCACAAAACCATATTTATCAATCAGAAGAATAAGCCACATCCTCTCTCTGACCTTATAACTTTAAAACTCTTATTTCCACGTTAAAGTAGATGCGTAAAAGTCATTAGGCTCCTCAAAGAGACGGTGAAACTTCAGCCTATTATATGCATCAGCTTTGGCACTATAGCTATAGTGTGAATACTCAACTGGTGTCAGTAATTTTCCATCATACTGTAGTTTTCCAGCTGGTCGGCCAACAGGACTTTTCACGTCTTAACTTGTGACAGCAAAGAATGAAGTCCACGTGGTGTGTATTTCCGTCAGGTTAGCGGGTTTACATCCTCCGTCATACAGAAAAAAACAGGCTGCCATGCAACATGTGAGAGAGGGGGAGTGGAGAGGAAGGGGGGATTTATTTCATGAATGGAAATGTGGAGATCTCAAGGAAAAGTAACGTAAAATCATGTAGCGATGGCCAGTGACTCCCAGCTCGGTTGGCTCTTAAAGTTTTTGGTCTCCCGGGATGCTTTACGGGTTTTGGATCGTCCAAATGCCTCGTGCACCTGTCTGGAGCTCTGTTTATGAGCAAGGAGGAACAAGTGGGAGAGAGAGACAGGTGGAAAGCACTTGCTGCAGAATAAACAGAGCAGGTTTAAGCATGCAGGCAGGTCAGTGACATATCTGGTCGTCACCATACCAAAATATAAGATATTTATACTTTCATCTAAAGAGCTTCCCATGTAAGTATCCTGCATATTAAAGGCGGAAGTACATGTGTAGTCACTACATCTCTGCATGGTGCATTTTCCTATAAATGCATGTTAAACTAAGGCTAGAAGCATTTTATTCATCTTCGGTTTAAGCAACTCATTCAACCTGCAGAGATGTAGTGACTGCTCATGTATTTCAGCTGTTTATTTGCAGACAGGGCAGTGAAATATCTGTAATGGCTATGTGATATTTTCTACTTTAGTTTTATGTTAGTGTAAGTATAAATATCCTGCAAATCAAAGACAGAAAACGTGCAATCACTGCATCTTTACAGGGTGCATTTTTCTATAAATGCATGTTAAAGCAGACCTGATATTTTCCAAATCGTATTCATCTTCAATTTAAGCAGCTCATTCAGCCTGCGGAGATGTAGTGACTGCACATGAACCTCTCTTTTCAAATCAAATCAAAGTATTTGCTATGGTGACCAACAAATATTTCAACGCCCTGCCTGCAAATGAAAGGCAGAGGTATATATGCAATCACTACATCTCAACAAGGTGCATTTTTCAAAAAAAAGGGAAAGAAAATGCACGTTGAACTAAGGCTAGATACATTTTCCTTATTCATCCTCACCTTAAGCAGCTCATTCAACCTGCAGAGATGTAGTGGTTGCACATACTTTAACTTTTTATTTGCAGGATAGCCTTTTTAGCTACATGGGAAGATCTATTTTGTTCTTTTTTATAAAACCAAAGTATAGAATACATATTTTGGGATGTGACCATCACATATTTCACTGCCTTGCTTGCAGATTAAAAGTGGACCTTCATGTGCAATCACTACATCTCTGCAAGGTGCATTTTTCAAAAAAAAAAAAAAAGGATGTGCATGCGTTCATCCTTGGTTTAAGCAGCTCATTCAACCTGTCGCCCATCTTAGTAGGATTTTAGTTACAGATGTCAAACCAACTCGCCAGATGTGATCACAGAGTTTTAAAAGTTCCACATTTCAAGAAAGCGGTCCAAAAAAGGAGATCCAGCAACTTCCCCCCTTCATTTATTTCCGTTTCCAGATCGGAGTTCATTCTAAATGAGAGAAACAATTCATGTTATGTCTCTGTGTCCAGCTTGCAACTTTAATTATAGTGGAAGGAGGTCAGTCAGAAGCGCTTTCTCGACCCCTCTCCCTGTGTGGCATCGCGCCCTGCGCCGCGTAACTGCCAAAATAGTGTCGGACTTCCCTGAAAGCGCCATGTGCGACGGAGTCCCTTTCACCCCGCGTGCACCTGAGTTGTTTTTACCCCCCCGACCGCGGGTATGTTGTGAATTTGTCACTTATCGGGGGGGCTGGCTGTCAAAGGCCATTTTAGGCGCAATAACTTTCCCAGATGGATTTAGCCTGCCAACTTTGCGCGTCTCTCAGCAGCGAGCGAGATGAATAGGCTGCATGCCTGTTGCTTCCCACAAATGTCTCTTACGCCTACTAATGAAGACTAATTAAAACATGACAAACATCGACCTTTAGTGCATCCTAAACAGAGCTGCGAGCATCGTTTGGATTATGCAAATGAAGTCCCCATTCTTTGACAATATTCAAGCATATTTCTTAGATGTGTGTGTCTGTAAACAGATCAGTATTTCTGCTGTGTGTCCACACAACAGGTGTCTGGGCTATTATTTTTTAGGATACATTGTCTGGATGATTGAGTAACTTTTGATATTTTTATAAATATATGTTTCTTGTACACAATTCAAAGCCAAAAGCCAGTGCATATCTTAAAATTAGTTTACAAATTAGTTGAATCCATATTGACAGAGCATCCCCTCATATTTAAGTTTTATTATTAATGGAAAACTAATCATGGATATTGACCTCCAGTGTAAAATTTTCTGTGAGTTTCCCAGAAAAATGCTAAGTTTTTTTGTTGTCTGCCTCTCAGGATGTGATCAGCTTGATTTATTCCATTATCTTTTTATTCAGTTCTTATTATTGTTATTACCCCAGTCGATTTGCAGAGTCTGATCTGGGCTGTAAGATGCGCTGGGTGTGTTTAATTTACACTGGGAAGGATTTGTTTGGATGGCATGCATAATGTGCCATCACCTGAGGTTTAAGCTGTCATTTTTATTATTGTCCTGCGGAGGAAGAAGAGGAATGGCACACAAGGCTAAAGCAGTGCTGACTGAACTGATAAATCCCACTGAGACGTGAACTGTTGTTTACACTGGTGAAGATGATGCTGCATCTGTAGTTTATTCTCTGTTTTTATGATTTCTGTGGCTTTGATTTAGCCCTAAAGTGCTGAAAAAGCTGGGAACAGTAAATAAGAAACTGAAAAAAAGGTGTGAAAGGATAATTACACCCTCAGACAGGAATACGTAAGACAGGGAGCAGCCTGAGACTGCCATTTGAATGGGATCTGAGAGGTAATTTGAGCTAAAATGGAGTCCACTTCTCACTCAGCCCCCCCATGGCATCCACTGTAATTCATTATTCCTGGCCGGCTCAGGGAGAGGCAATGAGCGAGGGCAGAGGACAGGAGTGGACCCAGCTCTGGTGTAATGAAGACTCAGTAGACCTAAACCTCTCGCACACACTCACACACACAATCTTTCATTATATATCGCAGAGAGTAGGACATTAATGCCACTGAAGACCTTTTGGCAGAGAAATAAGAGTGTGCAATGATTTTCTCCACACTCAATCCATTTCATTGACCTTTTCTATCATGCATGTGACTCTGCCCCGCTCACTGCAGTGTGAGATAAATATTCCAAGAATAATCTGTTTAATAAATTATCTTTTTGAGTCTGAATTTTGATGCTCAGCGGTGGGTTTGAGGAGTTTTAAGGAAAATATGCATTTAAAAACAAATACTGACATGATTTTCTAAAATGTTCTCTTTTGTATGCAACATACCTGAACATGCATTTTAAAACATATAGAGCTTGTTATTTCAGATCAATATCTATCTGTGTTTTGTCTCAAGGCTCAGGGGATTTATGTTATCTAAATTTAATCTTATAAAAGTAGTTATGATAGGGATAAAGCTGCTGCATTGTGAGATCAGACCCTTGCTGTTTCCTGTCCCTCCACTAGGGGTCCATAGAGGTCACGGTAATAATGTCCAGACAAGCTGAGAGGATAAATACTGTCATCTGGTGGTAACAAAAGCCATCACTACTGAGGAGATAACACTAGAATCTCATAGCGTACTGATGGTTTACTCCTCTTCCCAATCCTCTGCTCTTTAAAGTGTCTTTGGGCCCCCTGGATGTATGCAACACTTGTCAATATGTATAAATATCTGAGAGACTTTTAAATGTGTGTGACAGGAAGTGAGGAGACAGGAGGACGTCCGTCTGACCGCCTGTATCTGCTGAGTCTGAACCTGCTGCTGGGGGGCCCTAAGGTGAGATAAATTACTACACAAAAGTTTCATAAAAGTAACCTTAATGACAGACAACACACCCGGTTCGACTGTTATCAGGCCATTAAATTGGCATTAACATTCGCT
Source organism: Pterois miles (assembly GCA_947000775.1). Classification (NCBI taxonomy): domain Eukaryota; kingdom Metazoa; phylum Chordata; class Actinopteri; order Perciformes; family Scorpaenidae; genus Pterois; species Pterois miles. Next base: position 11,666,996 of record CAMQGK010000028.1, read on the forward strand.
TTAAGCAACATAGATGTGGGTCGGTAGGGGCCTACTATGGATACTGCACTGTAAAAGTGAAATGAAACTTAAAAACATGTTTTAACATGTAAAACTCAATGAAACGCCACGTTTTGAACACAAATAAAGAGATTTCTTTAGGTTTAGGCAATAAAACAACAAGTTCTTTAGGTTTAGGGAACAAAACTACAACTTCTTTCAGTTTAAGCAACAAAACTACAACTTTTTTAGGTTTAGGCAATAAAACTATAACTTATTTAGGTTTAGGCAACAAAACAGACTTTTTTAGGTTTAGGCAATAAAACTTATGTCTTAAGGTTTAGGCAACAAAACTATGACTTTTTTAGGTTTAGGCAATAAAACTATAACTTCTATAGGTTTAGGAAACAAAACTACAACTTTTCATGTTTAGGTAATAAAACTACCACTTCTTTAGGTTTAGGAAACAAAACTACAACTTTAGATTTAGGCAATAAAACTACAACTTATTTTGGTTTACAGAAACCAGTTAAGTTTAGGGAAAAACATTGTGTTTTGGGTTGAATAACTACGAACACAAAGACAGCTGCACATAGATTTCACACAGGATGCAACATCCGGTCTGCTGCATGAAAACTCTGTGTTTTGTATCCCATCCATCACCCCCAATCTCCATCCCTCATTCACACTGTCAATGCTATTACTACTCTGCCCCTGTCATGACCTCTAGAGGACTTCTTTTATACCTTCTTTCGGTGATTCACCATGTGAGTAGGTGATAAAATCTACAAGTGGGTTTAGTAGGCCCCTATTGACCCACATCTATGGTGCTTATGTTGACAGATAACGCCTTTTTAATGGCACAGTGAGTCTATTTGGCTGGACAAACAGCCTCATACAGGAAGCAACATACAAACAAATCACTTATTTTTGTTCATATCCATTTGTTCTTATTTTGTTAGTATTTCATTGATTTTTGATATTCACCAATGTTTTCTTATTTTTGCACTCAAGTAAGAGACAATCTTTCTATCTATCTAAGAGCGTACAACATTTTTTGGTCTCCAGATCTGGGCCATGTGCTAGAGTGTTTCAGCACACAATGCCTGCCCTTGTTATGGTGTTTAGGGGGTGTTACCTAAGCTAAACACAACAACTGGCTACACGCCTCCAATTTATAATCATGTTGGGATTCGGATTTCAGAACGTTTGGTACATCTGGAGTTTACTTATTTTTTTTCTCAACAGAAAATTAAGAGAACATATAAGATTAATTTAAGAGAATGTTACTGCCTGAGGCTCATTGGCTCATATGAGTGTATATTAGCCAGGTTTAAAGGTGTTCACGGCAGGAGTTTTGACCCAGATCATTCAATGTGTATATCTCTTTTTTGTGTTATAAATTCTCTACTTTGGGTTTGTCTTTCTCCCTCCCTCTCTTTCTCTTTTCTGAACTTGCGAGTCTTTAAAGAGGATTTCTTTATTTTGACCCAGGATAATGCTTTTCATATGGCTGTACAGGAATACTGCTTTTGCATTGATTACTTGACAGTTTCTATCAAATTGTGAGTGAAACTATAAAGAATTTAAATCACAGAAAAATATGTTGGTCCAATATTGAGTATTAAAGGGGACAAATCATGAAAAACTAATTTTTTCAGTGTGCGCACATATATTTCTGTATCTGAAGTGCCTATCAACCCGCAAACTGTGAAATCAGACAACCCAGTCAGTTTTTTGTGGGCTGTCTAGATCAGAAAACATGTGATTCAACAAGCCGTTCAGATCGGCCTCCCCTTCCTATGTCACATGCAGGCTCATTAAAATATATCACCACAGCTTGAGAACTACCTTTGCAAAGGTGCACAACATTTTTCTCACCAGCCAATCAGATCAGACTGGGCTTTTTTGGGAGGGGGTCTTAAAGAGACAGGCGCTAGAACAGAGCGTTTCAAACAGAGGCTGAATGCGGGTTTATTCAGACAGACAATATGAGGAAAAATAATGTGCTTTTTGAACGTTAAAGTGTAAACATGTTCTAGTAGAAACCCAAAATTGAGATATTGCGACATCAATGGCATTCTCAAAACAAAATCCACTGTCAAAAAGCTGAATGGATCCACCATTTTTCACAATTTTCCCCTTATTTTATGAAAGATTTTCTGTGCATTCCAAAACTCGTACTACAGTACTATTTAGTATGCCAGACAAAGATTTAGTGTGTCCAAATGCATAGTATTTTAAATGCAGTATGACAAAAATACCAGGTTGCCCTACTACATCTGGTCATAGTTTGGCTATTCTGACCCACAATCCTCTGCACAGCGGGTATATTAGAAAGAGGGTCAAAGTTCAAGGAGCAATGTTACGAAGTAGTATGTCCCAATTGTATGTATACTGCATGCAACAGTACATACTCTGTAAAGGGCAGCTGTAGTATGTACTAAAAGTTTTTAAAAAGTATGTGATTTGGAACGTAGCCATGATTTCCCTTAAGACGAGACACTACAGGCAAAAACATTTTTTCATACGCTGCTCAATTTTCAAGTTTTGGGCTATTTTGCTTCCATAACATGTCTTCATCTGTGAGACTAGTAAAAAGAAAACATTTAGGTGTTTATTTTACTACATTAGTGTATTTGTGTAGATTTATCCTAAATTCACCAACAGTTAGCGTGAGATAATGCGTCATTTCCATATATACGTGTAAAATTTCAGAAAACTTGTGACTTACTTGTTCATGTAAGTAATCAACTAGGGAGGTTTCATGGTGATATCTATTACTTCATTTAATCTCAAATCTTCATTAAATCTATTTAAATGTATGGTATTTTATAATCCATATTTTTGAAGGCTGTTTTCTCAAAACGTTTTTTTTCTCATATGCCAAACTTTCCAGTTTTACTTCCCTTCTATTTACTGAAAGTTTTCACAGTCGGGTTTGTTCATATATCAATCACAGCCTGATTTATCAAACATTTTATTAGAAAAATACATTTTTTATGGCTGTTGAGAGTATGTTGTGATTTATGGAGTGATACAAAAACATATTCATAATCCCCTCAATAAAAAGCTTTGACTCTAATATGTCAACAAAATAAATCAAGGATTTTGAACCTGGTTTTATCCGATGATCAGATTTCTGTTGTGGAAATTATACAAATTAGCACATATTAAATAAGATAATGCCTCTTTTGAATTTTCAAACATGAAATATCAGAAAACTTTTCACACTAAAAATAATTGTCTTAATATAAGTAATGAACTGGGGACATTTCATGGTGATATCTATTAATATTCTGTATCAGCCTGTTTTTTTTATAAGGCTATAACTTTCAAAACCAATATTTGGGAATGCTGGGATCTCTACTAGAACAATGTTTGGCTGCACAGCAGGAGTTCAGAGCCTCTGCTTGTTATCTGTAAGTGTCTTTTATATTGCTGTTACATTTGAAGAGTTGTTAAATGTTAACATCACTAGTGTCTTCATGTTTACTGGCAGTCGACTCGCTGCAACAAATTAGAGGCTCAATAACCGCAGTTTCAAAGATGTAATCCAAACACAAAGGTGCTGCGAGGAGATGGAATTGAACAGTCTACCAGGAGGATCTATAGATGGCTCAGATCAATAGATCAGATGGGTCCGAGCCTGTCTGCTCGCCTTGAAGGAAGGACAGAGAGGAAGAGAGAGAGAGGGGGAAGATGGGGAAGATGGAGAGGGGGGTTCTTTTGGCAATAAGGAGGTGCTCTAATGGAGTCTTTCAGTTTGCTGTGGCTGGAAATGAAAGGAGGTTGAAGCCCAGCCAATTATTCAGCCTGAGAAGAGGAGGAGACTGAAAGAGGAAGGAGAGGAGAAGAAGTGGCGTGTGGCGCTGGATCGTTGGCCTGTCAGAGAGAGAGATACATAGATAGATAAATAGATAGATAGAGCAGATACATGGATGTATGGAGAGCCTCCCAGAACGAGGGGTTCATTCAGTACAGCCCCACAGATATTGGCCCCACTCCCAGAAATTTCCCCCAGAGCAAAAGGTTAACTGTCAGTCCCCCGCTAGGTATAAATAGAAGTCTGCCCTCCAGAAAGGCGTGTTCAGAGAGGGGGTAGACGGAGGGGGGGGGGCAGTTCCTCATGATCCCAGTGACACACGGGTGGGGGGGGGCAGGGGGGGGGGTGGGGGGAATATGCAGCCGAAGACATTATAATGGCTCTGGAGACTGACGGACAAAAGAGCGTCCTCATCTATTCAACTTGGCCGTGACAGCAGACACAACAAATGCCATCATCAGCACCACAGAAAGCTCCGGTGCAATTGAGCCACGGCTGCATTTGACACCCAGAAAGAGGAAAAATCAGAGAGGCATTGTTTTACTGAAGCTGCTGAGACATGTAATTAAGCCAGTGACTGGAAATGAAGATTCAGATAGTATCAGTATATCAACACCATACACATAATTCATATATTCATCTTCTTCACACTTTATAGCATTTATTATTTACTTATTAGTTATTCATTGTCTTTAATGCACATATTATGTTCTCATTTCTTCATATTTTTATTATTTACTTATATTTCTTTACATATCTTGTAGCATTATCTTCCTATTTCCTTATGTTTCTATAAGAGCAACTGTAACGTCCCAGTTTCCCTGATTCTGATATAACAAACTAGTTTTAAATCCTTTAATCCAGCCCCATATGTGAGTAATAATGACTACACGCAGGTATCCTAATCAGGTGTTTTTTAACTTTATTTTTCACTTAAATCCATGGTAGCAAAAATGACACACCGCTGAAATATCAGACACAGAATCTCTAAAACATCAAAACAAAAAGGTGCTTCACCACCTCAAAAAAAAAAAATAAAGCTTCCTCTTCAGTTTAACACACCTGAACGTGAGCAGATTCAACCTGAAGTGATCTGTCACATAAAGAAAAGTATTTAAAAAAAATAAAATCAGGTTTCCTTCGACTAAATGAGAATTTTTTTTTTGTTTTTCTTACAACAGTTTGACACAATATATGTATTTACTCTCTGGTGAGAGTCATTGGTATTGACTCTGAAGGCATGTAATCTCTGACACAAAAAACAAAGATGTTATTGCTTTTTTTGAAGTTTCCACACTGCATATACTTACAAGTTACACTTTTTTTGTCAGAAATAATAATAAATAAAAGAAGAATAATCGGCTCATGTATAATCTGATTGCACTTAATCCTCTAGACCCCCAAACACTAACTAACATACTGTAGGTCTAGTATGGTGATAATACCTGTCTGATCAACATAGGAAAGCAATTATACATAAGCAATAATGTCATTATGTCGTACAAACGATAAAACTGTTATAGTGACAAAAGCACTACATTCTATAATACACAGGCAATCACAGATTGCAAATCTTAAATCATAATGTCCTGCCCTCTCCTCCAACTGGGGTATGTTCCCAAACTATTAGCGCTAGTCTGAATAATGTGTGTGATCACAAAGACATTTAACACCTGGTCACAAATTAATAGTGTTTTAAACTAGTTTAACAGTGGCCACAGATGTTGGCAAAAGTACTTGTAGTATTACTCCTGGTACATTCTTTCAAAAAAACGTTCTTTGCTTTGCTGACTAATGCTCTGACGTCTTACTTCTCCCAAATTCCTGACTAAACAATCCTCCGCCTGAAGCAGACAAAACAAGGTACTGAAGATCTCGGAGTAGATTAAAAAATTAAATGTGATCTTGTTCTGGCAGACAGCTGTGAATGTGTCTTATTCACAGGTAAATGCAACTAATTTCTATTGAAGAAACGAAACAGTTTGCATTTTCACTTGTCGTCATAGTGAATATCAGCCAGTACAAAGTAATTGGCACTCCTGTATACATTTCCTGTCTTTCTTCGTTCTATCTACCATCCTCTATAATGTGTTGTACAGTCACTGTAAAGGAATAGTTCAACTAAGATGAGAAGATCGACACCAGAGCTGCGACGATTAATCGCAAACTATTTTTGATAATCAATTAATTTGAGTAATTTAAGGGGAAAAAAGTTAAGATTCCAGCTTCTTAAACATGAATATTTACTTAACTGTGCCCAAACCGAGACATCTGAGGATGTCAGCTTGGGCTTTGGGAAACACCAATCATCATTTTTCACCATTTTGTAGAGCAAACAGCTAATGGATTAATCAACAAAATACGTGACAGTGAAAATAAGCCCTAGTTGATACAACTTTTTGGGCTTTATGGTAAATATGCGCCAATATGATCACTGTACAGATATGAGAGTGGCATCAATCTTCTCATCTAGCTCAGCAAGAAAGTTATTTCCCAAATATTCCTTTCAAAATGGGAAACATCATTCGCTATCAACCATACAGTACATTTGGTTTGGGAGTCATTTAAAACCTATAAAATAAATACTTAATTTGGTTCGGCTGGGAACGCACATCCTCCTCCCCCCTCCCTCCCGCGCCCCAGTGATGCAACTGAGGCTGCAGCTGAATACACTTCTATGTGAGAGTGAAGACATTTTTTTTTTTTTCACTCGTACATTTCCCTTTTTATGATCATAATAAATTCAGGCTAAAAACAAAAAGAGCATCCACACTAATGCGCACGCTTCCACTCCATCCAGCGTTAAAATAAAAACCAGTTCACTTCAAAAACAACAAAAAAGAAGGCAAACACTGTCCTGTGTAGTGTGAGGGAAGCCTTAACGCTAAAGGAGGAGGTGGGAGGGAGAGGTTGTTTGGCCACAAGGAGGTGCAGAGGACATGGCACGTTAGATGATGAGGGGCTTTTTTTTTTTCTGATCCACACTTTGTGATGAGAACAAAGGATGAAGTCGAAACAATGAGTCTTTTTCCTCCTGTTGTCCTCGTCTTGTTCTTCACATAACAATCAATCTTTACGTTGGCTGTCCTTCGCCTGGTCGTCCGTGTTTGACTATTCAGTCCATGTGGGGTTTCTCGATGCCACCCTGAGGGAGACACAGAACATGTTAATCAATCAAAGTAATGCAGCAATTAGAAAAAAAAAAACAAAACAATAGAATATGTGGAACAAATTGAGCTTGTTTATTGTGTCTGGGTAGCAGCTTTATGTAAGAACTTAAGTAGATTTATGATCCGTCTCATACACAAATGTCAGTCAAACTAATGTGTCTTGATGACAGAAAAACTGATGTGGTTTCAGGTGATGAATGTCCAAGACATAACTCACCCATTAACACATTATTTTCAGTTTCCTGTAAACTCAAAACTGCAGCTTGAACCAAACTCTATGGAGAATTTTCAGATTTTTTTTTAAACAACCAGTAACTTTCAAGCAAATATGCATCGGTTGCTGTCTCTCCTTTTAGAAACTTTAGGACTACTTTACAGGTGCTATCAGCCAATAGATGTCGCATCCTCCCTCCCCCGTTCCATTGCATTCTCTTCACAATAAGTTGCTGCCAGGCACTTGTAGTCAATCTCAGCCATTTATCTGTTTTTTTTTTCCCCACAGTAAATGATGCCCCAGAGATATCATATGATACCAACGTCATTTTACTATTGGCTCACAAGCCAAACATAACACACTGTCCCCAGAAATAAACAAAACATTAATTTTGGACCCGTCAAAAATTTTTAAATGATTAATTCACAATTTTTCACACAATTTTTAAAGGAAGCATGCTTTTTCAGCACATTTCTAAAAGCTTTGTGGATATATATATGTATGTATATTTTTTTTTAAATATTTGTCTACATATATAAAAATGTTAGCAATAAGACCTTTAAGTGTCAAGAAATATTTTTCTTTCAATTCCCCTTTTTTTTGGATTTTTTTCCCCCTTTTTTGTACAATAAGGGAAGAGAGTACTGCTTACTGCTCATTTTACCACCACAAAATATTCTAAATATATTTAAACATAAACGTCTCAGCAGTTTGTGTTCTGAACTTTTTGCTTACGGACTCTAAAAGTACACATCTGACAGCAGCTTCAAATAAGATAAGATTAGCCGTTCAGCTATAAAGCAGCTCTAATAAGTTTGGTCTTCATTCTGCTTGCAAAACAGATTGTTTCACTATAACTGGCTTTAACCCAAAATAAGAAAACACTTTTGAGATTCTATGTCTCTATGTTCCTCCTGATCCTGCTCATAAATGACCCACTGGAGCGAAAGCGCAAAAAACAAAACCACGAGCGCGAACTTGTGCCAACATTCCTCAGGCCTCATCACAAACAAAAACAACAAGTAGCAAATGACCCTCTGGTCAGCCGAGTCCTGACTGGCTCTGTGTCTCACCACGACTGTGAAAAACAACAGCCCTTAATCTGCTTTCACGCTTCCACTTGAGTCAAACTGAGGGAGTGACGGGACTCTTACTTTACAGACAGAATGAGGTGAGGCTTCTGGGCACGGGCTTAATGAAGACGTCAAAGCCGACTTGATGGGATAATTATGAAGGAAGGGGAGCGTCCAGTGCACTTTGCACAACTTTAAACCTTTCTGACAATTTTATCGGCTTTTGTGGTTCAGCCTAATAACTGCAAATAAAGCGTGTGGTGTAGAGGAGTTTAACAGACTTTCTGAAGGCTGATACTGAGCAATGTGAAGCAATGGTTTGTTAAAATATGGCAGGCAAAACATCATCAGGTGTTTAACGCTGAATTATAATCTTGGCAACATTGGAAAAGTGTCTGGGTCAATAAAAAACATCCACTGAAAACTACAGTACTGAAACTGGTTTGGTTGCTATTTAAAGGAATAGTTCACCCAAAGGCTAAACTGAAGACGCCAATAGGTGATATTCTCACTGTTTAACATTTAGATGTTAACCTCAAGGATAATAAAAGTAGTGAAATATCAAATACATAATGAATAGAAATGTCTTCTTTCCTCTGCACATGGGGAGCAACACAACTTGTCTCGCACGCGTTGGTCTGAAATTAAACTGCTGAATTGTTACGTCTTATCTGTTTTTACGATCCACACTTGCTCTGTCTTTTTTTCTGGCTTGTCGGTCATCTGTGAAGCACTTCAAACTGCACTATCCTGTTTGAAAGGTGCAATAAAATTCAACTTGATTGCGTTATAGAGCCAGACTGATGTTTTTTTGAGGCCAATACCGACAACTGAGAGGTTAAAAAGTCAGACAACATAAAGGCATGTGCATGTGTAGGAACCCCTAAATTTGGTTGAAAGAATTGTGACCGAGATATGTTCTGCGTGGGACATTTTACAGTTGAAAAATAAGCTTCCACTTTTTTTTAAATTTACAATTTTTGTTTTATTTCCCACAGCTGTTTATTTATACCTGCTATTTTATATTTTTAGTCTTTATTTACTTATGTATTTTTTTTATTAAATTTAATTAAATTAAATTTTGATTAATTTCTTTTAATTAATTGTATTTATATCTTTATGTATATAATCATTTTATTTTACTTTTTTGTGAATATTCATCTGTAAATCACATTGGACTCCCTGTTTTATGTCTATGAAGGAAACAATAAATATCATAATTGGAAAAATAAACTTGCCAGTGGTTTGATTTTTACTTAAAAGAATGGAATTGGTTGTTAAATTGGAACTCAAATATACAGCTTTAGCGTTAAACTTATATGATTATATACTGCAAAACAGTTGCAGACTTTACCATGGCAAGTTGGCGTCCTATGTTGCCCACGGTAACGCCGCCTGAGAAGAATATGCATGGGAGCCAGGATCGTACATACAGGAAGTCTGGAGATGTATACCTGAAAGAGACAAAAAACAAAAATTATTAAATCATTCTTAATAATATAGAACAGGTTGCTGTTCTGTAGCTGATCCTGACCTCTGACCTCTTTGGAGGGTGTTGAAATAAACTACCATTCCCTCCAAAAGCTAAATAAGATGTCATATGATAATCAAAGCACAATGTCATCATGCGACAGAGTATGAAACACACTCTTACTAAACAGAAAAGGCATCTTAAAAGACACGCCAAACACAGATCTGTGAGAGGGGAAAACAAAACCTGTCATGGTAAAAAACACACTCATTCTTTTCGCTCTGTTTCTACCTTGTAAAGTCAGCATGAGCTCCCTTTTGAACCTCTTATCTTACCTCAGCGGTGTGTTTTTGATGATATGCCACTGAAACCAGTAGGAGGTCCTGTTAATTGGGCTCCCAGAGACAAGGGGACTTGCCAAAACTGAACGTCAAGCGCTATCTGTCACGTTGTTTTTTTTGATGGCGTCATACAGCTGGGCGTACTTCCAGGTACTTTATCTGCTTCATTCACGCCAGGACAGGGTTTTACTCTCACGGCTATATAATTAACCCTTAAACCAACTTAGCTCTTGATATGAGTGTAATATGAAACCTCAAATTAGTGATGACAAAGCATGTGTGATTAATCATGGTAGACCGCAACAGTTTTGTTTCCTCAGCAGAGAAAACATTATCAACTATTGTTCTCCTTCTGTACAATGAAAGCTACTTACTGGTAGACTCCGTTGTAGACCAGCAGCTGTGTGAACACAGTAGCTAGGACGGCAGTGGTGAGGCCCAACCCGAAGCCGCTCCTGGACCGGTCGAATGTCCACCACAGGCCCAAGGACAAAGCTGCCAGCGTGAGGGAGAGCTGAATGTTGTTGTCGATGTCTAGTTTCTGTGTTACAAGGTAGTTAAGGATAAAAACAGCATGACGATAGCGCGGGAATAATACTCAAATATCTACATGACCTGCAGAACTTCATCACTTCTTAATGGTAAAGCAGGACATCATGTTTCTTTAGATACTGTCCAAACTAGAAATAGAACAGTGCAGTTTCCATATCCAAAAATCCATATAATAACAAATCTACAAGGTGACAGGATACAACACTGGCGTGGTTGATGCCCACAAACACTGCGATGCACCTCATGACGCTGGCCCACTCCCTCTTGAACTTGTGCGGCTCTCCCAAATGGCTGTCGAGGCAGGGATACAGCAGGCCGACAACAGCTGCGAAAAGGAACAAAACAGACCCGAATTACTCAAAATAAGCAGAAATTCGGTGAAACGCCAGCAGGCGAATCCTGTCTTGGAGCTGCTGTGTGGGATTATTTTATTTGCTGAACATGCACTTCCATAATTAGTCTCATTTAGACACCTGCACACACTTGAAAAACATTAAAAAAAACAGACTTTTGTTTTATAATTTGATCGCCGTTTCACCACTGTTCTTTTGATGTAATTCCTTGTTTTATGTATTGTCATACATCCTATTCTAGTCAATAAGGTAAAAAGGCCAAGGTAATGTCTTTAAATTGCTTGTTTTGTGCCACCATCACTCCAAAACCCAAAGATAGTTGGCCACAATTAACTGATTTATTTAAGCACCATTTCTTTTGATAATTGATTAACTGGTTTGAGTATTTTGTTAAGAAAAAAAGTCAAAATTCACTGATTGCTGCTTCTTAAATGTGAATATTTTCTGATTTCTTTACTCCTCTATGACAGTAAACTGAATATCTTTGAGTTGTGGGCAAACTAAGACATTTCACATCATCTCAGCCTTTAGGAAACGCTTTCACTATTTTCTGGCCTTTATAGACAAACAATCTAGAAAACAATGAATGAACAGTGAAAATAATGGTTAGTTCCAGCCCTATATAAGACAAAGACAAGCTTTTTTCTTTTAAAAAGACTAGGAAAGGAAAGGGAAAACGATTATTCATATAATTCACTGTAAACTAAGAACTGAGTGCTGAAAGCACATAGTTTACACGATTAAGGCCTAAAGTTCCTACATGCCACATTAATGTGGCACATTTATCATTATTTTGGCATTTGGCCCAGACTAATGTCAACATAACTGTTAAAACATGAAGCTCCTTTTCTGCTTACATTTGTTTTCTGCCCGGCAGCACATGGGAGGAGGAGCCGACGATAAATTCTTATTTATTTATTTTTGTCCCTCACTTCCTGGTTCCTGGCCTTAAAGCACCTCCCCCTCAGCTCACCCGTTATGACACCAGCCAATGAACGAGCAGCTCGCCTCGTATCCGGCTGTTGCAGCCAATCAGAGTTCGAGAAACGTTACCATCTGTTTCAATTCGGGTTTTTTTTTTATAACTGACTGCCAGACAAAACCACTACGACTAGTGTAGCATTAGAGAGGAAGGCTTGTATAACAGCCAACAATAATAAAGCCGAATGGTGATTTATTACTACATGATCACATATAAACTAATAACAGTGGCAATAATAGAAACATGTCGTTTTAATGTATTAAATTGTTTTAAATTGCACTAGTTTACAGCTTAGTATGGTGTGGCATGTACATTTCTAGATTTTTAGCACCCATAAATGATTCAAGTACATTTCAATGACTTTATTTTCTTCTATCCTTTTGTCTTTATATGGAAAAAGCTACTGCACTGTAACCCCTCCCCTCTGTGCATTCCTTTGCCAGCAACTTTACTGATAACCTAGGTCAAACTGCTCTCCACAACTATTTACGCACTAATTAACGCGCATTTTTCTCTCCAACCAGCGTGTTGCTGTGTCTACTCACCGGCCCCTGTGCCGCAGCAAGGTGGGATCCACCAGGCGGACGAAAACAAAGTTGTCATCACCTCCTCGGGGAACAGAGTGACATTTCTTTGTATCTGCAGCAAGTTGAGCACCAGGGCGAGGAACGCACCGACGGTGAAGAGGACCAGACCCCTGCGGATCAGGTTGGCCGTGCGCACGTCGTGCAGGGAGCCATAGGCATTGCGGAGCACCGAAGTGATGATGGACATCATCTCTTCAGCTTTGGATGCTAACCAGTTAGCTCCAGACGAGTGTTTAGCTTCAACCGTTGATGCACAGGAGCAGCTCCAGCAGTGGTCCTCTAGTCTGGGCATTTGGCACTTTTAGGCTGGGGAGGTACGTGTGTGACATTTAGCTTACAGGTGGAGAGATGTTGCAAGATGGAAGACTTAGCTGATGAATAAGTTAGAACATAGTGAGTAAATGTTGGTCCTTACCTTGATCTCAAGACGTCTTCAGTGGTCCAAAAAGAAACCTCCACTCCTGATCATTCGCGCTGTTTAAGCCCGGGTCCTCCGCGTGTTTTCCTGCACGTTACAACAAGGACTGCAATCACGTTGTTTTGTTCACATCATCGTACTGACATAGAAAGAGAGAGACACAGTGCTGCTCCACTCCACAGCACAGGGCTCATACCAGGGACAAGAGCTTCCTCTGCAGAAAACAATCACAGCTGTGTCGGGTGAGACTCGGCAGCCAATCAGAGCGCGGCGGCTGATATGACGTGGCGCCACCCCACCGCCCCCTCGTCCGGCAGCAGACGCACAAAGCAGGAGGCTGCTGGGGAGAAGCTGAAGCGAAAGTGGAAACACAGAAGTACTTTAAATGGCAGACAAACACAGGGAGCTGTAAAGAGCACTGGATGAGATGTAATAAAAAGCAGGGATGCTGTGTATTACACAGTGGTTGAAAGTGGATTTACTCAAGCACTGTACTCAAGTACAACTTTGAGGAACTTGTAGTTTATTTTCTGCTACTTTGCTTCTACTCCACTACAACTCAGAGGGACATATTGTACTTTACTGCATTACATTTATTTAATTAGCTGCAAATACATATATTTACTGATCCCTGGGTGAAATTCATAAGCTACCTGGTAGTATATACGTTTATTGAATGTTCTTAAATATGAACATTTTCTGGTTTCTTTTCTCCTTTGTGACGGTAAACAGAGTATCACTGAGTTGGGCACGTCATCCTTGGCTTTGGGAAACACTTTTTTCACTATTTTCTGACATTTATAGACCAAACAACTAATCGATTAATCAAGAAAATAATGTACAATGAAAATAATGCTTAGTTGCATTTCTGCGATAAATACAAGCAGCACATCCTCACACTTTAGAGAAGGTATCGCTTTGCAATTCAGAGGGAAACACTGCACTTTACTGCCCTACATTTATCTGATTAGTTCCTGAGAAATAAGCCCCTTTTTCAATAAAGTGATGAACACATCATTATTTATAACTCAATATTGTAACTGGGGGCGGCAGTAGCTCAGTCTGTAAGGACTTGGGTTAGGACGCGGACGTCACGGGTTCAAGACCCCCATGGACCAAGACCAACTGGTTGCTGGAGAGGTGCCAGTTTACCTCTTGGGCACTGCCGAGGTGCCCCTGAGCAAGGCACCAAACCCCCAACTGCTCTGGGCGCTTGTCAGGAGCAGCCCCCCCCACTCTGACATCTCTCCATTGACATGTATATGTACTGTGTGAACAACAGAGTGTAAAACTGAATTTCCCCACTGTGGGACTAATAAAGGAATATCTTTCTTTTTTTCTTTCTTAATCACATTATTCTGAAATAGGCCATTCAGGATAATGACTACATTTACTTTTTGCATTTTAAGTGTACTTTGATGCTGATACTTTTTTACTAAAGTAAAAGTTTGAATACAGGACTTTTAATTATAACAGAGTATTAAGTAAGTATTAAAGAGTATCAGAATTGGATATTATTCAAGCAAACACAATAAAAGTCAAGCCCAATAAGTCAAGATAAACTCAGAACTGAAATCAGCTGCAGTAGAGATCAATGATGGACTATTGTGAAAGTATTAGTTAAAAAAAACAATGTATTTACCAGGATAAAAGTAGAAGTTCCTCTTGGATAAAATCTCAGACTTTTATAGATCTTACTCAGCTGTTCCAACAGGCTGCACCTCCACAAACTAGCCCCAATCTGCTGCACAGGTTCCTTTTATATAGGCCGCTTTTAGGACATGAGAATAGTGGCACACTTTTTTCTGTTGTTGACAAGAAGTTGATGAACTCTGGGTCAGGTTAGGAGAGGAGGTGTGGCTGCAAGGAGGAGTGTGCCGGCAGGGACATGTAGGCCAACTGCACGTCAGTCAGATGTATGATGTGAATAGGAAAGGTTAAGTGCATGAATGACACAATCTTTCAAGGCCCGATAACAACATGGAAACATGTTTTGCAAGAACCTGCTGTAACCCAGCCAGGTCGATATAGGGCAGTGCGATAACAAACCTCCACCTTTTGCATACGTGCAGCAAAAAACATAGGATAGGTGCATGTTTTGTTTTTCACTGTGCCTGAGGACATGCATATGTAAGCTAACCAAGTATCTACATGTCCCTCACAAAAAATGAAAACATGTTTACGAGACACTGCCTCTTCAACCCAGTGAGATTAATGAGAAATTACTGTTATTTCAATTTAAGCGTAAAAAGTCATATTTACTTATCAGCTGCTGGCACTTTGTACAAAGTAATACCATGGTTGAATCATCTTTCTCATGCAAATTGGCTTGCAAAATGAAGCAATGCCTCATGACCTACGGCAAATGGGGAAAACAAAAAGAAAGCATATCAATCAGATAGCACTTCTTTTCAATTAAGTTTAATTAAAAGCCTTTTTTGGTGTAATTATACCGCTGATGTCTCAGGGTGTTGTATTCATTGTATTTTTTGGTAATGATGTGGTGCTAAAATGCAGAACCAAATATGAGTTGTGCAACAAATGAGGGGACTGGTTCCTAGCTGTTGCCCAGTGTTCAGCTTCAAGCCTTAACCCAGCTGCTGAAATTATTCATCTCTTATTTTATGGCTGATTTGATGTGCCATGTGAAGGAAAACGATTACTTGGAAGACTGGAAAAAAACATCCTATAACTATGAAAACAGACATGGGAACGTTGCAAGCACACAGATACATTTTAGGGATGTTCATGGATTGCCATGAAATTTTGCTCAGGCATCCATGGTGTGATGATGCATCCTAATCCTAATGACTTTTCCTTCACCAGCACCATGAGGTTCAAATTTGTGCCCTTGAGTGAATGTCTTTCTGCAACTATGGGAGGGACTGCCATGGAATTTGGTGCACACATTAATGCAATGTACAGTGTTAAACAGTTGCTAATTGCTAATTAGCAAATGCTATCATGCTAACATACCAAGCAGAGATGGTGAACATAAACACTTTATTTAGTGCTAATTAGCAAATGCTACCATGTAAACATTCCAAGTTTAGATGGTGGACATAAGCCCTCTGTTTAGTGCTAATAAGCAAATTTTAACATGCCAAGCTGAGGAGAACAGATAACATTTGTATTTAGTGCTAATTAGAAAATGCTAGCATGCTAACATACCAAGCGGAGATCAACTTTGTTTAGTGCTAATTTGCAAATGCTACCATGCAAACACGTTAAGCTGAGATGGTGAACATAAACACTTTGTGTTTAGAACTAGTTAGTGGATGCTAGCATGCTAACATGCCAAGCTGACATGGTGAACAGAAATACTTTGTGTTTAGTGCTAATTAGGAATGATAGATGCTAACATGCAAGAGAGATGGTGAACATAAACACTTTATTTAGTGCTAACTAGCAAATGCTACCATGTAAACATTCCAAGTTTAGATGGTGGACATAAGCCCTCTGTTTAGTGCTAATAAGCAAATTTTAACATGCCAAGCTGAGGAGAACAGATAACATTTGTATTTAGTGCTAATTAGAAAATGCTAGCATGCTAACATACCAAGCGGAGATCAACTTTGTTTAGTGCTAATTTGCAAATGCTACCATGCAAACACGTTAAGCTGAGATGGTGAACATAAACACTTTGTGTTTAGAACTAGTTAGTGGATGCTAGCATGCTAACATGCCAAGCTGACATGGTGAACAGAAATACTTTGTGTTTAGTGCTAATTAGCAAATGATAGCATGCTAACATGCCAAGCGGAGATGGTGATCATAAACACTTTGTTTGGTGCTAATTAGCAAATGCTAGCACGCTAACATGCGAAACTGAGATGGGCACATAGTAAACATTACACCTGCTTTAGGATCATCATGTTAGAGCTGTCATTGTGAGGAAGTTAGCATGCTGATGTTAACATTTAGCTCAAAGGACTGCTGTGTCTGGTCTCTCAGAGTCGCTAGCAAGACTGTTGACTACCTACAAACAGTAATGGCACCTGTAGTGGACGGGAAGCTATTTTAGTAATTAACCATGTCATCACCCAATTTAAAAGATGAAGGAGCTGCTTTAGTCCCACTACAGCAGTTTCAGAGTAAGTTTTGAATGTTAGTATTTCATATGGGTACATACGGTAAGTCATCTCATAGGAATTACAGTTTCCAGACAGCACATTCAAATTGACCGACTTTAAATTGGTTCCACTTGAATAGAATAAGAAAATGCCATTTCTAAAATGGCGGTGATAACTGAATGGTTAAATATAAATGTCACAGCTGCACTCCACTGGAGCTGTTTCACAATTTTGTACCAAACAAGTCAAGCATGAAAGTATATTGAGGGTTGAAAAGTTTGCATTTGTCCCCCTTGTCTCATTTCTGAATGCTCGGAGTGGTGCTGGTGTGTGCAGGAGGCTTGAATAAATACAGCATGTCTTATTGGATGAGACGACTGTCAAAGAGGACATTCTGCTTTTTAACTATCTGAACAGATTTCTTTTTTTGAAGGGCGCTTTGATAAAACGCATACATCCTCAATCATGACCTCTTTACAAACACGCTGTTGTGGTCCTAAAACAACATTCACTTTGCTGCAATCCATAGATAATGACATCAGTCATATTCACTCTATCCTAATTTTAGTGGTCCATGTGGTTAACACAGATAAATCACCAGAGCTTCATGGTTTCACAAAGGGGGAGAGAAGGTCAAAATGAGTGCACCTATGGGGGGCTCTCCAAGGCCCTAAACTACTGCACCACCCCAGTAATCTAGCTATAATATACATCCCAGCCTCAATGAGTGTGTTGAAGGTCTATGGGAAGGAGTGTGTTCCCTATATTAATACATTTATGTAGTTTTTGGCAGTCCAGGTGCCTGAGGATGAAAGCTTACAGTAATGAGAGTGTGTACAGGGGCGTCAGTGTCTGTAATCTAAGAAAAAGTATATTGTTGGATATGTGACTTACATTTAATATCTTATTAACTGAAGGAAGGAAAATAAGGTGAATAATAATGAAAACTGTGAGACCCTGCAGGAATTCAGACCCCTAATTTCACTTCTTGTGCTTCTACTGACAGTAACATGTGCATTAATGTGGAGGTTGAAATTACAAGTCGTATGTTAGCTAATGTGGCTCCATAATAACCATGAAAATGACTCTGCATATAGCAAATAGCTCCTAGCAACCGGCAGAAAGCTGGCGCTGGCGTAGGTCTCAGCCACATCAGAAGATAAAGCAGGATGCTACGACACTTCAAATGAATAGCAGATCAAGCGTGTCATAGATTATGCTGTTAGACTGGGAGGGATTGAATTAGAGCTAAAGGAAAAGCCTGCTGGTAAATTGATCTATCAAACGCAGGCTTGACAATTTTCTTTCCTCAATCCTGTGAGAAATTATGAAGGGAGACATCCTAATCCGCCCTCTCGGAGGCTTGATTAAGACAAAAATGGTTTCAGCTTCATGCTGTTTATTCCCTCTAGTTCAGGTGTCAAAAATCATTGCGTTTATTCCTTTCTAAGTTACTGCACATTTAGACAGCCTTTATTAAAGAGGGTATTTTCATGTAAATGCACCTGCAGCATCCATCCCTTTTTGGTTAATAATCCATTGTTTGCTCAAAATTCTCTAACCCTATCTTCTTCCTTACCCACTGCTTCAATGCATTCTGGGTACTCTGGATACACACCACCTTTTCAGTATCCCGCTCTCTGTGCCATGAAAGATGAAAGAGGATTCTGGGCTATAGAGTGTATCGAGCAGTTTAACAAAGGGTGCCATAAAGGCCCTGACTCTACAGCCCGAGGGCGTGGCACTAGGATGCAATTTCCAAGCCCCCTTTGTTCTTCAGCGCTCAGATCCAGAATTGTTTCAGAGCAGCTTACCTTATTTCATAACCAGGTCCTATACTTACTCCTGCACAGCATGCCTATATTTACACTAAAACAGGAAGAATATATTGGGTATGAAAGGATGATAAACACACCCTGAATCAGAGCTACAAGCCAAACAGACGCTGCTATTCAGTGAATTAAAGGTTTCTGTCTCACAGGCACTGACTTGCCTTCATTGTGATTGTTTAAAGGAATAGTTCAACAGTTTGGGAAATATGCTTATTCACTTTTCTTGCAGGTAGTTTAATGAGAAGATTGAGGGTGCTATCGTTCAATTGTCTCTGTTGCCTCTGTGTAAATTACCACATATGTTGACATATAAGTCCCAAGTCTAGACTGACAAGTCCAAAGTCAAGACAGTCAGGTCCCAAGTCAGGACAGTCAAATCCCAAGTTAAATCCCAAGTCAAGACAAGCAAGTCCTAAGTTAAGTCCTAAGTCAGGACAATTAAATCCAAAGTCAAGTCCCAAGTCCAGACGGGCAAGTCCTAAATCAAGTCCCAATTCAAGACAGTCAAGTCCTAAGTCAGGACAATTAAGTCCCAAGTCAAGTCCCAAGTCAAGATAGGCAAGTCCCAAGTCAAGACAGTCAAGTCCCAAGTTAAGACAGTCAAGTCCCAAGTAAAGGAAGTCAAGTCCCAAGTCATGACAGGCAAATACCAAGTCAAGTTTGAAGTTAAGGCAGGCAAGTTCCAGATCAAGACAGTCAAGTCCCAAATCAGGACAGTCAAGGACCAAATTAAGAAAGTCAAATTCCAAGTCAAGAAAGTCAAGTTCCAAGTCAAGACAGTCAAGCCCTGAGTCAAGTCCCAAGTCAGGACAGTCAAGTCCTAAGTCAGGACAGTCAAGTCCAAAGTCAAGACTGTCAAATCCAAAGTCAGGAGAGTCAAGTCCCAAGTTAAGTCAAGTCAAGTCTACAGTCATCAAAATGTGACTCGAGCCCACACTTCTGGTCTTCACTATGTGTCTGTTATGATAAACTGCCTGCTGCTCTTATCAGCTGTGAGCCTCCCACTGCTGAGCTTATTGCTGCTGTTGACCTTTTAATAGCTATCTCACTTTAAAGAGAAACACTTGAGTTAGTTATGAAGAAAACTGCACTATGGTGATAAGTACTGTTCCTACTGCAGGGCTGCTGACTGTATTTTTTATTAATTTATGGTAAACAGATGATTCTTACCACAGTAATGAATCAACACTTCTTTGACAATCTCATAAAAAAATATTATAAACTCCACAAAAGTGCTATTTTTGTAGAAGGGCTATTGTATTGGTCCGCTTTAGATTACAGCATGATTCTGTTACCCCCCCAGGCTGTATGTGTGGCATATTTACACAAAAGCTCTATTCAGGTCAGCTACACTAGCTGTGCCTATGAACAGCACGGTTCCAACAGCCAATCGGCATCCTAAATGATCCCCGTCTGTCTGCTCAGGTGTCACTCTCGACCAATTGGAGCTGCTCCCCCAGTGGGTACATTCTTGTCTATGGCGTGAGAGGGATAAATAGAGTTTGTTTACAGTGGGACAATACTCTTAAAATACACCTCACATGATGTCTCTGCAGTATTGCACATTGGTGTTTCATTGGGCAAATGTGAACAAGTTTCTCCCCAAGCTGAACAGCATAGAGACTGAATTTAATGGTGATGTAATCCTTCGACAGATCCTGGAGCTGCTTCACAGACAGTGACTAATAAGACAACTCACTGTGTCGGCACCCATCCATGGTGACTTTACAGGGATTTGTGCACATGACTAATAGCTAATGAAGCTTAGTCATTTGAAATGTCCTCAGCAAAACTGTCTGCCACCAACTCCAAAACTGCGCTGACTTTACGGTCCAAAATCAACGCAATAACGTATTTCAAATACATTCAATTTATAGGAATAATTAAGGGAAATGCATTGATTTGTTTTGTTGCTGAGAATTAGGTGAGAGGAAACTGAATACGTTGGTTTGTACGTTGGTTCCTGTTGTTTGGTTCCTGTTATTTTAGGTAATTCTTATCACACTGATGTATGTTAGCTGATGCTCCCACCCACTCCATGACATGCTGCTGAAACACAGGAGTACATTCAGTGTGAGACTCCACTGAGAGGCACTACAGAGCACCACAGGAAGTCATTCCTTGCCATCAAACTTTACAACTCTTCCGTCCAAGTGTCCCTCGCTCTGAGTCAACTGACTGGACATGGATTTATTTCACCCAACAGCTGCTATATACAGTACTGACTTAACTGTACAGTAACTTGTGCAATAATTCAACTGTACAATGCTCTCATTAATAATGCATACTGTGCCTTCAATAAATATTCATATTAATTTCTTATTTATATCCTTCTGGCATTTATATTTAACAAACTTAATACTAAGGATGCACTGATCCAACTTTTTCAGTCCAGATACCGATACAATACCTGGGCTTTGGGTTTCAGTCGATACCGAGTACTGATCCATTACCAGTGTTGATTTCTTAAGCTGTATACCTCCCTGTGTGGAAGTGACAGGGGTCATTATTTTATCGATATTCTGTGCATTACGCCTGACTTAAACATTGCTGTCTTAACTTTGTAAGACCAAATACCATAAATACCAATATATCCATCCATCCATCCATCCATCCATCCATCGTCAACCGCTTATCCTGTTAGGGGTCGCGGGGGGGCTGGAGCCGATCCCAGCTGGCATTGGGCGAAGGCAGGGTACACCCTGGACAGGTCGCCAGTCCATCGCAGGGCACATAGAGACAGACGACATATAGACAGACAACCATTCACGCGCACATCCATACCTACGGGCAATTTAGAGTAATCAATTAACCTAAACAGCATGTCTTTGGATGGTGGGAGGAAGCCGGAGTACCCGGAGAAAACCCACGCTTACACGGGGAGAACATGCAAACTCCACACAGAAGAGCCGCAAGCTGGAATCGAACCTGCGACCCTTTTGCTGTGAGGCGACAGCGCTAACCACTACACCACCGTGCAGCCCCTATACCAATATATGTTACATATAAATTCATAGATATACATTTACTGAATTGTTCTTAAGTACTAAAATAGTAAATCATACACCAGCAACTCGGTAAAAAAATTTCAAAATTACCAGGAATTGCAGTTTTTATTGCAGCTACAAATTGGTTAAAACAGAAAAAGGACTTAAAATTTCAGTTTGTACAGTACGTAAATATATTCTGTATATAATGTGTGTATATACTGTATATGTTATAAATATGTATATACTGCATATATGTAATAGAATAATGATTTGAATTGAAAATATCATATATATTATCACGATACCCAATCCAGCTATTTGAATCAGTAATGGCCCGATATCCGATCCCATATCAGTATGGGTGCATCCCTATTTAATATATCATCATCATTTTGTATATACTGTCTTTGCACTGTGGTCATATTCTATATATTGCATGCCTTAATGCAAATATTTGTACAAATTTTAGTATTTATTTATTTATTTATTTTATATTCTCATTTTCTGATTTTCAATTTGTGTACTCACATTTACTCATATTTGTGTGTCACATACTCTTTTATTTCTATTTTTTATTTTTTTACACAAGAGCAGCTGTGATGCCTCAATTTCCCCAATAAAGTATTTCTGATTCTGAGTGAAAAGGAGGTGAGACGTCATGTTTGACAGCTAGTCAGAAAGGGTTAAGATGGCGCTGGAAGCTGCCAGGAGATATTTGAACATCGTGGACATCTCTGGAGTAGATATAGAAACAACATTGAACTTTTTATTGTCCCAACTCCACCAAGTGGACAATGTTGTGACTCATGAATGGGCTCACTTTTGGTGGAGACTGTAGGATGCACTGAGAAACTGTAGGTGGCAGTAATGAAACTCATGGATGCCAACCACTATAAAAACCAACAAAGAAGAAATGAATGATTGACAGCTGTGATTGACCGCTACTCTGAGGAAAATGGTCGAGGAGGCTCGGGAATTGCACGAGAGAGGAGATGTAACCTTAACTTTCTATAACGAGTCAGTGTAATGGTACATGTGTCAGTTTGTAGTAGTTGTGTCTTTCTAGCGAAACAGCTACCGTGGTGCTAACGTTAGCAGGAGCCATACTAACAAGCTACGTTTCGTGATTGGCTCGGGCGGATGTGTGGGCGGGACCTCGAAGCCCGTGATCGCTATTGCGCAGACTCCGTTCCCACAGACGTCAAATTCTCAAGATGGCAGCTTCCATGGTCGAAATATTTGGGCTTCACTTTTGCACACTGGACAGCCGTGGAGACTTGTAATGTATCTATATATATATATAGTCTTAGTATATACAGTCAAAACGTTTTGAATTAGAGGATTGCAGTGGGACAGAGATGTTCACTAGACTGGTTACAGATTGGGAACTTCCAGGTGCTCATGACTCACAGAATGACGTCCAGACAGGTGAGTAGGCCTAAAACCCTACACAGCACACACACTGAGCTCACTCTCCAGATGAAACTGTGCATGTGTGTGTAAAAACTGTACAGTCTCCTTTGCTTTGTGTTTATGGCTGCAGCTGCTGTGTTGTTTATAGGCTACAGCTTGGTGGTATTTTATTCTGCTGTTCTCTGTAAGAAGTGTCAAGCTATTTATTCTATGTGGCTTAATAATGCTTGTGACATCCACGCTGATTAAATATAGTGAAGCTACACAGAGGAAGGCGGTTTTATATTTACAGTATTCTCTGATTTAACAATAGTATCATTTATTATCATAACCTCTCACTTCCTCTCTTAAAAATGTAACCAATAACGTTTAGTCAGAGTAGCCTACAATTTAACTAACCTAGTATTATTTCTTTACTTTCATTTAAGTATTTTTTTTTTTTACTCAAGTATGATATGCTAATACTACTGTATTTCCATCCCTGGTTACAAGCTAGTTTGTCTGATATAGGCCAATATTGCAAGAAAAGGTAAGCTAGCTCTAGCTAGATACTTATTATAATGTATGTAGTGTATGTCACCAATTTAAAATGGCAGATTATAGGCTATAAACAAGATAAGTGCGTAACAGTTAAAGTGTTTATAAGTGAGCATTAGAGGTACAGGTAGGTGGTTTTTGTTACTTTTCAACTGGCTAACGTTAGCTGTTAACCCCTGTTTCCAGTGTTTAAGCTAAGCTACCTGACTGCTAGCTATAGCCTCACATTTAACAGACAGATATCCGAGTGGTATATGGTGCCTTCGAATAGACCTCGTAAACACGACATGCGTTGCGTTCAAGTGGTGAAGTCGTGAAGTACACCTCTGCTAAGCAACGGCTGTATTAACTTTACTGTCCGAGTCTAGAAGCAACAGAGGCTAACAATTTAGCAAGCTAGCAAGCGGGTCACATAATGCAGGAAAAGCAAAGGCGTAATGACTGAGGAGAAAGATGAGGTCGTTGAGACTATCAACATTTCAACACCAAAAAGACAAAAATTACAATATACTGTACAGTATTAATTTAGGTACCACTAAATGAACTTCCATGGGCTCCACCATTTTCACAACGTTAACAAATTCGTCACAAGTCGTGAACTCCGAGCTCTCAGAAACTTTACACTTACAAGGTCGTGAATACGACATGAGCGAGGCATTAATATGGACCAAAAAACATGGTAAACACAACCCCATTTGAAGGCAGCATAACTTCCTGGTTGGCATACAAAAATACCATGGAGCTCTCTATAGATCATCTCACCTGACTCCCTGTAAGAAAAGGAATAAACACATTTCCCAAAATATCAAACTCTTCCTTTAACTGTTGCAAGAGTGCAGTATTAACTCCATCTCCACCTTCCTTTTATGAGCATTTCTAATGATAGTCACTTCCTCCATTGAAGCTGTTGGGCAGGTTGTATTGAATGAGCATGGTATGTTTACAGCTGTTCTCTTTGCCAAAGGTACATCACACCACCTTCACCTGATGTAACCTCTACCTGAACTGTGTCTGGCTATAACTTAATGTTTAACACCGTGGCCTCATATCAGGGGAAATGCTGAACACCCTGTTGCCAAAGAGGGTTAGTGTGGGAAAAAAATACGTAAAAGTTAAAAAGTAAACTTGCCTTGTTTACTGTTCTCAGACGTTTTCCTTTTGACCTAAAAAAACATTCCTACTGGATGGACTGTGACATAGAACCTGCATATATTTAGTATTTCAACTGAGAGTGTGACAAAATAAAACAAATAAAACTTGTGTAAGTTGTACAGCAGATATAAAATGGTTAAACACAGAGGTGATTTCTGAACGTTTTTCTTACAGAGTTGAAGTAAAAGTCAAAAGAGAAAAGTTCACACCAGACCATGAATTCAAACAGATAGCATCCTGCTGTTTCTCAGTCCAAAACCTTGACTTCATTGTGTGATTATGACACATCTGACAGTCACAGACTCACTGACATCATGTGATTATCAAAGTCACAGGATTGGCTGGAGATTTGAACACTGTGTCCCCCTACAACTGTCCCACCATTGTCCTTGTTGGCCTGCCCTGCACTTGACACAGATGAAGCCTTGATGCATTGTTAGCATGTGATTTTCCTTTTGTTTTGAATCATGTCTTCAGCCTTGCATCAGGTTGATGCTGCTTTCCAAGCAAGTCCACACTGCAGGGCAGATTTTTGAAGTGACCATATTTTATGGTTCATCACAAAGCATAAAATATATTCTTTTCAGTTTGCTTCCTTTCTATTTTCAGAAGGACATCATGGTGCAAGGGTCTTGAATAAAAACCAAACATTGACTTCTAAAGCAAAAAATCTGAAAATTATCATCCTCATCATCCTTATAGAGGAGAAAAGAGAGGAATCACACTTAACTGTGTGTCCTCCATAAAATACAGCACGGTGATAAAAAAAAAATTAGCTTCAATATTTTTCAGTATAATTAAACAAAATCACGATATATTATCAGCACACAGTGTAATTGATACTGTCATTACTTGTGTCAGAAAATGTCCTCTTAAGTGGTTTAATGTGTAATAAAAGCTATTAATATAATAACCTGCTGGATAATATGACATGGCATCATTATGTTATCATTATGATGATGACTACCAGGTAGCTTGAACTATTACAACTTTAATTCATCATTAATTAGGCATATTCATTTAAAAACACCCAGTCTTTCATTATGAGGTCATGATATAATTCATGTGTGACTGTATCCAGGAATTTATGGCATTAATAGGTTTTATTTCATGCTCAGCCCATTTAGAGGAGCCTTCCATTGCATTTTAACTAGTTATATCACTTTCTACAGTGTTGTTGTCCATAGGTACATGTTTTTATTGTACCTTTTTATCACTGATAGGGCTGCAGTTATTGCTGGGTCACTATGGGACAGAGGCAGGCAGTCTGTATAGCTGATCTATTATCTCTGATAAGTTATAATAGTGATAGTGCTGCTGCAGTATGAAAGGTTTTATCTGTGAGCTAAAAGGAAAAACACACACAGACCTTATCTGGAAAACATACCTCCAAACACCACAGGGTAATTATGTCATTTTATGGCAGAGGTTTTATCAATTAATAGTTTTTCAGTCATGGAAATTGTTTGAAGCCCTTAAATGTGCTCTATTCGACACAGCAGTGCAGTGTCCTCCTAGTGGTAGAATCAAGGAAAGTAAAGAATCAGCTTTTTGTACAGGAATAACCAGCAGATGGCACCCACATAACAGTCAATACAGGACCATTCGAACCTGAATTTCATTCTTACATGCTTTCACTGTTTTTCCAACCACATGATCAAGTTTCCAGCTGTAAAATCACATGTTTACACCTGTTTCAGACCGGCATGGAGGTGAGAAAATGCATCACCTTTGTAGCATCGTAGTTCTCATTGGAGAATTAAGTCAGGTGACGTACTTCCTTCCCATCATTTCCACAGCAGATGCAAGACTGTGTTGCTATGGCACCAGAAAAAACCCTACATGTCCTTCAGCTTTTGTAACAGAAAAATGTGAACTTTAACGGTAATTTGAATTTCACTCCAAATGCAAACTTTCAGAGACTCACAGAAATGTAATATAGGAGCTAATTAAACATTAGTATGCTCGCTGCTGCACCGTAAATTGCAAATTAGAGGGAAAGAAGGTCACTAAGGGACATGCATTGTCCAAAAGTTGTTTATTTCTTCAGTGTAAGTGGAAGCAGACATTTTCAATTTTAAGCCGAGATCTCCCTGGGCTCATTTTAAAGATTCCAGCAGGGTCCGCCGGGGCGACAGACGTGTTTGTCGATAACAGCTTGCCTGGTGGCCAGAGGGGTCAGAAAAAAAGTGACTCTCCATTCCAGCGCCGTCTCCAGAGTGTATATTACCTGTGAATGAATTTCACTTGACAGGGAAACCATGTTTTAAAGGCTCATTCATGTCTGCAGTAATAGTTAAAGTCTAACCTTTTCTTTGTGTAATGTTTTAGTCAATACAAGTTTATGTTCAGGTGCATGTATTGTTTACTCAGTGTGTTACACAGGAAATAAGATCCTCTTGACGCTATGCAGCAACTGTATTGTTGTCGCAGAAGCAGGTAAATTGGTTTCTACTTAGTCTGACATTATCATCCCTTTATAGGTAATTGTTCCTCGTAGATCTTTTACAGTTGGCGGTTTACAGGGCACTTTTAAATATGAAACAAGGAAAATGCTAATAGGCGCTGGCTATCCAATAATTGCAGGCACTTATTACAAAAGTTCTCTTTTCATCTAATTGCACATAATGAAATCACAGATAGTGAAACAGAGACGATAATTTCAGTGAATATGCATATCAAAAACCCCACTTTGACTGTCAAGTGGGTCTGCTTGACGTCACCACACTCTAGGGAAATTCACTCTCACTACACGGAAATATCCCATCTCAACATGACCAGACTGTAATATTGGTCCACTGTGAGCATCTGAACTGTAAGATTTCCCATCTGCTCTTACATGAATCCTCACATGACATCTATAGAAGCTCATTTACATCACGGGCATAAGTGAAACATTTCATAACCGAGAGCGTCCCCTTTTTCTTTATGTTTCATTGATGAGTCAGTTCAGTCACACCGTGCCACGCTGCGGCGAGACCCTGAAAGGGGCGCGACTTTTCATCAATGCCTGAGTGCTTGTATAGTCGAGCCGAGGAGAATCTCTTTTAGTTGGTAAAGCCCCGCAGGTGGAACTGAATCCAGCAAGTCAAATAGAGTCTAACGCTCACTTGAAGGCATCTCAGTGTACATGAGGACAAGCGTAGCAGCCTGGGCTCAAAGGGGAGCTACATTATATGTGTGCGCTGTCTGTCATTAATCATCCAGAGCAAACAGGAGGAAAAATGAGCTGAGAAATGTCATCAGTGCCACGTACGGGACCTTGTTTTATTTAGGTCCTTGAGAAGAAAGGTAGAGGAAATGATGCTGCTTTAATAGATGAAATAGATATAAAATCATTATGATCTTTAATCAAATTAGAGGTTATTAACAGATCCTCCTTGGAAAATTGAATAGAAAGTCCTGCAGGATTCTCATGCTCTGCTAATTAAAATTGGGGCTTTTTCAGTCAGAGCTTTGACTATTATACTTTGTCTGAATATTTCTTCACACGTTTCAACTGTGTTGCCTCAAAGCAAACCTGGTGCTGTTCTGAAAGTTGTATCAGTGCCAAGGAGGTCGGCTCCAGCAGGATGTAAACAGACATCCTGTGCTGCAGTTTTATGAACATTTTCACTGAACTAAGTGGCCTTGCATTCAGTAGTTATATGAGTAAGAAACAGCTATGCACATATTTTGATAAAATTATTGATATTGGCATGATATATTGGATAAGGTGTAGTTTGTACTACAGTTTTTGTATAGTTTAGGATGTAGGCTTATGCTGTTTACCATTTTCTTGTTATAGTGCTAGAATAGATATTTTATTATTTATGACTTTATTATTCAGGCCAACCCTGCAAACCGGTCTCACGAGAAGGCGTGTAAATACCACCACATTACACAGACTTTTTGTGTGTCATGTGCACACAATGCAAACTTCCACAGTTCAGGTTCAGGCAAGAAAATCACTTAGTTAGGTTAAGGGAAAATGTCATGATTGGGCTGGGTAAGTATACTAAGTAAATCATGTACGAAAAGAAGTACGGAAAACACATCACAAGTTTTACACATACAGGAACAACTACAGAAAACAAGTCACAAGTTTAACACGTACGGAAACAAGACGATTGAGCCGATCCCAGCTGGCATTGGGTGAAGGCGGGGGACACCCTGGATAGGTTGCCAGCCCATCGTAGGGCACACAGAGACAGACAACCATTCACGCTCACAATCATACCTACAGGCAATTTAGAGTCAGTCTTTGGACCATGGGAGGAACCTGGAGAACACAGGGAGAACATTCAAACTCTCACAGAAGGGCACCAAACTGGTTTCGAACCTGCGACCCTCTTGCTGTGAGGCAACTGTGCTAACCACTTTCTGGACCCAATGATTTAAAGGGCTATATAAGGGAAGAGAAAGTATGTAAGGGAAGTTGATTCACCAGTTCCAGACGGGTCTTTAACAATGTTAGTCTATGGGGAAAAAGTCTTTTTGGGCATTACATAATGGACATGGAGGTTGCAGTACCGCTGTTTGGCCACTATGAAAATTGGGATCAGCGACCGCTGCTCTTCTTGGGAGCTTGTTCTGCATTTGCCTGTAGAATCTGTAGGCAAAAGGACAAAATTTTGGCTGGTTTCTGTTTGTAGTTTGAGTAGGCTTTGGTTAAATGCAGGTAAACAATCTGTGCGGGGAGCTAAAGAGGTGGAACACATTGTCTGAAATGCAATGTGGGAACCCACAGGCTATCATCTGACCACGATTTTTTTTTATTAGCTTAAAATTAGCTTGTAAACTGGCTACTTGTCAAACAATCTGGTGGTACACGTTGTGTCTTAACTCAGTCTCCAATCTGAAGTTGCTGATGGGACTGTAAACAATGTTATCCGCTGGCTACGCCGGAAACACCAGAAATATAGCCCCCATAGGCTTATTGTCAGACCGAGCTGATGGGATCTGAGACTGCAGAGGTACAGAAATGCTAAAGGTGTATACTAGCACACCTTTGCAAGGTGCAAGAAAACTAACAGGAGAGTAAAGGGAGTTCCCACAGGAGGTGTGTTCAGGATAAAGTGAAAACCTGTCTGGGTGGACAAATAGCCTTTGGCTTGAGTAGCTTATTTCATTTGTTTTGTGTTGTTAAATATATCAAATAATCAGATTCAATACATCCATCCTTTATCTGTAACCGCATATCCTAATCAGGGTCGTGGGGGGCTGGAGACGATCTCAGCTGGCACTGGGCAAAGGCAGATTTAGTACATTAATAAATATTTTTGTCTTATAATCTGATTTTTTTTTTTTAAGAGTATCTTTACAATAAGTATAAGTCAAGCATGTACATAAGTGCTTTTTTTTCTTAGGATAAGCTAAGAAAAGGAGTAGTTCAGAGAAGAGCAACAGGAGCGAGGTGTTTAGATAAAGAAAGCAACTGAGATACATGTCAGTACTTCCTCATACACAAGCAGTAGGTATTATAGATTTGGTATCTGTGTCTGAAACTCCCAAATGGCCAAACCAGGTTAAGATGTCAGAGTTCATGGGAAAAGGACACTTT